>OX123185.2:29181417-29781417 GCA_944739405.2 Euclidia mi
TTATTAATTTAAACGGTCAATCTCAATTATTTCAAATTATTATGCTTATAATCATTTCATTTTATGTTAAATGATAAAAACAATGACTATTGATCCTTTTTTCAATAAATTGTCGATTAGTCCATATTATTTTCTATCTCGGTCGGTTTGTATTATGTAAACATATATGGCGTTGAGCAAATGACGTCATTTTCGGAATGGCGGTGTTAATTTTCTTACGTCATTGTTGGATTACCTACTTGGATTGGTGTCTTTGTCGTTTCTTTTGATTTTTTTATTATTGAATGAGATTGTGTTTCTTTGATTTCTTTCGTTCGTTTGTGTTCTGTTCTTATACAGGTGTCTCATTAGGATCTCTGCCTTTTCGCCGAAAATTGTTCAGCCGATTATCACTTGCCAACTAACGTTCCGCAGAATTTTATTTCGCAGAATAATCATTTGTCAACTTGTGATATAATTTTTATTTCCCAACCTCACAGTTGCCAACTTTACGTTTGGTCTTCCTTTTACTGTCGCAGTTTTAACCTAACCGATGTAGCATATTTAAATGCCCTGTGTAGTGAAATAAAAGGTTCTGGCACTTCGCCGGCCCCTGCCACGGCACGCTCGCTTCGCTCGCTCGGCTCGTGCATTGTTTATCAGCATACTAACCTAACGTAACCTAACCAATTCCTTTCGATTTCACCTGAACTTCCCAAAACTTCACCCGAACAGACGAAACGTTATTCGTCTAAAAGTTGTCTGGCCTAATAATTTGACAAAAGATAAATGCCCCAAACGTTTTATGTCATTACAATAATTAGCTTAACAATAATTCTACCAAATGAAACATTGTCATACAAAAATTTGACAACCGTGAGTCGTCAAAGTAAAAAATAGGCGAAACGTTGGTTGGCAAGTGATAATCGGCCAAACAATATTCGGCGAAAAGGCAGGATCCCGTCTCATTATTCCCAATTTCACATTCCACACGTCACGTACGTGGGAATCTTTGGGCGGGAGACTGAGGCCTGAATTCAGATACCTCTTGAGTTACTCAACGGGGCTATCTTACTTTCGGTAGAGCTGGATATTCGTAGTCCTGTGTGTATTTTCTAAATAAATCGTAGCCAAATCCGGTAAGACTAGTAAGCGGACCCCAGATTGAAACTGGGATAACGCTAGGAGGATGATGATTATGCAAGTAACGTTACATTATGTTGACTGTCGAGTTAGTCTACTAAAATGCAAATGCTCGTAACAAAAAAAATCCTACTAACGATACAATCCAGTGAGCCAACAGATTATTCCTATTAAACTTCCATCATACCCCTATCCATGGAAGTAACTTCCATATCTAGGTTACAGAGATGTCGGTACATCCTTTTGGCTCTTACTCTTTTCGAATGCAACTCGGCGCAGAAACGTTCTGAATGTGACGTTTGAACAGATCGCTCGAATGGCGATTAAAACCGAGCTTAGCTTTATATAGGTACATGACGTTTTCAAATAGACTTTATGTCGGCGCAAATTGGATCGGATTGAAAAACATAGCGACGTGGTAATTGCCGTACGACAGAACGTAAAGCGTGTTCTTTTTGGAAATCTTTTGATGTCTGAACCTTTGAACTTAGGCTTCATTCTAGATCATTTAAAATGTTTTTTCTTTTTACTAGCTTAAATGTTTATGTGCAAGTATATCTGATTTAATTATGAACGTAGAAAGTCAAATGTTCTCGTAATAATGATTAAATATCAAACTAAGTGTACAATCGAAGTAAACAAGTTGACACTCAAGGATATTAAATATTCTATGCTTCGTATGAAAAAATCTTCGTCCTTAATCGCCCAGAGGAAACATCATCGAAAGAAAGTAATAGTAAGGAGCAAGCGAGGCGAGGGAGACGAGGTAGCGATCCTAAACTGCTGTACACTTGCTTGCAATACGCCATTAAGGGCTGCCGCACCTTTTAATAATACGTTTTATTTTGTCAGATTTAATGCTCGTTTTACCACTGTACGATAAGTTCTGACAATTACATTAATTTACAGATACTTTTTCTTTCTAATTCTGGATTTATCTGAAAAATAATGTCTTCAATGAAGGGGTAGTGAAATTTTAAAAATAATGGATCAAAATGTTTTTTCGTATTTGTACTTGTAGAATGGCATCATATTGTTATCGATGTCGATTGTTTTATCTTAAACATAACAAAATCAAACGATTTGACTTACCAGTTATGTTAACTAATTCGAAAAAAAAATTTTTTCATCGGCTTTTCCAGAAATTCAAACACGTCAATTTATTATTTATTATCCTATTTATTGTTATCTGTTACGATAATGATACAGCGGCAAAATTGAATACTGAAAAACCTTTCTGAGAAAATTGAAAATTTCCACCTTATATTCAACATTGAACTTCTTTGAATACAATGCCTTTGACGGCAATCACAGCCGTGTATGTGTTTATCGCCACTATCTTATAAACTTTAGTACAACTACACATTAACCTTTAATACCGTTTTTACGAGAAATGGCTACCTTTAGACAGGCTGAACCATAAAGATGTAAAAGTACTCTTTAAGCGTTTCTATTTACTACACAGATGAGTGTAAGCCACTCAGAACTATTAGGAACAATGACTCTCAATGTTTTAATGCGTATAAATACATATATATAACACTACTAGCTTTTGCCCGCGGCTTCGCGCGCGTTAAATTCGGGGTAACACATATCTACTATTAGTCTCAAGTTGTGTGAAGACACTCCTGATTATTGTAGAGTCAGAAGCTCTATAGGGTACAAAGTAACTCGCTCAGTATCCATGACAATGTCAAAGCCATGTTTCAATACATGTCCAATATAAATATCTATAAACACTTTCGCATTTATAATTTTTGTAGGTAGACAAAATCATTTCAGCCGGTTGAGCGTAGTATATAATTATTAGTTTAGATTTGCGAACAATGTATTTCACGCACAATATGACAATATGTATGATGTGACATTTGACAGTACTGACAGATAGCACATGCGCAGCACTCAATTATTCGCGCATGCGTTCTTACTTCCAAGAGGAAAATTTCTCCCGTACAAACATCTATCCTCCCTACAATCCCTACCACTTTATATTTTGCAACATATGGTAGCCCCTATGTCCGTCTCCATGGTCCAATATATCTCTATATTAAATTTCAACAAAATCGGTTCAGTCGTTTTCACGTGAAAACGGAATATACATACATACGTATGTATGTATGTATATTCCCTTCATTACAACATTCATACACACTTTCGAATTTATAATATTAAGTAGGGATAAAGGAAATCTGGAACAAATGAATGAGAGTTTTTCACTAATTATCTCACACTTGATCAATTTTCTGTTTCACAAAAACTAGTTGACCACATTTTGAGTATTTGTGCTTGAAAAATCTAAAATTTGACACAACATATGGTCAACTCATGATCAAGTCCATATCAACTCTATATTCGCGTTTCTGAAAACATTTTTGTCAAACCTCACTTAGCACTGATAATTTGAGAAATATTTAATTATACAACTTTGGCCTTTTAACCCGTGATCACGAGTAATATGACGGCCTGTATGTCAAACTGTCCACGCTACGGTTGCTAAGCAGCGGGTACGTCATACTGACGTTTTCACAACAAGAAGGTCGTCAAACAGAATTTATAGAAAAAAGGTTCAAAGACTATTAAATATTTGGAACTACGATTAAAATGTCTGTCCGTGTGGTGACGGATTAATAATACGGAATGTCACCACCCCATATCATCCCATGGGTGTCGTAAGAGCCGACAGAGGGAGCATATTATGCAGAGAACAGCACTGTAAGAGAAGGAAAACTTGATACAAACCCTATACCAACCCGTTTGGCCAGCGTGGTATAGTAGGCCAATTCCTCCTTTTAAAGGAGAGGCCTAGTCCAGCAGTGGACTGTTAAAGGCTGATGATGATGATGATGACGATTAAAATTCTAGTCATTTCAGTTCAGGAACAAATAGAAGGGATAGAAAATTAATCAAAATTTTGCCTTTAGGGCAACAATTGTAAAAAACTCTTTTTAATTTTATTTTTAATAAATTTATGTCATCCTTTAGCTTTGCATCTGGTCTGATTTGGTAATTTATTGATACGATCTGGTGATCAGTATCGGAAAGTATTGGAGTAAATGAACCTCCACCAGCTTTTTTTAATTTTTCGGTTTCTCATCTTTAGTGTAATTGGAAGATCTTTTCTTCACCTTTTCCATTATAAATAAGAGATTTCCGTGTTAAATCAATCCAAATAATTTCGCTGTGGCCTCCATGGAGGTATAATTCAATATACCTCCATGTTGACCGCCATGGAGGTAAAAAAATTTATTAAAAATAAATTTAAAAAACTCTTTTTAATTTTATTTTTAATAAATTTATGTCATCGTTTAGCTTTGCATCTGGTCTGATTTGGTAATTTATTGATACGATCTGGTGATCAGTATCGGAAAGTGTTGGAGTAAATGAACCTCCACCAGCTTTTTTTAATTTTTCGGTTTCTCATATTTAGTGTAATTGGAAGATCTTTTCTTCACCTTTTCCATTATAAATAAGAGATTTCCGTGTTAAATCAATCCAAATAATTTCGCTGTGGCCTCCATGGAGGTATAATTCTATATACCTCCATGTTGGCCGCCATGGAGGTATAAAGAATTATACCTCAAATATACCTGACCACAAATGTATTGTATTAAAAAAAAAAAACAGACTTTGACATAACATACACGTTCCGTTTTCTATTCCAAATTGAACAAATGCAATCTGTTCATTAAATATTAAATAATCGTTGAAATAATTTTAAATACAACTTTATTTCGACTTTTTATTTGTTTCAGCATAAAAATAATTACCTGACAAGTGTGCTTCTTTGTAAAATGTTAATTAAGACGAATTTATGGTTAGTACCGGTTTTTTTACTTGTATCGGAAGGATTGAGTTATTCATAATTTGAAGAATACTCAGTTGAAAGTGCTTTGAAAAAATCTCACTCTGACCTGTCAAACAGAAAAAACTGAAGTTGACTTCAACTAGTTCAGAAATTTTCAACTGATTAAAGCTGAAATTCTCAATTCAGAAACCAGCCGATATTATTGTTCAGCATACTTAGGCCAAAATTCTGACATTAAAATAATGCCAAATAAGTGGACATATTGCTAACAAAATAGCAAATAATTTTGATTTAATAAATATCCATTTTCACACCATTGTAATTATAAAATCTTACTGTTTAGAGGAATTTTATTCTGAAAGTAACAAATACGCATCATTTATCGATAGCAGGTTTTGCCTTTACTACGTATGAGAGAAAGGGACAGCAATTTTAAACGATAACTTTAGTGAAATAAAGACTGCCTCGTTGGTCTCGCGGCATAAATGTGCGCGTGAGATTGAGAGGTCTCGGGTTCGATTCCCGAGTCGGGCAAAGTGTTATTGGGTTTTTTCCGTTAGGAAATTCTCAATAGCAGCACGGAGTCTGGTAATGTACCAGGTACGGCAATAGGCTCGCCCCCTATTACGTGGAAACCTAAAAAATCCTCGCGAAATGTGGGTGTAGTATTACACTTCTGCCTACCCCTTCGGAGATACACGCGTGAGTCTATAAAATAAAAATAAAAACTTTAGTGAAAATACAGAACTATTGATTACATTCCTTTTGTCGTCGCGGCTTTATTTTACTACAGTGTGCACGATTTTTAATAAAATAAGGCGTTTAGATTCGTTTTAAACAAATACCAATAATATTTTTATTCATAATCATATAGCGTACCTACTCATCTGATGATATTTTACTATTTTTTTACAAAAAAGATTTTTAAGCAGACCAATTTCTCAAACGCTAATTTAATATTAAAATTCACGTCAGCCGTAGCCAAACACTCTTTTTATTACTTTGTGAATTAATTTATACAAAGCATGCATCTTAACTGCCTATATAATAAAGACATGCGCTAATAATGAAAAATAGAATAGGCAAAAATTAATTGACGTAAAATTTAAACAGTCCGAGTTTAATCTAAAAGCCGTGTTTAATGCCAAGAAAATCTCGGCTCTCAAACAAATTAGTTAAATTTACTTCTTAACTAACGAAAGATGAATCTCATAAAATGCTTCGCATAACGTAAAATAATTTGTTTTTAGACAACAGCGCTTTAACTTATAATGGCTTTGAGATTTTGTAATTGGTGGCTCGAACTTCACAACTTAGTTATTTAGGTTTGCTGAAGATATAACCGAAATTCTGAGCAGCAGAGCCTTCCTGGTTAGAGCTTAAATAAACCGGCGCTACCGTGAGTGTTGTCTCACGTGTGGGTCCAACCCAAAACCCTTAAACCCCTAGACCGTACGTGCGACCTAATAATGATACTTCTCTATTAGTTAGCATGACTGCACGGTTGGCGTAGTGGTTTAAGCGGCCGTAACGCCGCTTGACATTGCGCCGAGTGTTGTGGGTTCGATTCCCACACGAGACAACACTTTGTGTCATCCATAAATTGTTGTTTCGAGTCTGGGTGTTAATTGTCCTCGTTAAATGTATGTTTGTAAAGTCCCCCGCGACACAGGATTTAGTCCTAATGCGGGAGTTGTCTTTTGAAAAAATAAAATAAAAAAAAAGTTTGAAACTTCAACAAGACTAAGATGATAACGGTGGCGTACTCAAATCACTCTGAACGCAATATTAACTCTTTAAGACTGCTGAAGTCATCCGTCAGTGAGCTTGTTTTGATTTGATCCTGTTTAATCATAAGGCAATAAAAAGTATACAAAATTTGAAAGTTTGAGGCTTAGTACAATTGTGGTGTAATTTAGAACAGTACAAAATCACTAAGAAATAGTATTAGAATTTGACTAAACTTTAAGACACAAGATTTTGATAAATTACAAAATTGTTTATTAATACTCAGTAAGCTTTGTTCCTTCTTCATATGTTTTGCGAACCATAAAAAATAAAAATGTGCCGTTATACTTAAAGATCGTACACTGCTCTGTATGCACTCAAACTTACAGCCCTAATGTCCTACTTTAAGGCGCTACCTCGAAGGTAAAAAATCGTGCAGAGGTCATCGCTAAGTGTTAGCTATAAAGTTGAATGTCGCACGGTTTTTGACATCGCATGCCATCACGAAACTGTCTGAAGTCTTATTTCGTTCATAACTCAAGTAATAATCGTTTTAGAAAAAAATCGTTAAACCAATCCCTAATAAACTAGCTCTTTTTCCAGTGAGTAGCAATTTCAAGGCGAAAAGTTAAGTATTTTTTAAAATATCCTAAAAAATATTTAGAGAAAGCATGTTTTACAAATTAAAATTCTATCGAGCGAAAATGTTCCAATCATGTATCTGTCCGGGCAGTCCCTAGATAAAGACCTGATAAATAATATATAAAATTTTCACTTTGCTGGTGTGTCTGAGTGCTTCAAAATCTGTAATCAAAAAGAGCATACATTTTCGAGGTAGCGCCTTAATCTGCTGTGTTTCTGACAATAGGTATCAGAATTGACAGCCACGTCCGGTATTAAAGCGCTTTGTAAACGATGCCACTGCGCCCCCAGCATGCACAACATGACGCAATGTCTTGCGTTAACCCAGTTGCCTACCATTTGAAGAGCTTATTCACTCTTTAATAAATACTTTTTCACATCGTATGCACTTGTTAGTAACAATATTAAAAAATGTTTTTTTGCTGTATAATTTTGCGTCGATTTCAATGTTAAGTAGGGATACGATAAAATATTTAAGTATGTGGAATAAGCTGGAAGAGACTTCTCGTAGTATTTTTGTTGTTCCCATAATGTAGTTGCATAGAAAATATACTGAGCTACTTATGGGTCTTTTCTTCTAAAATGTTTCGCTGTTTTATGAACTGCTTACAGCTATCCCCATTTATTAAATTTATGTCGGCACTAAAGAACCTGATTTTGGTAATAAGATAGCGGTAAGTGCCTATACTTAAGTATTTTTCTACACAGAACGGGCTAAAAGATTCTTTGCCTGAAACTTAATTTATTTTCATTATACTCGTAATTTATTCTATCAAAACAACTCACGAACTATTTTCACAGCTCTGTAAAAATGAACATAATAATTTCCCGTTACTGAAGTCCTGTAACAATAAAATCTAACAAAGCGGAATCCCATTCAAAAGCAATCTTAAATCTAGCGTCGGAATGTTGCGCTTTGGGGAAATGTGAATAAAACAACAACAGACTTTAAATACAAACATTTACATGCTCTCAACATACTTGCCCTGAAAAGATGGCATAAAATGATCCGTACGAAAGAGCAAGGGTTCCGTATCGGTTGATTTCCATAAGTGGTGTTTACAACAACGTAACTTAGGATCAAGGAGTTGAAATCACTGCCGGGATACCATATCTTAAAGGTCCCGACGTGATCGGATTTACATAACAGGGGACCACTCGACTTTCTTCTATGTAAATGTTGAATTTTTCGTTCTACGATTCCAACGGTATTAAGTGTTATAGCTGCGGTATGATTGATTTGAAGTGGATGTGTTCGCAGATGATTTATGTATCTTTTGAATTGTTCAAAAGAAACTTTGCAGACAGACAGAATTTGAGTATCAATTCCTAAATATATTAACATAATGTCATTCGGTAACTAAAGACTTCTGATCGCAAATTTATAGTGGTTTCTACTTTTGATTCTATTCAAATATATTTCCATTTATCCGAGTGTTGTGGGTTCGAACAATAATATTTTGTGTGATACAAGAATGCTTGTTTCGAGTTTAAGCTTACTTTATATCCATTGGTTGTATACATATATATATTTTATAGTAATAGGCGGCAAACGAGCAGACGGATCGCCTGATGATGACACAAGCAACACCACAGGATATAGTTGATTGAATCAGGCGTTACTTGGCGGAACTCCATTGTAACCTAATGGAAGGAAAGAGGAACCCACCACGCACCCTCGAATTGACCACCCCAACTATTGCAATCGAAAAAGGTTGACAATATCGAACTCCTCTAAAAGGATAAGGGATATAGGAATGGTATGGGTTCCAGGAAGATACCTGACTTGCAGTATCCCGCTGTATGCGCCGACTATTCTTCGACACGTGTTTCGCCTCTGCACGAGGCATCCTCAGGAACGATGGGCAACGACTGAGCCAGTAACACCACAGGAGTCACAAATGCGATGCCGCCCTTTGGGGATGGGAAAGGGGATAGGATGAGGAGTGGGATGAGGGAGAAGGAATAGGGGATAGGGCCTCCGGCACTTTCACTCACCGAACGAAACGCAGCATTTTAAGTACTGTTACTTTACGTCAATTTTCTGTGAGAGGGTAGTACTTCCCCGGTCAAGCCGGCCCATTCATGCTGTAATCAGCAAGGCTATTGTAAAGTCAACGGGGACAGAGGATTTATTCCTAGCGCGTGAGGTGTCTTATAGAAAAATAAACAAATTTAGTAGAAATTACAAATGGTATTGGGATCAAACCCGATGCAGAATTAATTGACAGGGAGCCACTTAATAAATTGACACTGAACTTAACTTTAATTTGTTTATTAACGATGCATACAGGTGAAGGTTTTTTAATAAAATTAGGATTATTTAAAAATGTTTGTTGTATTTTATGAATAATTTTAACTGTAATAGGTATATATAACCTATCACTAAAATAATTTAAGACAGGTTTTTTAGTTTCATCCGTACTGTTTCATTACCCATAACATTCCTATATCCCTTATCCTTTTAGAGGAGTTCGCTATGTCAACTTTTTTCTGTTGCAATAGTTAGGGTGGTCAATCCAAGGGTGCGTGGTGGCTTCCTCTTTACTTCCATTAGATTTAAAAAAACTGTCGACTTTGAACAATTTAAAAACTATTTTTGTTCCGTAACAAAATTTATCAACTAACTACTAACAGAAAATCAAGAAGGGGTAACAAGGTACTTGCTCGTACCCATACTGTTTCTTTTTCAGATTCTTCCAAACTAAATCTTTCATTCGAGTATTTTATGCTTTCAAAATTATAAAAAGTCTACATCTTGCTTCTTTTCAACAATTTACGAATTAAATAACCAGACAAAGATGAAAGCTACAAAGTGAAATCATTTTTTTCATATTAAAACGTTTTTAATGTAGTTTCAGTTAGTTTCATTTTGACGACGCGACGAGCTGACTTACTTATATTGGTACATAAAGGAAAGGATCTTAATAAAGATCGTATTATATTTATATTTCATATATTTTCCTATATCCGTGTGGTGACGGATTAAGAATACGGATTGTCACCACCCCATATCATCCCATGGGTATCGTAAGAGCCGACAGAGGGAGCATATTATGCAGAAAACAGCACTGTAAGAGAAGGAAAACTTGATACAAACCCTATACCAACCCGTTTGGCCAGCGTGGTATAGTAGGCCAATTCCTCCTTTCAAAGGAGAGGCCTAGTCCAGCAGTGGACTGATAAAGGCTGATGATGATGATGATGATGATATTTTTGTAAGGAATTGGTATATAAAAGACTTTTCACTTCTATCAGCCTTTTAAATTGAATATTTCTAAGCTTAGTAACAAATAATTCCTTCAAGTCAAAATAACATCTAATTAATATCAACATTATGTCATAGTAACCTTAAAATAATATTCTGATATAAGTCGCACTTTGTTTTTATCGTGTTTTGAATAGCATATTGCATATTGCAGAATTATGCTGCTGAGATAATTATATATATATATATATATATATATATATATATATATATATATATATATATATATATATATATATATATATATATATATATATATATATATATATTTGTGTGTGTTTCAAGGGACTTGAGAATTGTTTAGATTCACAATTTAGTCCACTGGAAAATGTTTTTTAGTTAATTTTTAATTTGTAAGTAGTTGTTGATTTTGGAATGTTTCACATTGGAACCGACCGACTGCGCTACCATCGCAGTATCAAATCTATATTAATAATTTCGTCAAAGGGTACGGTAGACTCGATCGAAACCCTAACTGAATAATAAAACATTAAAAAATAAGGATTTCGAGTCGTCAACATATATCCGCAAAATTCTCAATGTCGAGTATTTTGTTAAATTTGAATGGTTCTGACAGACAAATCGCAGTCGCCATATTGGCCACTCTAGAAAACGTCACTGATATCGGATAACATTTTGATTACTACTAAGTCTTAGTACTAAGTAGTTTGTATGTGTAAATACTTTTTGCAGTTATATTTCATAGAGTCGGCACATATCTGACGGAAGATGCGTCGCGTATCATCCATCTCGTAACGCCAAAACAGCCAAATATATGATAAATCATTCAACCTTTCACACCTAACCGTTGATGCGTTAGTGCGTCGAGCGTACAGCGTCTGTTCCGTTTCCGTCAACGTATCGTCGGTCGACGTCGCGCGCACCACGCACTACGTGTATTTTGACTGACGCGTTGGGCGACGTTTTAAAATTAAATGTAAAAAGCAACCGCACTGTAGTTGCCGAAAGCAGAAACTGAGTAGACGCGTAATGTAGCAGGTCTAATTTGACGGAATAGACGCAACCGATGCAGATACGCTCGACGTATTTTCCGTCAGATATGTACCGACCCATCTGACGTAATAGACGCGACCGATGATACGCTCGACGCATCTTCCGTCAGATATGTTCCGACGCTTAAAACGACAATAGAAGTATCCGCCCAATAAAGGAGATTTATATTACCCAGATCAAAGATGATATACTATAACTAGAGAACCCCGAATTTACGCGAGCGAAGCCGCGGGCAAAAGCTAGTGATATATAAAAATCGATTACGTCCGGAAATAGGCTAGTTGACAAAAAAAAAAAATATAAGTCCGTCCTTTAGATTACTCAAAAATAAGCGATACGTGTTTTTTTTATTTGTAAATTAAACCAAAAATTACCAAGATATAGCTCATTAAAGTTACGTATAACGTCACGTCGTGCTACATTTTTTCGCACTAGGTGACGTCACGCGTAAATTTAATGGGCTATATCTTTGTTATTTTTTATTTCATCGAAAAAAGAAAAAATACGTGTCCAATATTTTTTTATAATCTAAAATACGGACTAAATAAAATGTAATTATTTTGACCCTGGAAACTACCCTATGGGAATACCACTTTGACATAGAATATTCGACAATCTTATTTGATATGTAATGTTTAAGTTACATTTATTGTAAGCTTCACCTACAAATAATAATTATTTATTTTATTAAATTAGCCTCATAATTAAAGAACTAAACGCTTATATTAAGGTATAATTATGCTTACAGTTAAGGTGTGCCGGCTGAAAAGAAAACTGTTGTAATAAAAAGTTCTAACGCTAAAGTATTTTTGCAGTAATCTTCAGTACGATCTAAACTATAAAAAACTGTATCACAGACGTTCCGTAATGCATTTTCATTTATACACTTAATGCACCACGGAAACGTTATAAGCGTCACTTTTTATTACAGAGTCATACGTCGCTGGTATAGCTTTGAGTCATAAACTACACTAATTGATATTATAAAGTTCTTTTATAAATCTCAGTTCAAGGGACTCGGAAAATTTAATTTTGACTTTATCTTTTACTTAAAGTTATATCCACGGTGTTTTCACTTAGAACATTTGAAGGGATACGAGAATTTCACGATTATGTTACCATAAGACGATAGATGGCGTTAAACTAAATTCTTGTGCTTTTTTTTAGTAAACCACATTGGTATTTTACACTTTGCAACCCTGTCATAGAAAATTGCTACGTTTCATTATATGCAGTAACTTAGTTTGAATTTAAAAAAGTTAGGTCGTAATACTGAAACAATTTTATATGAAATAATAAAAGTGAGTTTTAGAAACCTTGTTTTATGCGAAACAAATCTTAACTGTAGTTATTTTAGGCCTTACACAATAGTATAAATTTATGTAGGTCTGCTTGTAACGAAACGTTTTGAAAATATTGTGGTTTGATTCAAAACTAGAAACGTCAATTACTTTAACTTTTTCGCAAGTTATGGTATCGTTTTTATTGTGCTTCTCGTTTAATTTTTCGCGACTTGGCTATACTTGGACATCGAAGGACCCTTTTACGACGACTTACTTACGCTTTCTCCACCGGACTTTGATTTGCTTTTGTATTTGGTTATTGTTGTTAACGATGTCTATATCCGTCGATAAAAAGTGTTGTGTGCCCAATTGCGGTAAAACCCGTAGTATTTACGTTTCAAATTTTATGAAATTGTAAATATTATACCTATCTACCAAATATTTACATGACTTGATGTTATAATAATTGTTACAAAGTACTTTTGTATAATAGAGTTCATGACCCGCGAAATCGCACTAAGTACTTACAAATTATTATTTCGTATTTCGGTTTCTCATAATACATTGATTAAAATGTTATATTAATCACCAAAGTGCAGTCAAGGGCCTGTAAGCCGCATTTTCAAGATTTAAATAGTAATCATCAAGTATTACATATAATGTATTTCAGGTTCTGATGGTGTTATTCTACATGATTTTCCCAATTATGGAATAGACTCTGAACGCTTCCGAACATGGATTTATGCTATTGGTGGAGATCTACTGGCATTGGATAATGAAATCATTATGAAGTATAGAAGAGTGTGCCACAATCATTTTGAAACTCGATATTATACATCCAGCAAAAGACTATGTGCTAATGCAGTGCCAACATTGAATGTACCAGGTCTGAAGTGACTTTTTGTAGATTATATCAATTTTGTAATATCTGAAAACTAATAACATTTTACTATCTACTACACACTTTTTTACTTGTTACTATCTACACAGCTTAGTAAAAGTACCTAAAAGAAATGAATAATCTCAAATTTGTTATTACCACACAGGATTTCATGTAAGAAGAGAGCCATTACAAGAGAGAACAAACGTGGAAATAACACATCAAGGCAAAGACTTCCTACCTACTGAACTATATCAAAATACAGCATCAACTTCAAAGTCAGGTTGGTATCATAATATTATGAACACACTTTTTTTACTTTAGGTACAAGAATAATTTTCTCTTTCCTTAATACAAAGTTCCGCAGTAGTTTTCATTTCCTGTGACTCGGTAGTTTTGGGCACTTTGTAATATTCTTAACCTGTCCTAGGAAAAGTCTGACAATATTCATCTAGTGAATCAACCTAATAACACTTATTGGGAGCAAATTTGGTATGAATAACTGACCATACATTAGCAATTTATGCATGATGGCTGACCAGCGAAGCTGAGTGCCAAAGTAAATAATTGTTAAAGTGAATGAAAGTGGGACTTTATAAGTTATATTTAGTAGTTGAAACACTTTAGGAGTGTAGTGATAGTGTATATTAATGGCATACATGATCATTGAGGCCTACGTCATCCTAGCGCCTACCCGGTTGCATCCAAGACTCGGGAGCCGGGTCCGCTTACTAGTTTAACCAAATTTGGCTGAATATTCGCTTTTCCACAGAGCGACTGCCATCTGACCTCTGCAATCCAAAGAGGTAGCTATTTTCCATGGTTTAGACCAGTGTCAGGATACTTGAGGGTACTGACTCCCCGTAACGACTGTCAAAGATCTTCATGAGAGCCAAGACCCACAGCTTAACGTGCCTTCTGAAGCACAGAGCAAGCGATAATTAATTAATTAATACGCACATAACTTCGAAAAGTCCTAAGAATAGTCATTGGTGTGTGCCGTGGGTTCGTACCCGAGACTGTCTGCGTGGCATTCTGTTGGTCTCTCCACTAGGCTATCGCTGCCACCTGCCTGCTAACCATTTATACAATTACACAAATTAAACTGATGTTGATAAATGTTTTTTTTTATTAATTTCTAGTTGTAACTGTAACTGAAGAATCATTAGAGATACTCAAACCAACAGAAACAATAGCAAGACTCAAAAATGTTGGAAAATCTTCTATGAAAGGTAATATATTCATTTCTTTTATTTTAGAAACCAATTAATCACTTATTACTAATATAGATTAAAATTCCTTATTAGGAAAGAAAGATACCTTATTTATGCTATTAGGCTTAGTACTTTACTACTTACTATTGATATCTAATCATATTGCATAAAAGAGCATGATGTGCACACAAACCAGATCATAACATAACAGATTAAAAAAAATACTGTTGCTGCTGTAACCACTATGAAACTTTAAATGAAATTCTGTTAATGTTCTGTTATGTTAACATTAATGTTACACATTTGAATTAACTCATCCTCATTCTCCTAGCGTTATCCCAGTTGCATCCTAGGACTTTCGTCTGGGAGCCTGGGGTTCGCCTTTGAATTAACTACTATTTATAAATTACAAAAGTGATAAATGTAAATAAACCACTATGTAATAGAGGGGCCCGTGGCACAGTGGCAACCGCTCGAATCAAGTGATTCGCAAGGTTAAACGCGTTCGTCACCGTCTGGTTTATAGATGGGTGACCGGCCACAAAAATTCACACCCCCTCCGTGCCTCGGAGAGCACGTTAAGCCGTCGGTCCCGGCTGTCATCAGAAGATCTTTGACAGTCGTTAGAGGCATCAGTACCCTCATATATCTAGTCTAAACCATAGAATATGGCTATCCCTTCGGGTTGCGGAGGTCAGACGGCAGTCGCTCTGTGGAAAAGCTAATATTCAGTCAAATCTGGTGAGACTAGAAAGCGGACCCTGGGCTCCAGGACGATGGTCCTGGATGCAACCGGGATAGCGCTAGGAGGATGATGATGAAACCACTATGTAATATGTAGCAGTTTAATTTCAATCATATTGAGATTTTATATAACTTTATATATACATATAATTCTACTGTACTCACTGAACTCCTAAACGGCTGGACCGATTTGAATGAATTTTTTTGTATGCGTTTGGGTGACAAATCAGCCCGGCAGATGGCGCTGCAGTACAGACGCATACCGCCTGCAGTGCTATCTGCAGGGCTAAATTGTGAATCTAAACCATCCAGGGCGCCACCCAAATGCATACAAAAAAAAACATATAAATCGGTCCAGCCGTTTAGGAGGAATTCAATGACATACACACGTAAATATACATATAACTATATATCTATAGATAACAGTGATAAATTGTACTTATATCTCTACAATAATTGAATTTTTGTTTTAGTTTCTACAAAGAACAAGAAAAGCCATTTATCTTTAGCACAGAAATGTAGAGATGAAACATCTCTTCTGAGATAAAAAATTATAAAATTACAAAAAGCCAAAGATGTGTATGCAGAGAAATTGAAAATGGCTCTGGATTTAGAAAAAAATTCAACCTTCAGAAAATCTATGAGCAATTTTAATTCTGCTGCCAGAACATTATTGTCATTGCAGTTAAAGCAGATAAATAAAAGGAAGTTTGGTAGAAGGTACACCAAAGAGGAAAAAATATTGTCTCTTGTGTTTTATAAAATGGGTCCAAGAGCATATAGGTGGTTTAGAAATATTTTGATTTTGCCTGCACCTGTCACCCTGAGCAGGATGATTTCAAATGCTGGTCTAAAACCAGGACTCAATGTATCTCTATTTTCATGTCTGAAAAAGAGAGCTCAGCAAATGTCTGACACAGATAAATTATGTGTCCCCTTGTTCGATGAAATGGCATTATGTCCTCATTTCGATTACAACAAAAAGAAAGACATTATAAGAGGATTTGTAGATAACGGAAAAGAGGCGCAAAAGAAAATAGCTGATCACGTTTTAGTGTTCATGATACGTGGAGTAATGAAGAATTACAAGCAACCTGTTTACTACACATTCTGTGCTGGTAGCACACCAAAAATGGAGCTGAAATCACAAATTAAAGAGGTAATTAGCCATCTACAAGCCACGGGCATGGAAGTTGTTGCTACAATTTGTGATCAGGGTGCCTCCAATGTCAGTGTAATCAAAGATATGGTTAATGATACCAAGGCAGATTTCTTAAGAAATGGTGAAGAGTTCAGAAGAAATACATTCATTATAAATGGGAAAGAAATTGTACCTCTTTTTGATCCACCTCATTTACTAAAAGGTATAAGGAACAATATGATCAACAAAGATATAGAGTGCATCATCAATAATAAGACATGTATAGGAAAGTGGGACCATATAATTAGATTATATAGAGACGATCCAGGCTACAATAATTTGAGGTTTTTACCGAAACTGACAGAAAACCATGTGCTACCAGAAAAAAAAAAATGAAAGTGAAATTGGCAACCCAGGTTTTTAGTTCATCTGTCGGTATGCACCTTGGATATTTATCAAGTAAGTTTTAAATTCTTTATATCTTCTCTTAACCTAACATTCTGTGACCATGCAGCAGACATTATCGTCAGTGGTCTTGGATTCTATTCATAAGTTGACCAATTTAAATCTTTGCGGCTAGAAATCTTTTATTAGTAACACAGCTCCAGCACCTTAATGTAATTGCTGAAAGATGTAGTTCACTAATGTGTACGATCCTGACATACAGTGCAAAAGCAGCTACAGGAAATAATAATAATTAGACTTTATATGTTTACTTTTAACAGGTCACGAAATACTGCCGACTGAATGCCAACAAACTGCCGACATTCTACTATTTTTTTACTCTTTATTTGATTCGTGCAATGGGAGCTATGGCAATGTAAAAAGAAGTCAAGATAAGTGTTTACTTAGACCAGTGACAAAAAAATCAATGCATCACACAAAATGGTTGGAAGCCATCAAGATCTTAAAAACAATGAAGTTCGTTAATAAGAAAGACAGTAAAACTCACAGTGTTCCCTCAATAGTGAACTGGATCTGGACAATTGAAAATATGACATATTTGTCTAATAAATTGCTGACGGATCACAATTTGGATGAGGCACTTCAACCAAGACCCTCTGGAAAACTTTTTTGGTGCAATAAGAAGCCACGGAGCACGAAATATTAATCCCACATGTGCAGGATTTGAAATTGCATTTGCGTCAGTGTTAGTTAATAATTTATGCTATCATTCTAGCGGATCGAATTGTGAAGAAGATACAGCCCAAAATATGTTATTAAAATCAATGAAAAAAAATTTTTTCAGAAGGCATGTCAGTCCAAATTTTGTCATTGAAATAGATTTTGATGATGTGGGTGATCACATTTTACTCGGAATACAGAATAAAATGAATAATCCAAAAACTGTAGCTCTCCTGGAATATATAGCAGGCTATGTAATAAAAAAAGCTAGAACAAATATTTTTAAGAATTGCAATATTTGCAAGAATGATTTAATAAATAATAAATGTGATTCAGACTATATTGAGATGAAAGAAAGATAAAAAAATAAAAAACACCTAACATATCCCTCAAGAAAGGCTACTGAAATGTTTTCCGACATTCAAGATGTGGTCTCTTACATTATTAAGAAAAAAAGTAATATGTACAATATAAAAAAGTACATTAAGACAATTGTTAGTGTACAGTGTAATTTCAGTTTTATATCTTGCCCTACCCATAAAGAGGAACTCTTAAAATATTTAGAAGAGTTATGTTGTAATTTCTTAATTTATAATTGGTGCAAAAATACTAACAAAATATTATCTGGTGTTAGGAGTGATATCGACGTACAAGATGATATGCAATTACATTGTATGGAATACTTTAATAAAAGAAAGAAATAAAATCTATTGTTTTAATTCTTTAGACTAATTAGGTAGGTATTTGTTTTGAGCATTATAATACAAATTGCATTAAATTTAAAACAAATTCCCACCTTTGCGTCAGCCCTTTCCATTACTGTATGATGAAACCAATATTTTCACTAAACGTTCTTAGCTGTTTTGAAAGGTTTGGTTTCATCATACAGTCAAGAAAATTATAAATATAATATGCACCTACCTACGCACGGATGCATACGTATATACATAGCATAGTTATGTATTAGTAAAAATTAGTTCCGCCACAGACCACCAATGGCGCTGCATTCGATTAGCCTTGAGTGAGAACTCTATTCCCTAATACAATAATACTCTATGGTTATATCAGTAACCTCAAATAGTGATTTATAAAAGAAATGAAGTATAAAAGGTCTGAATCCGAATAGTATACGATCTGGAATCCTTTCAAGCTACCGACCTATTTTATCTAAGAATCTATTCAAAGAAATAATTTGAATTTGATTAACTGCTCAATCGAACATCTTTTTGTTACAATTGGCGAAGAAACTTTTATTTATTAGGATCGATTTGATTTAGAATCGTCGAATTACTATTTTGTTCTATTCTCCATTAATTGAGGTCTTTATAGCGTTTCCGTTTTCTGCCTACCTCTTCGGGGTTATAGGCGTGAGACTATGTATGTGTAATGTATGTACTTATAGCGTTTCAATATTCTTTGTATACATTTGAACCTCACAAGTTTTCTATTACTTTTGTAGTTTTGAATCTTACACTAAAATTTACGGTAAAGGTCTCCCATAATTCGAGTTGCTGTTAATTACCTTTTTACACGTACACGTTCACAGATCTGTTCAAATTGTACGGCATATGAATCGCCAAATAATGTCCTTAAACTAGTCTTAGAAATAGATGAATTAGTATAGTGCCATTGCACAAGGAAAATCCTTCTGCTTACTTGAATATGTTTGTGTAGCCACTTAGCACAAGGTATATCTTTATGTACATATTTCTTGTGTGCGTGTATATGTCACTGAACTTCTCCTTAACGAGTGGACCGATTGTGATGAAATTTTTTGTGTGTATTCAAGGGGACTTGAGAATGGTTAAGATTCACAATTTAGTCCACTGGAAAATGTTTTTTTAGTTAATTTTTAATTTGTAAGTAGTTGTTGACATTGGAATGTTTCACATTGGAACCGACCGACGGCGCTACCATCACAGTGTCAAATGTATATTAATAATTTCGTCACGGGTTACGGTAGACTCGATCAAAACCTTACCTGAATAATAAAACATAAAAAAATAAAGATTTCGAGTCGACAATATATAGCCGCAATATTCGGCTTGTCGAGTATTTTGTTAAATCCTAATGGTTCTGACAGACAAATCGCTGTCGCCTTATTGGCCACTCTAGCGAAACGTCATTGTTACCGGTTATCAGTTTGAGTACTACTAAGTCTTAGTTCTAAGTAGTTTGTATGAGTAAATACTTTTTGCAGTTATATTGCTTAAACAGTTAAAACGACAATTATAGGAGTATCCGCCCAATAAAGGAGATTTATGTTACCCCGAATATAGATGATATACTATAACTAGAGAACCTCGAATTTACGCGAGCGAAGCCGCGGGCAAAAGCTAGTAATCATATAATTATGTATATCTGTAGAATGATTTTCATAAACTTTAATTTGCTTCTGTTGTCAGAGCTGCGTATATTAATATATTATTTGATTTTGGTCAAATTAGGCCATTGGAATTTGAACGCAGTCACTAATATTTTAAATATTTTAAAAAGTGGTGTACGTAACGGACTACCGAGACGATGGTCTCAGGTTCGATCGCCAGGTACCCCGGGCACACACCTCTGACTTTTTGAAGTTATATGTGTATTTCTGTGGTGTATTTAAAATATTAATTATCGCTCGCTTAATTATGTGGCCGATAGATGGCAATAGGCTCACCCCTGATGACTGGGACCGAAACATAGCTGGCGAAGTGTGGGTGTGTAATACACCTCTACCCCTTCAGGGATAACATACGTAGAGTGAGTTATGTTATGTTATGTGTTATATAAAGCTCTAATATTTATAACCACGTAATTGTAGTAATTTCATATACCTAATGTATTCCACTATACCTTGAAGAACACACGCCACGAATTTAATAATCTGAATACTCATATTAAACGACAGACATTTTGGATTATAGGCAGGTTTCTACGTATTTTTTTAATAGCAACGAACTTGAATATGGGTATGGGTGGCTTGAGCGCAGCTATTCCTGAGATAAGCGCGATTAATCAAACAAACAAACGCTTTGTAATATTACAGATTTTATTTACACATACTAATGTTATTTTACTGTTTTGCTAAAGATTTTTAACCTTGCAGTGGGAATAAACCGACACGACCGAGGAAATACTATAGAATATCCCAAAGATTTGCAGTATCCGTGCAATCTCATGAGATTGCAATAGTTTCGATCGGTGCAATATCACCCCGTTTGACACTTATCTGACTACGATATACTTTTCCTTAGCATTGCATCTGCCTTGCCAGAATTGACACAGTTAAGATCTTAACATTGCATCGCTGTAAAGTATTATCAAATCAACATTGTTACTTTATTTTGATAATCTTGTGGACAGACCAGCAGACTACGAAGCATCTCTTGTTCAAATTGACGGATCATATTATTGAAAAACCTGTTTGCCTAAAAAGAAATAGGTTTTCATACGATGCAAAACTCTCGCTCTGCATCATTAGTCTTAAAAAAATTGAAATCTGCCAAACAAAACAGTTTGGTGACCTGTCCTTTATAAAAGTATGAAGGCGCCTGAGCCCAGCAGTGAGACAGTTTAGATACAGATATATTATCGTTACCGCAGACTTTTGACAGGTATATTCATTACTTAGTACAAGCACAAAACCTGTAATTTCTTCACTCAACGATTCAACCTAAATTACAATTTATCCAATAGTTACTATAAAATAACAGTGAAACACGTTCGCATCTCGTAATTATGATGAATTAGGCCCGAAGAAGCACCGTCCCTTTTCCCCCACCCCGTCCACTCCTCGATAACGGCGAGTAATTAATCAACTTCATTAAACTGCCATTTGCTTTCGAGGTTCGGTTTCGTTTTATCTCTGATTGTAAAAGTATACTAAAATATATCAAATACCAGCACAGTTTAAATTTTCGACGAAATATGTTGTTTATTTTACTTATTTTTTTACATTTAAATGTCTCAGTGTTAGTTAAATATGAGTCCCCCCCCGTGGGATCTCCACCTTGTCGTGGTGGGGCGGCTTAGTAACCGTGGATTTGATTTTCTCCCACGGTGAAGCTAAGCGGGATCCCGGGAGGGGACGCTCAGCGTGGGCTTGCGTGAGGCCTGCGTAGGATGCGTCCATAGGTGCGGGTGCGGGGGACAGTTCTGTCTATCCCTCGCAGTCGGGTGCGGTCGCGGGAGGAGAGGCGTGTCGGTGTTGCGTTGCCGCGCGCCCTATCTCCCGCGACCAAGTGGGGCGCACCATTGTTGCGTCGCGGTGGGGCCGCAGAGGAAGAGGAGATGCGGTGTTGCGTTGCCGTCCTCCCTATCCTCTGCGGCCGCTGGGTGTTTTGGCGGCGGAGCTCAACACCTTCATCCGCCGCCAAGGGGGTTTCGTTCGGGGCCCGCCTGACCATGGCGGGCCAATACCCGTCGGGGGGTGGCGAGGAATGCTTCGGTGAAACCCTACCCTCCGACACATGGGTACATGAGGAGCACGGGTTGGTTTTTAGTCAGTAAGAGTCTGACAGTCCCCTTCTTCCTTCCCCCCCAGGGCGAAGGGACTCCATGAGGATTTTCCAACCCGACATCAAAAAAAAAAAGTTAAATATGAGTAATTACAGAAAAATGGCTTAGTGAGTAACTCTTTATGACTCTTGATCTCCACATGGTACAAAACAGATGCAAAAAATTTGTGTAATTCACAAGTAATAAATAATTAACTCTACGTGTTTATTATTTTATGTTTGGAAAATCGCACACTTCAGCAGAAGACAAGGAGTCAGGGGCACCCGCGCATCTGAAAAGACTATTAGCTGACCAAACTAAAGACTCTTTCAGCCGGTTGCAGAAACGATATTTAACATTTTAAAGCGAGATTAAACCCTAATCTATTATTAAGTCGTTGCACAAAGCCAAATTCTTGTAAAATTTAGTCCTTTATTAAATTTAATTTAAGAAGAGTCAAAGCCTACATTAAAGCGCGTTTTACGTTGCACAAACAGCCATTAGCGTGAATTGACACGTGAGAATTTTAAATATGACAGATGTAAATTTTAAAATCTAATGTGAGCTCAGTGAGGTATTAAAGCCAATTAAAGCTCTATTGTTGTTGAATTTATCTCTGTTGCATAATATCTTATTGTACATTGAAGTGTTTGTTGCCAAATATAGCTCTATTAAATAATATATTTCAATTTATTGTAGTGTTTTACGGTATTGAAGTGGTTTACAATGAATACCTAAGTTATGTCTTAACTAGTCTTTCATCTTTGTCTGATCCCGAAGAAGATTGTCTCGCGGTCAAATTCCGGCAAGGCGAATTTATTTTCAAGGCACGACGGCGGAGAATTACGTATTACATACAGGGTACCCATAGAAGCAGATGACCAAATACGAAACATTGTAGATAAGGTGGTTTTAGAAGGCTTTAGGTGGTAGAGCTTTGCTGATTTCAGCATGTATGGGCCGGCTCGACCGGGGAAGTACTACCCTCTCACAGAAAATCGACGTCAAGTAACAGTACCTAAACTGTTGCGTTTCGTTCAGTGAGTGAGAGTGCCGGCGGCCCTATCCCCTATTCCTTCTCCCCTATCCCACTCCTTATCCTATACCTTTTCCCCAACCCTAAGTGGCGGCCACGCACTTGTGACTCTTGTGGTGTTGCTTGTGTCCATGGGCGGTGGTAATTGCTTACCATCAGGCAATCCGTCTGCTCGTTTGCCGCCTATTACTATAAAAAAGGAACCCATGTCTCAAAGAAATAAATAACTATATTGATGGTCAGACACAGTTTTTAATTTGTTTGAGGGCTTTTGCCACAGGAGCTGATCAACTGAACAGGTCTCGGGTGATTATCAAATAAACACAAATCCAGTGTGTAGATTTCTCAAGAGTTCTCAAGCCCTTGCAAAATTAAGCTCAAAATGTATTAAATTGCCAAACGGGAAAGTTCTACGTCTACATTTAAGATCTACGGCAAGTTGCAGCTAGAAATTGATGGATTTCCACGTGTCGTAGGCGCTTTGGATTGCACTCATGTTAACATTATTATTAGCAGAGGAGGTCATCATCCAAGCTATAGATACCAGTGCAAGAAGAGATAAGAGTGTAAAAATAATTATTGTCTTTATTCTATCTAATTGAATTATCACAACAAAACACATTACAAACAAAATATATAAAAATATTTCTTTATCGTATGCAATTTAACCAATATGTCTTGAATAGTATAACAGCTTATTTCCTTCTCTCTTCTCTCATTTTGTGACTGCCACATAAATAAAATAACTGGGCATTTTCATATTTGATTTTATGTTAATACAAATACAATAGTAGCGTATGGATTCAGGTTATAAAAAATCATCATTCATGAATGGTATTAACTGCATTATATCGTCAATCATTATAATTAGCGCCAGGCTCCCTCGTTGTATGAATTTTCTCGGCTTTTCAGCTCAAAACGTAACAATTTTAATTAAAATCGTAAAAATGATTCAATACAACAATAACATTGTGCAATGTACAAAACAACATGTCAATTTTTGACAAAAGTTTTCATAGTCTTGACCACAGATTTACTAAATATGTATTTTTAGAATTACACCTCTTTGATATATGTGACCATTACGTTTTGTTTATTGATATTTTTACTCATAGTACATTACATAGATTATTGTGCATATAACTAAACGGAAATGTTCACTCTTTTCGTTCACTTGTAGGCATTAGTTCTTCATTAGTTAAATGATATTTAACCAAGCGTAAAATGTGTTTGTGCAACGCCATTAAATTATGACACACATTAGCGATAATCTCCCTTTAAGTAATAAAGAGTTAATTTGAAGCTTTCTGCAACCGGCTGTTTGTCCCTCTGATTACCTATAATTTTGTGTTGCTATGTTTATTAAAAGATAAATATATTAATATAGTGACAAATAATTTTATACGTGAGCCAAGAGAAAATTTAAATATTTTTACCAATCTACGTTCTATAAGTTTCTTTGCCTGGCGTTCTATTGTAAACAAAACAAAATGTTATTTTTAATTGGCAAATATTAACGCGATCGCGTGTTGTGTCCATTAAAACACAATAACATCGTTACCATAATGAAGCCGAATACCTAATAGATAGGAAGAACAATCATATACAAATTCTTTTATATTATTAATTTTGAATTCAAAAAGTTCTTTAACAATAGTTTCACACCGCGTTAGCGACAGTTTAAGTTATTATTACCTTATGAATATACTGTAATTTATGTATGTCTGCCTTGCTGTGTTTTCTACTACTGAGTTGCCTTTAATTAAATTTTAACTAAAGTTGGTGTTATGTTGACTGAAAAATAATTAGAAATACGACTAATCAAATTATTGAAAATAGAGTAAAAACTATATGTAATTAAAAATTAATAAGCCTCAATTTGTATGAGTATCCATTATAGTTTGCTAAGATAAATAAGCCGTGGTAAAGTTGCTTCATGAGATTGTTTCACAAGTTAATTATATCAAGCTCACTATTTACATCGATAAGTGTAAATCATCACACACTAATTTCATCAAGATGAGTAAATTGCATGAATGTTTTATAGAGCTAAATCACATATCGCCACTACACACGTTAAAAATTCTCCTAGCCTAACGTTCTCCCAGTTGCATATGAAACTTTCGCTGTGTAGCCTGATCCGCTTATTAGACTAACCAGATTCTTATTTATTTATTTTATTTATTAAATACTTTATTGTACACTATAAAAGGACATTTCACAAAAAATCGTTTTACAAACACAGTACAATGGGCGGCCTTATCGCTAACAGCGATTTCTACCAGGCAACCTTTGGATGGAGATTATTGGTAGGAAAGAAATGGTAGTTGCAAGTGTACCAGTAAATTATGATTATAATTTAATTATATACATTGATATATAATAAATACTACAATCATATATCTACTCATACATAAATAACTATACATACACATACATAAATAATATATAATAAATACATATAATTATATATAAGGAGTGTTATAATGATAGGTAGTGATCCTTGACAAGAGATTTGAACCTCGTTACCGTCTGAGCCTGCCTTATATGAAAAGGTAATGCATTCCATAGCCGAACAGCAGTGACACAAAACGATTTATCATAAAATCCAGTTGAATGTGCTGGCATCTTCAGTTTCAAATTATTCTTATCCAGTTTTATCAGATAGGTATCAATAGAATCCTATCTACTCAACTTTTGTAGTGCACTACTGTCTAATGCCTACGTGGTCCAGTGGATAGCGTATGTGACTGCTGATCCCGGGTTCGATTCCCGTGACGGGCAAAAGTGTTACTGGGTTTTTCCGAATACTCAGTAGCAGCCCGGAGTCTGGTGATGTGCCCGGTAACGGCAATAGGCTCGCACCCTATTACGTGGGACCTAAAAAAAAATTCATTGCGAAATGTGGGTGTAATATTTACACCTCTGCCTACCCCTTCGGGGATACAGGCGTGAGACTATAAATAAAAAAAATAAAAAAAATACTGTCTAATGACATCTTCTCTACACGGGGTATCGCATGGTTTAATGCCCTTGTATCAAGTAAAACACTACGAAGTAATCATGTACAGTCTAGTCACACCATTCCTTATTCTATGAGTCACATCCAGCCATTTCAGCTACAACACTGTCATTTTTGTTATTATGACATCGTCCACCATGTAAATTGCCTCTTTCTACATATATAATTAAAACACCTTTCATAAATTTGGTCGTACGTAATTTCGGGGGCTCACTGTAATAATAGGCTACCGCATGTACTTAAAAATAATATAGTTCCTTAAATTTTAGGGATCTGTAAATGTTCATTCATATAATTGTATATTACATCTACATTTCACTAGGATTAGTATCCTAGTGAACTGTAGATGTAATATACAATTAGCATAGTATGCATATATTATGACAGTATGTATTGAAAATACGTCAATAGAAAAATCATTTTAAAACTCGTAAGGTTGCACCTGTAAACCGTAGCGGATTTCACTGCAAGTTACTCTGATGTTTGACAATAATTACCTGTGTATATGAATATGAATATATCAATGACACCGCACCTACATACATACGTACCTACCAACTAAAATTCAACTTCGTTACAGGCAGTAGTCATTCTGCTTTCAAGATTTTTACACGTTTGTTACCCACACATACAAATAGTAACAAAGCAAGTTACACAAAGGCTTATAATTATAGCTCATGGATTGATTCTATTAATAGTAACAATAACAACGTTAATGTAATGGAAACTAAACGTGTTATGATACATAAATTTCAAAACGCAGTTACGGGCTTTGACAGCTAGTCGTTTATTAATAGACAATACAATCCCAGCCGTGTACAAACAGAACATCGTTTATAATTCATTTCTGACTGACTGCAGTCACCAGCAAGAGGTAACGTGAATATTTGTGTAGCAAACAGTCTGACCATTTACACGTACCTGATGGTTTACAGTTACTATGGCTTAGTGTAAGCTTCCAACACTGCTTGTATGTTTCCTTCCACTCAAACATTTAATTGTTTCAGATATGTACACATAAACTGAGCTATATAGCAGGTTTATATAGCCTATATTATAGAAATATATTATGTATATGATACCAACAGACTGTTATGCAAGAATATCGACTTCAAATCCACGGCGCGCACCACTGACTTTTCAAAGTTATAGGCATATTACATTGTATTAATTATCGCTTGCACCGTGTCTCGGCAAGTACGTCAAGCGATGGCTTGACGTACTCGCCGTTCAGTCAGTTCTCATAAAGATGATTGACAGTCGTAATGTGGAGTAAGTAGGCTTAAATATACTGATACTGCTCTGAGTAAAAAATCGGTTTAAATTACAAAGATCAGACAGCGGCGGCGGTCGCTCCGTGGAAACAATTGATATTCCATCGTATCTGAAAAAGCAGACCCCGAGGACCAAAGCGAAATTACATAAAATATTATAATATCAATAATATTGACCAAATATGTTGAATTATGCCGCTTTCTCAACGCCCTCCTGAAATCCCAAAATAAAATGCTAAACCTATTTCAAAGAAAACATATTTTATTTCAGTGTTGAATTAGACGATGTTTAGCGATAAATTTAGGAATATACATACACATCGTCACGCCATTTATCCTCGAAGGGGGTAGGCAGAGGTGTATTCCTACACCCACTTTTCGCCAGATATACTTTAGTCCCACGTAATAAGGGGCGAGCCTATTGCCGTACCGGGCACATTTCCAGACTCCGTGCTGCTACTGAGAATTTCGTGACAGAAAAACCCAATAACATTGCCCGACCCAGGAATCGAACCCGGGACCTCCCGATCCCACGCGCACATTTATGCCGCGAGACCAACGAGGCAGTCGTATAGGGTTTGATGTCGAGTTTTCCGTCTCTACGCAAAGATGGTATTTGCATCGTGAATATACTCGTAATTTTTATGATTTCAACCGTGTTGTAACATGTCTGAATAACAATATTAAGCTTAGTCTGCGGATTTTAAACTCAGCTAAATTTATGCCACGTCACAGAATAAACTCTTGCATATTCATATTATTCATATCATGCTGTTGTTTTCGTTGCGTAGGCGGGAATTATAACTATGTGCGCATATAGGTACATAGGTATTTATTTCGAAAGTCGTATGGAAGTTTAACAAGATTTAACTTGAAAGAGGAATTTTAATTGCGGCATGCTAAACTTTGATGTTTGCTGCTAGGTAAAACGTTTGCTGGAAGTTGGACTTCTCTATTCTTAGAAGCTAAATAGATATCCAAAAATATGCCCGATTGACGTTAATAGGACTGCGGACAATTAAAAATATATCAGTTTTGTTCACGTTCTTGTGAAAACAGAGTATGGAGGATGGAGGATGTACTCACGTTTACCTTTTCATAGTAAGGACGCCATACTATTACATAAAATAGAGTCTATTTTGTGTAAATGTCAATATAAGAGCTTGTAACAAAAATAACCCTTGTCTTTATTACCTAAGCTAGAAACTCGTATTATACCAAACTAAGATACATTAAAATCTAGATGAGTTGTGCAAACGAATCGATCGGTCGTTTTTTATGGTTTTTTACTACGGAATTCAATATTCGAATTATAGATATGTAGATTTTAGTTTTGTTTTGGACAGTTTTTGACATAAGCTCCATACAAAATATGTCAAACACGAATCTAAAATCTACAGATCTATCTATAGTTCGAATATTAAAAATGGCCGTTAGAGATGGTGAAATGTGGACAAATTGCTTCGCCTAACATGCGAATGTAAGTGGACTGCAGTGTTCAGCCACTTAATTCATCGTCCAATAATTGACTTGATCGCCACAACTGGAGTTTGTATGAAACGAAACGTTTACAGCGGGTTTCGCATACGAAATTTGTTAAATTGTCTTGCATCAATGCGGCTAGCGTTTACATTTTGGGTCATGTAGCTACAGTCACTGAAAGGGCAAAATCTTACCTTTCTCATTTATTGATTGATCATGTAACACCTTTCTTGTTGTACTTCCTTTTCTTTTCTTTTTATTTCAGGCTTATTGATGTATTAATCATAATAATTCATGAGTGACTGATCATCTGCAATAATAAATCAAAGAAATATAATAATAATAAGATTTTATTTTCAGAAACGCCTCCGTAGTTTATTTAGTAAAACATTGACTTATATTTTTTAGTTCTAATATTGCGTTTATTAAATTTTTAAGTTGTAAGATTACATATTACATTTTGTAAAATGTATTCGACTTATTAACTAATTATAAAAAATAATATTTGTTATATTTGTGACTATACTAAGTACTTATTTTATTAAATTGTTCACATATTTTCATAGCTCTTTGCGTTATAAGTAAATTAATTTTAGCATCATTACACGCCGCTGAAACTTTTCTGTACTCATGAGTTATTAACTCTTTCCAAGTTACGCAAAGTAGTTTTCTACTTTAACACCTTTGAAGCATAATAATATATTGATGGTTCATATTTTCAGTTTAACAATAAGTACAGAAATATATATTAGCTATTACTAAGAAACATACCAATTCATTAGCAGTCTTGTACAGCAGCAATGAAGGATAGATTAGGATACCTAGTTATTTATTTTAGCACTTATAACAAGATTAGATGATGCATTTTATTTAATTAATAAATTTTCCCTCGAGCTATGTTCACGTAATTTTCTGTACCTGGCTGGTGGTACTCGTTAGCTTAGAGTGTATAAGGGATTTTCGATTTTCACGCTCTGAGCCTAAATATTTGTGGGTTAATACGTAGCCTTCTAAATAGCCCTTTAAACTATTCTATCGTCTATTTAAACTCCCATCAAATTCTGTTAAGCAGTTCAGATTGATTTATATGGTATATATTTATACTAGAGGACGCCAGCAGCTACGCCTGCATTTTTTTTTATTTACCCGTTTTGGCCGATCCCGTGGGAAATTCGGGAAATCCCTTCTTAGTGCACCCCTACGGTCCCCAAGGAACATACATGCCAAATTTCAGCTTCCTGCGCCCAATAGTTTCGGCTGTAGCGTGTCTGTCAGTCAGTCAGTAACGCAAGGATTTTATATATTAAGATGACTACCTCCGTGGTCCAGTGGATAGCGTATGCGACTGCTGATCTGAGGTCCCGGGTTCGATTCCCGTGTCGGGCAAAAGTGTTACTGGGTTTTTCCGAATTCTCAGTGGCAGCACGGAGTCTAGTGATGTGCCCAGTAACGGCAATAGGCTCGCCCCCTATTACGTGGGACCTAAAAATTCATGGCATAATGCGGGTGCAATGTTACACCTCTGCCTACCCCTTCGGGAATACCTACAGGCGTGTTAATCTATAAAAAAAAAGATGACGTGTATTTTTGTAGGTTGTGTGATTCGCTTACTGCGATTTGTAGCTAGGCAAGGAAAGCTTAAAGACTCCACAATTTCCTATTTTTATATGTGACTTGTCGTAAGTCCAAAGTATTTTGATTACTTATCAGGATTTTCTTTAACTGATTGGATTTTTTGCAAGATTCCGTTTATTTCTATCACATGGACATGAAATACATGACATATAAAAAAATATGTCATTTTTAAGGTTCCGTACCTCACAAGGTAAAAAAGGAACCCTTATAAGATCACTTTCTTGTCCGTCTGTCTGTTTGTCTGTCTGTCCGTGTGTCACCACCGATTTTCTCAGGAACGGGTGAACCTAGCAAATTGAAATTTATACCAGATACTGAGGTCTATGGTTCCTATTAGGTGTATAAAAATCAGGGTCCTGGGTCATCAGGGCCCGATAGTACCAAAATTAACCTTAATTGTCAACTTTTTTTAATTTTCGGAATTTTTCCTTTACTTGTGCTGTAAGACCTTGGTTTTAACCAAAATTAACAATTCTAGGTCAACCGTAAGTACCCTATAGGTTTTGCGTCGAAAACCTATTTGGTAGTTCCCGTTGAACTAGAATCACGAAATTTGGCCAAAAGCAGGGTCTTACAGTACAAATAAAGGAAAAATTACAAAAAAAAAAGTAGAAAATTTAAGGGTGTCCCCATACATACATAGTAGACTCCATTTAAGATAGTCCTCTAAGTTGTATGGGCGCTCATACAGATTTAGAGGACTAGCGTAATTAGCACCAACCTCAAATAAGGTAAAATGCGTACGGAACCCTCGGTGCGCGGGTCAGACTCGCACTTGCCCGATTTTTTTACTTTTGATAGGCTAACGTTTGACCGCGGATGTTAAGCGATGATACGGTCGAAGATGGAACACGCTTGCCAAGAAGATACCTATTCACCCGCGACTTGAAAACACCCAGATTGTACTCATCAGGAAACAGACTCAGGCAAGGAGTTCCATGATACTTTTGCAGGACGCAAAATAAATGAGGAAGCAGTCTTTCGTGCGTATAGATGGGATGTCAACCATATAACGGTGACGATGACTAGTTTGTCTGGTCGTCCGATGGTAAAAAGGTGATGGAGGAATCAGGTTATGTAGTTCCTGTGCACACTCTCCGAAATGTAACCTATAAAAACCTGACATCTCTAAAGCCTGGAGAATCATCGCAGTGTTGCCAGTCGGCAACACTGCGACAATTCTCCAGGCTTTAGAGATTTGTGTTAACTAATTGGCCTTTGCTGGTATTTCGCTGAACCATCCCAAAGATAAGAACAGTACTCCATGCAGGATCGGACTAGTGCTTTGTAAAGATTTAGCAACTGTTCTGGCGTAAAGTACTGCCTCAACTTGTTCAGGATACCTAGTTTCTTGCCTGCCAGTTCGACTTTTGACTCTATATATGAACAAAAATTTAAATAAGAGGTCAACGTGACGCCAAGGAGTTCCAAGCGATCAGTGATCTGCACAGGTACATGTCGGAGTCAGATGAAATTTACTCCGTTTCGTGGAGAATAGACACGCCTGACTTTTGGAGGTAATAAACTTGACTTGATTTAGCATCGTCCCAGTCGGAGACTGCCTTCAAAGTCAAGTTCAAACGCTCAATCATGGCTTCATATTCCTCCCAATCTTTCATATTCATAATATACTATTATTACGTATAGGATTTTAAATAACTATACTGAGTCAGAAGAATGTTCTCGAAAGACATGTGAAGTCTGCCGACCCGCACTTGGCCAGCGTGGTGGACTATGGCCTTACCCTTCTCAGTGTACCCTTCATAGTAAGAAGAGGCCCGTGCCCATCAGTGGGACAGTATATATTATTATATGCAGGGCTGATTATGATGATGGTAGAGTCTGACGCGTTTATTGCTTTTTTTCATTAAGTTACTGGTTTGTGACCCCGAATTACTTAACAGCCTTAGAAAGTTTTAAGCCGAGGCGATCGCTTTAGCCGTGACGCTCTCCGTAAAGTAAGAAGAATAAGAGTTATTTGCTACCAATTTTATTCAACAGTGCCATTGCAAAGGAAACTTAGCTTGCCTTATCAGTTATCACAATATCACGCTAGTTCCCACTTTTTCACATGAAGTTTTTTAACTTTAAAGCTAGCTATGAAGAGACATAGTGTAGTTATTTTTTTAGTAATAGGCGGAAAACGAGCAGACAGGTCGCCTGATGGTAAGCAATTACCGCCGCCTTTGGACACAAGCAACACCACAGGAGTCACAAGTGCGTTGCGGCCCCTTGTTGTAAGGTAAAAGGGATAGGAGGAGGAGTGGGATGTGGGAGAAGGAATAGGGGATGGAGCCTCCGGCACTATCAATTACCGAAAGCAACGCAACAGTTTAGGTACTGTTACTTTACGTCGACTTTCTGTGAGACGGTAGTACTTCCCCGGTCAAGCCAGCCCATTCATGCTGACACCAGTAAGGCTCTACCATTTAGCATAGGTCGATTTGAATTTAACGTAAACTTTAAAACGGTTTTCTTTTTGATTCAGAGATAATACTTTTCGCAAGTAAGCTATGCTGTGTACATCTGCTGACAACTAAGACTATGCACTAAGGATTAATTGATTTTGACTTGACAATGCAAATCGTAAATACTTATGCTGAACGTACATTGTACAAGCCTATGATGTAGAATTAAAATTCCAACTGTATAATTATATAAAACCCTTACGTTACTGACTGACTAACTACAGCCAATAGTACTATTAGGCGCAGGAAGCTGTTTGGCATGTATGTTCCTCGGAGATCGTAGGGAGCACTAAAAAGGGATTTTCTGGAATGCCCACGGGATCGGGCAAAAAAGTTATGTAATAAAATGTGCGGACCTAGCTGCGGGCATCCTCTAGTTGTTAATTAAAATACAGACACCAACAAAAGTTTCCAAAAAAGAAACCTATTTCTTTAAAATATTGAGACTGATTCTCATTTATTAATCCATTCATTCTTACTAAACTTACGACTTTCTTTATGGATGTGGTGCAACGGATATTGCCACTGTTCATTTTACGATTCAAGTTTCATTACAGAAACCATGGTAATAGGAGATTTCCTATTGGCGATGCTAAGATTCTAACTAGCAACTCAAGCGGCAAAATCCAGAAAGATCGCCACTTACTCAGATCACTACTACTTTTGACAGCTCTCAATACAGTTACTATGGTTACCACCATATCATCGAAGGCAAGGAGCAAGTTGATCGAAGCAAAGTTGCATTGAAAGCTGTCAAAAGTAACGGTCTTAGACAAATTCTAATTACGCCGCTAGAGGCGCGCGGATAATCTTTGCATCGCCAATAGAGCTACCGAAACTTTGAGTAATAGTGGAAAATGTAATTTTATTTTGGAAAAAATCGGTTAAAATGACATACGTGCAAAAAGCAGAATAAATTTTGAGAAAATCAATATGTAGCATCCGGGTTAATTCGGGCGCGCTGTATATTTGAATGCGAGCCCAGAGAAAAGCAGTCTATTGGTCGATCATTGTTGAAAGCTTATTATTGAGCAATGTGCCAAGATTTTTGTCCTCGTTATAAATTTCAATAGGTGTAATATTTCTGTCAGCAAGTGTATAAAACTCGGTCCATCGCCGCGGATGCATTGTGAAAGACGTACAATGCTGTTGGAAATGAAAGACAAAAGAATACACTCTACTCTGTTTTGTTGTGCATTGTTGAGAAACAGCACTATGGGTATTGCATTGAGGTGAACTTTCTTCAAATAAATTAGTCGTACACAACATCTTAAATCAAAATTGTACTGTGGGATGAAGCTTAGTAAAAATATATGTTAAACGATTTTAAACTTTCGCAATTCATACAGTTTTATATAACGGATCTTAATTTTGTTAGCTAAGATATTTATGGAATAATGACTAAATTGGCTAAATTTCAAAATGGCAGTGAAAATAGAGGTTCTACTTTATCCCAGAAATATCTAGATAACCCTTTAAATAAACTTGTATCATGAAAAAACTTGATGTTGAACTTTGAGATGATCCGAGCAGTAAGTCTTAATCCTTGGAGCATAGAGTACATTTTCTAGTTCAGCCGGATTTGACAAGATATTATCCTTTTTAACAAAAATTTCGATCGGAATAAAGTACATTTAGCTTTTTCAGTGAACCTTAGTAATTACAACATTTCGAATCTCAGAAATCACGTTTTACCGAATTAATGTTTACTACAACAATAGTAGGATTCTGTTCCTCACTAGGTTGCACGTGATTCTTGAAGTTTGGCAAAACTTATCGTCAACCTTGCGCTGACACGGTTGCTATACAAGACTTTGGCTTAGAGTACTACTTTAACAAGATCGGACAAGTTGTGTCGCATCTGGTTAAGACTAAAGTTTGGGACACCTATTGAAATACCAACAGTTCAATACTATTAATATCATTTATAATAACCGGCTAAAATAGTTATAGCTAGAATAACTGCTTGCTGTGTTATATAATTATGTTGTCCACTTGTTACTTTATTATAAAACTAGCTGACCCAGCGAACTCCGTATCGCCTTTTTAAGAGTTTTTATTTACCTAATTCCCTTTTTTCCAAGCCCCTTTTCCAAAGTTACCATTGACTTAGCGCTTAATCTCTTATAATTTCAGAGTCTATAAATGATGAACAAACATAGATATTTATATAATATTGAATTCCCCATTCCTTAAAATATCGGAGACGATACCCATATTGATTTTTAAATACAAAAAATCCCGTCCGCCATCTTTGATTTCCTATCCGCCATCTTTGATCACAAAATAGATGTTGTATTTGGATTCACCATCCCTTAAATCATCAGAGACGATACCCATATTGATTTTTTTCCATTCGCCATCTTTGATTTCCCATCCACCATCTTGAATCACGAAATAGATGTTGTATTTGGATTCACCATCCCTTAAATCATCAGAGACGATACCCATATTGATTTTTTTCCATTCGCCATCTTTGATTTCCCATCCACCATCTTGAATCACGAAATAGATGTTGTATTTGGATTCCCCCATCCCTTTAAACATCGGAGACAATACCCATATTGATTTTTCTAAAATTTCCCATGCGCCATCTTTGATCACGAAATAGATGGTGTTTTTGAAGTCCCCGTTCCTTAAAATATCGGAGATGATACCCATATCGACTTAAAAAAAAAATCCTATCCGCCGTCTTTGATTTCCTATCCGCCATATTTGATCACGAAATAGATGTTGTATTTGGATTCACCATCCATAAACTCATCAGAGAAGATACCCATACTGATTTTTTAAATTTTTTCCATCCGCCATCTTTGATTTCCCATCCACCATCTTGAATCACGAAATAGATGTTGTATTTGGATTACCCATCCCTTTAAACATCGGAGACGATACCCATATTGTTTTTTTTTTAATTTCCGTTCCGTCATCTTTGATCACGAAATGGATGGTGTTTTTGAATTCCCCATTCCTTAAAATATCAGAGACGATACCCAACCCATATCGACTTTAAAAACAATCCCGTCCGCCATCTTTGATTTCCTATCCGCCAACTTTGATCACGAAATAGATGTTGTATTTGGATTCTCCATCCCTTAAATCATCAGAGGCGATACCCATATTGATTTTTAAATATTTTCCCATCCGCCATCTTTGATTTCCCATCCACCACCTTGAATCACGAAACAGATGTTGTATTTGGATTCCCCATCCCTTTTAACATCGCAGACGATACCAATATTGACTTTTTTTTATTTTCCCATCCGCCATCTTTGATTTCCCATCCACCATCTTTGATCACGAAATAGATGTTGTATTTCGATTCCCCACCCATTAAAATATCGAAGGCGATACCCATATTGATTTTTTAAATTTTCTCATCCGCCATCTATGATTTCCCGTCCGCCATCTTGGATCACTAAATAATTTTCATTGAATTACCCACTCCTTAAAATATCGGAGACGATACCCATATCGACTTTAAAAAAAATCCCGTCCGCCATCTTTGATTTCCTATCCGGCATCTTTGGTCACGAAATAGATGTAGTATTTGGATTCTCCATCCATTAAATCACCAGAGACGATACCCACATTGATTTTTTAAATTTTGGCCATCCGCCATCTTTGATTTCCCATCCACCATCTTGAATCACGAAACGGATGTTGTATTTGGATTCCTCATCCCTTTAAACATCGGAGACGATACCCAATATGATTTAAAAAAAAAATCCCATCCGCCATCTTTGATCACGAAATAGATGGTGTTTTTGAATTCCCCACTCCTTAAAATATCGGACACGATACCCATATCGACTTTAAAAACATCCCGTCCACCATCTTTGATTTCCTATCCGCCATCTTTGATCACGAAATAGATGTTGTATTTAGATTCGCCATCCCTTAAAACATCGGAGACGATAACCATATTGATTTTTTAAAACTTTCTCATCCGCCATCTTTGATCACGAAATAGATGTCGGATGTGGATTCCCCATCCCTTTAAATATCGGCGACAATACCCATATCGACTTTAAAATAAAATCCCGTCCGCCATCTTTGATTACCTATCCGCCATCTTTGATCACGAAATAGATCTTGTATTTTGATTCACCATCCCTTAAATCATCAGAGACGATACCCATATTGATTTTTAAAATTTTTCCCATCCGCCATTTTTGATTTCCCATCCGCCATCTTGAATCACGAAATAGATGTTGTACTTGGATTCCCAATCCCTTTAAACATCGGAGACGATACCAATATTGATTTTTTTAAATTTTCCCATCCGCCATCTTTGATTGCCCATCCGCCATCTTTGATCACGAAATAGATGTTGTATTTGGATTCTCCATCCCTTAAATCATCAGAGACGATACCCATATTGATTTTTTAAATTTTTCCATCCGCCATCTTTGATTTCCCATCCACCATCTTGAATCACGAAACGGATGTTGTATTTGGATTCCCCATCCCTTTTAACATCGCAGACGATGATTTTTTTAAATTTTTCCATCCGCCATTTTTGATTTCCCATCCGCCATCTTTGATCAAGAAATAGATGTTGTATTTCGATTCCCCACCCCTTAAAATATCGAAGGCGATATCCATATTGATTTTTAAAATTTTCTCATCCGCCATCTTTGATTTCCCGTCCGCCATCTTGGATTACTAAATAAATTTCATATTATTAATCAGCGTCCCGAAAATCTTGAAAACGATACCCATATAGATTGTATCCTATTCGTATAGCCTTTTTTTGCCTTTGACCCAACCGACCCCCTTCTCGTTTAACCATTTTATTATTTTTGTCTGGCCCCTAAAAGTTGTGGCGTAATTTTATATAGCCTATAGCCTTTCGGAATAATTGGGCTATCATAGGCAATAACAATTTTTCAAATCCGACTGCTAGTTCCTGAGATTAGCCAACATTATCTTTTAGCCTTTTTAGGCTTTTGCCCGGCCCCAAAGGGTCGAAGCGTTATGTTATATAGCCTATAGCCTGCCGAAGTAACTGGGCTATCGTATACCAAAAGAATTTTTCAAATCCGACCGGTAGTTCCTGAGATTAGCGCGTTCAAACAAACAAACAAACAAACAAACTCTTCCGCTTTATTATATTAGTATAGATTAGTCTTTAGAATTATTAATATTATCATCTATAATATTTTCGCATGGTTGGCGTAGTGGTTTAAGCGGCCCCCTCGCCGCTTGACACCGCGCCGAGTGTTGTGGGTTCGATTCCCACACGAGACAACACTTTGTGTGATCTGTAAATTGTTGTTTCGGGTAAAATTTGTGACTTTTGATTGTATGTTTGTAAAGTCCTCCGAGACACAGGATTTATTACAAGTGAGGGAGTTGCCTTTATTTAGAAAAAAATAATAATAGAATTTGTAACCAATTTATACAGTACGATGCGTATTTCAGAAATATATTTGTACATTAAATTATAGAAATACAATTCAAGACGCGAGAGATATACAAGTTGTATAATTATCCTCCTACCGTTATCCCAGTTTCAACCTGGGGTCCGTTTACTAGTCTAACCGGCTTTACAACACACATACACTCATAACTGCGAAAAGTCAGTGGTGCGTGCCGTGGACTTGAACCCGATACCTTCTGCATGGTAGTTCGTGGGTATCAGGCTATCATATAATTATATAGAAGTTAAATAATGCAAGTGTAAATTTTTTTTTCACACCATCTCAGCGCAACATCAACCAACATTGGTATTTCCTTATAGCAACTTCTTTTGTGATTTCATTTGTGAGAGGATTCTGAAATTAAAAACCATTTAATTTTCACTATTCAGTAATTTTGACGACGAAAGCATTTCACTGTGTTATTGAAATTTGACTACCTGTAAAAAATTGAGTAAACCATATATCATTGCTCTAAAACCGAAATCAACATGAACGTCAAAATAAGTCATTCATCTTGGTCCCAATGTGATGCTTATGAACGTCAATTGTACATTTGTATCATGATACATCATTCAAATGACAACGACGAAAAACTTTATACAAATAAATGTAAATCCATTACAATGGCTCTACATTTATTTGTATATAGTTTTTCGTTCGAAATATAAGCCGTAAAATTGTGTAAAATAATGGACTATACTACTCAGAGCTATTTTCAATTTTCTATAATGGACAATAATTTATTAAATTTGTATGAAGCTGCATCTGTTACCTTTTCTAAATTTATATTTGTCTGCTTTATTTATTTTATTTATTTATTTATAACTTCATACACAGAACATGTATAGGCGGACTTAATGCCTGAGGCATTCTCTGCCAGTCTACCTTGGGGTGATCTAGAGATAAAACAAGGCTGGTGCAAATTGAAGCGATAAGAAACATGACAATCCAAGTATTTTAATAAATACTTAAAAATAAAAACATAAATATCCATACTCAGGGGTGGAGTCAATCAACTATTGCATGTAAGTACGCAAACTATTATGCTAATTTCGCATCTATCAAGGGGCTTACGCATACTTAAAATGTTTATTCTCGTGTGCACGTTTACACAGTGTCGTTATTGCTTTTACTTTATCGGTCTCGGTTGCGATATTGCGTACGGCCTTTTGTCAACTATTTTAATTATGAACAAATAGTAATAATGTTTTACCTATCTTATACAATCTATCATGTGTTGCACACTATTACCACGGTAATATAATCTAACAGTATTGTAACTCGGCCGTCTTCGTGAGTTATATACCTACCAGACGCGCCGCATGCGAGCTGCGGCACGATAGCGGCTGCGGGTACTGTAGGTACAGTCCGCCCAGTCTAATGGGTACTCTGCTCGCGGCGCGTAGGTATAACTCGAGTTTCGTGCGTTTGTATGGAGTTACAATACTGTTAGATATTATTACCGTGCTATTACTACTGAGAACAGCTGTTTCGCTCATTATTTTTTACCTACCTACATATTAATGAGATTGTTCGTTCTATGCGATAAATTATTTGGTTTGTTTTATTCACGCATACTTATTATTGCACGCTACATGTTTAACTATTTCCTTATGGTGCCTATTGTTTTGCTGAGTCGTTTTGCAACTATAATATCTACTTTTTACTTTAATTTGTGTCGCCTGAGTATGTGTTTGCATTGTATCAATGGCTATCGCTAATTTAAATGCTTATTACCAAAACACTCGGGGTCTGCGCACCAAGACGCACACTTTTAAACGTAATCTAAGACTATAGAATAAAAGGCAGACAGAGCGCGCGGAACACTTGCGTGAGGCCACTAAAGCAAATACAAAATTGAAAAGCGAATACAAAATCGACTCAGTGCGCTGCGAAGCATCGCACAGTTCACACGCCACGATCGATCCAGCTTTTAAATTCATAAAATGCCGTCTTGCGTTTTTAAACATTGTAAAAGTTGTTTCTAAAAGCAAATACGGGAAGATGGAATATATTCTTACAGATAACTTTGGATTATTTGACCGTTTTATAATATTATTTCGATAAAATTCGTATTTCTGCAGAAAATATGTAAGTGTTGCCAGTTTACGTCGACACCGTTTTCCCTGAATTAGGGAAAATGCACTTGTCAATTGATTATGTAGGTAATAATGATTGTCAAGTTAATGAAAAATACATTAACGTATTGTAAAAGTATATTGTAGATTATATTTTTTCTTATAAATATACTAATAGGATTTCCATTAGTATATACATTGTTTTGAGTTCGATCCCCAAACGATCCAAATATTCGTGTACACGCGGCTACTTGTCAAGCTATACACTTTGACCTTTGTAACGTTGTTAGACCTTTGTACCGTTCTTATGGCGTAGGGAATAAGTATCAAAATCGTACTTCGACTATTTAGCTTGACTTGGCGCCGTGTGTACATTAAGTACAGAAACAGAAATTATTGATTGTAGCCATTATTTATTTTTAATTGCAATTTTTTTTGGTTACGATTTATGATTATGATATTCATAATTTATTGTATGCATGACAAAATGTTTTTAGCTAATTAATATTTATGACGGAAGCCTATCTATTTATTTCTCAATTTACGAATAAAATTAGTTAAAACTTAACTCGGAGCCTACATTTTTTAAGAAATGTATTTATAAAAGCATACTTTAATGGTATCTTTTATTTGAATAATTTTCACAACAGCATTACATATTAAAAGCATTAATTAAATCTATGGTAAATTCTTCAAAACCACAAACGAATATAAAATATTACCTATGTAATATTTTTATATTCGTTTGCAAAAACTATATGCAAAATAGTGGGAGATTATTCATAATCTGGCAACTTTACACACACATAGACGCGCGTGTCCGTACAGTGCCAGTCGCCAAATGTCACGCACACATAGCTGTCATCGTGCCTCACTTAGTTGGACGAATACGCTACATCTGGTTCTTGTTTGTTAAATCTGTGAACGTAATCTTCACCTTTTATCTTATGATATCGTCTCACTAACCGAAACATGGTTACTGGAGGATGTATACGACGCAGAGCTATTTGATGAACGGTATGTTGTATGGAGACGATACAGGAATTATGAATCAACGAAGGAAAAGTATGGCGGTGGCGTACTGTTGGCTGTTCACCGTAAATTTGCAGCGGTTGAGCGCCCGGAGTGGCGTTCCACTGCTGAAGATATTTGGGTTACTATTACAACTAAAAATAAAAATACGATAGGTGTTTCAAATCGATTACATGTATGTACACTATACCTTAGTAAAGAAAAAAATGGTAACACATTTAATACACAATTGCATAATTTCACCGAGAATCTTTCGTTGATTATTAATTCTTGTTCGCAAGATCTATTTTTAATCATGGCTGATCTTAATTTGGGTCATGTTAACTGAGAGGGTGAGTTAAACTGTTTGCAGCCTACGGGCATGACAGGTGAGTCTCAAATATTATTTTTAACACCTTAACTGAATGTAATCTTAACCAATATAATTTTAACAAAAATATAAATAGCAGGCTACTTGATTATGTATTATGTAACCATGAAGTAATAGTAACATCATGCAGCGACCCGTTAGTGCCAGAAGATAGTCACCACAAATCCCTAGATATTTTATTAAACTTTACCCAGGAATCTCCACTTAAATGTAAATCCACACTCAAATATTTTTATGCTCAAGCAAATTATGAGGCTATTAATTTATCATTAAGCAATATAAATTGGCATGAATGTTTAAATAATAATAATTTGGAAGAAGCAGTCGATGCATTCTACAAATACTTATACGGTGTCATAGATGAGCACGTTCCTCGTAAATTAATTACCTCTGATTCTTTCCCAGTTTGGTATAACACTCCCTTAAGGAAAATACTTAAAGAAAAATATAAGTTCTTAAAAAAGTATCGAATATATAGAAATGCCAGCGATTTTGATGCTTTTTGTCTTTTGCGTGAGCGAGCTAAACGTATGGAGCAGGAATGTTACAGTAAATATATAAAACAAACTGAAGAAGCAATAATTAAGTGTCCCAGGTATTTTTGGTCTTATATTAAATCATCTAAAAACGGATCGAATTCATATCCATCGACAATCAATTACGAAAGTCAGTCGGCTGATACTGGTGAAGATATCTGCAATTTGTTTGCTTCTCATTTTCACTCCAACTTTCTTCTTTCATCTGCTCGTTCGCCTCCAACCTTTACATCAACTGTTAATGCATCAAACAGTATAGGTGACATTGAAATTGACGCTGACTCACTCTTGGGGCAATTTAAATCACTCGATGTCACGAAAGGGAGTGGGCCTGATAAAATAGTACCATCATTTGTAGTCAAATGTGCTCCAAGCTTATTAGAACCCCTTACGATTCTTTTTAAACGTTCACTATCAGAAGGACTCGTACCTAGGATTTGGAAATCTGCTTTTATTACACCCGTACATAAGAATGGTAGCAAAAATGATGCTAAATACTATAGGCCCATTTCTAAACTTTGTGTATTTGCTAAATTGCTAGAAAGAATTGTATATACCCAAGTATATGAGACGATATCTTCAACTCTTATCTCAGAGCAGCATGGCTTCATAAAACGCCGCTCAACTTTATCGAACTTGCTGCTTTTCACAGACCTCATTTCTTTTAATATGGATGCTGGTGGACAGGTTGATGCAATTTTTACCGACTACAGCAAGGCGTTCGATCGTATAGATCATCAAATACTGTTACAAAAGATTTAAGATGCGGGTATCCACGGAAACCTCTATAGATGGTTTGCTTCCTATATTGAGAACCGATCTCAGGCAGTAGTACTTAGTGGCTACTGTTCGAAATGGTACTATGTCCCTTCTGGAGTCCCACAAGGCTCATTACTGGGCCCCCTTCTTTTCAACATATTTATAAATGATATTAACTTGTACATAAAACATTCTAAATTCCTACTTTATGCTGACGACATGAAAATTTTCAGAAAAATTACTTCCTTGAATGACTGTTAGCTTCTTCAAGACGATTTAGATAGATTTGAGCTATACTGCAGTTTCAACAACTTAGACATAAACGTTAAAAAATGTCAATTTATCACTTTTACTCGGAAAATCAATAATATTAAATTTAGATATGTCATCCAGGGACAGGAGTTGCAACAGGTTGAAGTAGTTCGAGACTTAGGTGTTTTACATGACTCTAAGTTAACTTATGAAAATCATGTTGACTACATTGCAAAAAAAGCCAACAAAGCTTCAAAAGTCAACAAAGGCTTCATTCTGAGGTCGAGTTCCCAATTCAAAAATCTAAAGGTCATTAAAATTCTTTACTGCTCCTTGGTGCGCAGCATCCTTGAGTATTGCTCGCAAGTATGGAACCCGCGATACAATGTGTACATAGACAGGCTTGAATCTATTCAGCGTAGACTCTTAAGGCACTTACAATTCAAGTCAAAATGCTTTGACAGTACTTACGAAGCAAGGTGTCGTAGGCATCACATTTTGCCACTTTATGAGAGAAGGAAATTTTCAGATATCACATGTCTCGTAAAAGTAGCACAGAATATTATAGATTCCCCTGATCTTTTATCTGAAGTCAAACTGAAAGTTCCTAATATGATGACTAGACGTATAACATATTTAGATGTACCGCATTGTCACTCAAATTACAGACAAAATTCTTTCTTTGTGAGATCTGCTAAGAGTCTTAATGCACTGGTTGATTTTCAGACACTTGATTTGTTTAACTCAAAGCCACTTCATTTTAACAAAACATTAACTCGTTCGTGGTTTGGTTCTCAAACTGTCTAGGTTTCGACGAAAGGTCTATGTACTACTTACAAAAAAAATTCTCATTTTTTTTTATTTAATGTAAATTGTTTCTCTTATAATGTTTATTTACTCTTAGACTAACAGACAAGTAAATTACATATCCAATTGTGAAAACATGTTAATGGTGAATAGTTTCCAAATATGTTAGCAACATTTGTTAAAAAGCACTGTATGTTTTCCGAAAAAAATAAAATAAAATAAAATACATAAATACTATTTAATATAAAAACAAATAGTTATACTAAATACATAGAATATACATATTATAAGTACATAAATATATTATATAATAAATACGTATACCTACTTACATAATTTATATATAAATACATATATTAAATAATAAATATATTTAAATATGTTACTTCTGAGATGATTCTGCCAGTTGGTTCAGTAAGAACTGCTGTACTTCAATTTTAAAAGTGAAGCGACTGGTGGCCGTCCTGATTTCCAGAGGAAAAGCATTTCTTATAAGGATAGATTGGATAGGAAAAGATGCATGAAGGAAATCTGATCTATGTGAAGGGCAGAGAAGGAGTCGATTATTAGAGGAGCGTAGGGTTTTATCATGAATAGAATATAGGTATTGGAAGTAAGGGGTTAGATAGGTTGGCGGGTTGGGAGACATGAGGATGGAATAAAGGGTAGTGAGAGCACGCAAACTTTGGCGTTGACGAATAGGTTGCCAGTTCAAACGTGAGCGATAAGTAGATACGTGATCATACTTACGAAGATTAAAAATAAATCGAATGCAGTTATTGAGAAGTTGGTCAAGTTTGTTGAGGAGGTCTGCATTCAGGTCGAAATAACACACATCACCATAGTCGATAACAGGGAAAATTCAAGTGTGCACCAGCACTGTCTTAGTCTTGGAAGGCAGAAAGTTTATTAGGCGATAGAGAGCACGTAGGGTACCGGTGACTTTTTGGCTAATGTTCGACACCTGTGCACGCTGTGGAGTCGATATGTAAGCCTAGGTCTTTGACAGTCACAGTGTATTCAATAATCGAACCATTATACATTACTGGCGGCAGTGTAGTTGTATCAAATTTGTTCAGGATTCTTTGACTGCCTACAATAATTGCCTGACATTTAGAGGGTTTAGATATGGCGAGATAGCTGTTTCTGGACTCTTGCCTCCAGCACTTTAGCCAGGAAAGGTAGGATAGAAATGGGGCGGAAGTCACTGGGCCGGGTAGGATTTTGGATCTTAGACAAAGGTGTGACAAAGGCTTTGAGCCATAAGTCAGGGAAAGTACCGGAATCCATGGAAATGTTGACAATGTGGGTAATCGCTGGGAGAAGGTGTTCTAGGATAGTGACAATCATGCGGCGACTGATATGATCACAGCCCACTGCATTGGATTTGATGGAGAGGATAATCCTTTTAATCTCGTCTGGTGCTACGAGAGAAAACATAAAAGACTCAATGTCGGGACAGAGTAAATTAGCCAGGTAGTCGAGCGTGACACATTTGGTTTGATGATCTAGCGTTGTAGTGGTGGAGAAATGTCGATTAATATCATCCAAACCAATTGTGCCCAGGAATTCAACACGTTGCTTTTTGCCAATGCCTAGCGTCCCAAGGAACTTCCAGACATGGGCGGGGTAAGAGCAGGTAATGTTATCAAGAATATGTCGGCGTTTAGCATTGCGTATCATTTGGTTGCAGCGATTCCTAGCAGCCTTATAGAATGCCCAGTTGTCAACACATCTGTCCTTGCGAAATTTACGAAAAGCCCGGTCCCTACGTCTCATCGCCTTTTGAACCCCTCTCGTGAGCCACGGTGCTGGAGGACGCTTCAGTTTAACAAGCCTAACAGGGACATGAACGTCGTATAGATCGATAATATTGTTGATAAAAGCATTGACTTTGGCGTCCAGCGTGGCGGCCTGAAATACGTTATCCCAGTTAATTAGTGAGGCATCCCGGCATAACTTTTCTGCATCCATAAGACCAAAACAACGCCTATGCACAACTTAAGGAGCAGGTTTGGGAGGTTTTAGGATATAGGAAAGGAAGATGAGGTCATGATGCGAAAATCAGGTGCAGAGTGTTGACCGTGAGAGGAGACAAGGGTTGGGATCAGAGGTTAGGATCAAGTCAAGCCAAGTATCGTCCCCCAGTACATTGTGATGTGTGGCCTGCAGGGGTAGAATATGAAGACTGGCTGACTTAACTATGTCGAGGAGTTTGGAGGATCTATGGGCACAGGGAGAAAGGAGATCGGTGTTGAAATCTCCCATGAAGATGTGATGCGAATATTCCGACCCTAAAGATTCCAGTCTCTCTTCGAGACTGGAGAAATAGTTAACGGACGGAGGACAGTAGACGACGCCTCGAACCAGTTTCGACCCTTTGACACTGATTTCAATAAATAGATACTCCGCAGATGAACAATCGCTAGAAGAAGATGAAAAAAGAATTTTAAAGGGAAAGTTGCTGCGAAGACAAATAGCGACACCATACTTACTGATATCATACTCAACCAAAAATCTATATACCAACATAGTTATTCAATTTCAACAAAAAGGTTTTGTATTTTTAATTAATGCCTGCTTTTAAACACATTTAACTAGTTTTCAACGAACTTTACGCTTACTCGACAAGTTTGTTTGCTTTTTAGTTAAAAGTTTCATGATTAGTCAGTATATAAATATTCAAAATGTATCTTAGTATATAATATATTTCTTGTGTGCGTGTGTATGTCACTGAACTCCTCCTAAACGACTGGATCGATCTTGATAATTTTTTTTGTGTGTGTTCAAGGAAACCTGAGAATGGTTTAGATTCACAATTTAGTCTACTGGAAAATGTTTTTTTACTTAATTTTTAATTTGTAAATAGTTGTGGATTTCGGAATGTTTCACATTGGAACCGACGGACTGCGCTGCTATCGCAGTGTCAAACCTTATTTTAATAATTTCGTCAAGGAGTACATCGAAACCTTACCTAAATAATAAAACATTAAAAAATAAAGATTTTGAGTCGACAACATATATCCGCAAAATTCGGATTGTCGAGTATTTTGTTAAATTCTAATGGTTCTGACAGACAAATCACAGTTGCCATATTGGCCACTCTCGCGAAACGTCACAGATACCGGATAACATTTTGAGTACTACTAAGTCTTAGTACTAAGTAGTTTGTATGTGTAAATACTTCTTACAGTTATATAGTATCCGCCCAATAAAGGAGATTTGTGTTACCCCGAACATCGATGATATACTATAACTAGAGAACCCCAAATTTACGTGTGTGAAGCCGCGGGCAAAAGCTTAGCTTATTACTCAGATGACTTCGAAAGTCATAGAAATGACGTACACAAAAACATCTAGACTTCAAATCATTTTATTTTTATATAACATAAAACAAAGGTGCGGGATTGGAACCTATAGTAATTCTATTCACAGCCGTAACTATTTACCACCGCTGGACTACTCTTGCATAGAACATTTTTTAAAGAAAATATTGAAAATATTAATGTCAGTAAACAGTTTTATAAAAGTAACTACATAGAAAAATTATATAACAAGAGATCATGTATTTATGACATAATTAAATAGATGAGCTCGCGGTTACACCCGCGTTATTTAAGACTACTGCTCCGCTCTCGTGACTCATAGCCTGATGTTATATAGCCTGTAGCCTTCCTCGATAAATAGGCTATCTAACACTGAATAAATGATGTATCAAATTGAACCAGAAGTTGCTGAGATTATCGGGTTCAAGCAAACAAACAAACTCTTTAGCTTTATAATGTAAGTATATATAAAATGTGGAACTACAATATTGCTGCATTTAAAAATAAACATAGGTAACTAGGTCGAAATAAGCCAGGACAGCGGCAAATAAACACGTATGCAGAGCTCCGTTGATATTGGATTTCATTATACTCAGGCACAAGTAGGCACATTATGCTGACGTTAATGATATTCATGGATAGTTGTTTGCAAGACTTGAAACATAGTGATTGTGGATTAAGGATGAATGAGTTACTTGTCAAATGCCTCCTTTATGCTGATGATCAGGTTATACTTGCGTCTTCAGCGGAGGAGTTGCAGGAGATGGTAACAATCATGCATGGTGCGTTAGAGAGGAAAGGAATGAAAGTGAATGTAAGTAAAACGAAAGTTATGGTTTTTGAAAAGGAGGAATGCGTTACGGCTTGTAATGTTATGATTGATGGACAGCGAGTGGAGCAAGTGAATGAGTTTTTATATTTAGGTACGCTGTTTACAAGAGATGGTAAGAATGTAGAAGATATTGAAAGAAGAGTTAATGCAGGTAATAGAGTGAATGGAGCTCTGAAGGCGTTTATGAATAGCCAAAACGTGTCCAAAAAGGCACGTTTGGCTGTGCATAGAGGGGTGTTAGTACCTACTCTTATGTATGGTAGTGATAGTAGGGTATGGCAGAAAAGTCATGAAAGTAGAATAAATGCTGTAGAAATGAGAGCAATGAGAAGTATGTGTGGTGTCTCTCTGACTGACAGAGTAAAGAATTGTGTGATAAGAGAGTGTTGTGGGGTAAAAGAAAATGTAGTGACAAGCATCGAGAAAGGTATGCTAAGATGGTTTGGGCACGTGGAGAGGATGGATGACGAAAGACTGACCAAGCAGATATATAAGGCAAGTGTGGAAGAGACAGGACGAAGGGGAAGACCTAGGCGGACGTTCTCTGATCAGATTGGAGACATCCTAAAAACAGGACAGGTGAGAAGTACCCTGAACAGAAGAGCATGCATGAGGAATCTGATGGCAGTGAATGAGGCAAGAGAGATATGTCTGGATCGTTGCAAATGGCGTTCAGTAGTCTCTGCCTTCCCCTCCGGGAAACAGGCGTGAGTCTATGTATGTATGTATGTAATTATGTTCTGAATTTCAACTGCATCCTGAACAATAGCATTGTGGGATACGTACGTTTACAGTGAAAAGTAGTACAGCAAGCAAACTATATGTTATACGAGATCTTAACATCAATCTTGGAGCCGCGGCCAGCCAGGTAAGATCACTCAGCCTAGCCGGAGGATCCTCTTTGGTTGGAAGACCAAGCTTTGCTTCTTTGTAGCTCCATTATTTTGTTGAAAAGTTTTACATGAAATAACTAGAACAGCAGCGTATACACACTTAAAACTGTATTATACAACGGCCGTTTTTAGACAAAGAATATGATCATTGTCTTTAATGTTTCGAATCATATAGTAAATAGCAATTTTTCGTTTTTGGGCAACAGGGCAGTAATAAAAATATTCGACTAATAGTGAACATCAAGCCGCAGCAAAATATTTTTTGACTTTGCAGCTGCAGGTTGGCGTAGTGGTTTAAGCGGCCGCCTCACCGCTTGACACTGCGCCGAGTGTCGTGGGCTCGATAACCACACGAGACAACACTTTGTGTGATCCATAAATTGTTGTTTCGAGTCTGGGTGTTCATTGTGTCCATTGGTTGTATGTTCGTAAAGTCCCTCGCGACACAGGATTTATACCTAGTGCAAGAGTTATCTTAAAAAAATATATATAATCACATCCCTGCGTTGTCTAAAAATTATGATAAAAAATATTGCGTTTTCGGTTTCGTTAGATATGTTTATGTTTCTGTGGAGTGTCACTCAAAAAGTTATAGCAAAGAGATACACAAGACTACACAAACAGTAATTTTTCACAGTTTCAGAATAAGAGGTGAAAAAATGTTGGCTATTGTGACTAAACTAACGGCTTTTTTATTCCGGAGAAGTAAATAGTCATTACCAGTTGGTAATGGAGCTCTCGTTTAAACTTCCTTAAACATTAATTTATAGACTATGTTAAAACATTTCTTATTTATAAAATATTGTTTAACACGCTGATCACAGCACCACTTAACGAAGGCTTTCTAACTCAAGGAGTTTACATCTATAATCCGTATGTAAATCTTACCATGCATATGGGAACTGTTTTGTTTGCTGGAGATCCTGAATAAATAAAACAAGAATAAAATACAAAATTGGAAGAGGCGAAAATCATCTCATGCTCTAGCAATGATTGGTTTCAGTAAGGATAAAACACGTCCTCTGGCAATGATTTCCTAGTTTGGCAAAGATAAAAACACCATAGAGCACATTAACTAAGCTCGTATGTAGTGGCTTTAAGAGGAAAGTGTAACGCTATTAATGGACTAGCCCTTTAGAACTCTTACCATAAAACAAGTGGTAAAAGACAGCCAATGAGGTAGTTTCTCTGTATAATAGGAGCGGTTGATGGATATACCTAAGCAGTTGAAGACTTGGCGATGACGTCGATAACAATAAAATTATTTATGACGATTAAGTTAACAATAATAATTCTTTAAGATCTTTTTGAAAATACCGTGGCTTATTAAAACTTTGACATTAACGTTTAACTTTAGCGGGAATCGAACCCGCGCCCTTCAGCGTAGCAGTAGTTGACACTTCCGCTCCGCTAACTGGTCCTATATGAGATAAGATTTTTTGTAGATTATAGTACAAACTCTTATGTGATAAACATTTTGTATAATATCTCAGCATTATACTACAATTACTAATTTTAGTCTTACTACTTATGTATCCTCTTAAACGACGTATTGTTGCATCCACGTTTTGTGGAGAGAAATGAAAAAGGGGAAAGTGCTGTATTTAATTTAAGTTTTCTTTCTTTTTTTTTAATTTATCGTCTGGTATCCGCAACTGATTACTTCTACAAGTGGTTACTCTTGTCAAAAAATATTTTATGCAGCCACAAATATGACGTAAAGAATCCTCTTCAAGCAACCACCCAAATATAAAAGGTTAAAATTTAACCTTTTATATCCTTGCCTTGGGCTGAAGCGTAATGGGTATTATTTTTTGAAAAGCCAATTTCTTTTCACTACGTTTCAAACACGACGTAGCTAAGTAATAATATGATGTCGTGTTCTAAAATTTGTTAGACAGTGTTCTGATTCTATTGAAACGAGGTTAATATTGTTTGTTATTAAGTTGGGCGGATTTCTGAGTATCTGTAATAAATGTATAGTGCCAGCAAAAAAATATTAATAATATAATAATAAAATAATTTCTGTTTCGCGGAGTTTACAAACATTCGATTATAAAAAATAATATGAGACTCGACAATACAATTTGAGGAACACACAAACTGTAGTACCGTGGAGAAAACGAACAATAACACCCGTGAACCTTTTATAATGATACGGATTTGATGTTAACGTGTCTAATGGTGCTGATTCATTTGAGTATTCACATGTAATTAGCATTCCTGCGAATGTTACAAAATAGAAAAACAAACGAGTGTGATTTAGCGAGCATTCTTACGAATGTTCTGGCGAGCCTTAGAATATAAAAAATACATAGAAAATGCGCTACAATGGCAGTTAAACACAATGTATTTTTGTTTTGTTTGAATTTTAATTTAACAAATTAACTAGACTTGGTCACATAAACGAATCATCTTCCTAGTATATATTTTACATGTTTGTATACGAGGGTCAAACTGAAAGTTCTTAGAAAATCAAAAACTGATTACATTAGCCAGTTATTAGTTTTATTATATCTTTTCAAAATATTGTCCATTGACGTCAATACACCGCTGCATGCGATGGAACCACTGGGAAAAGCACTTTGCCCACTCGTCCTTAGGGGTATCTTCAATGGCATCGCGATACGCAGCCACCGCTTCTTCAGCATTCATAAACCGCTTTCCTTTAAGTTTTTCTTTAATTTTTGGAAATAAATAAAAATCACAAGGCGCGAGGTCGGGGCTATACGGCGGGTGACCCAGTAATTCAACGTTTGATGTCGCCAAATAGTCGATCGTTCGCTTGGCGGTGTGCGACGAGGCGTTGTCGTGGTGAAGGAGGATCCTACTGCGAGGTCGTTTCTCTCGAACTTTTTCCAAGACAAGTGGCAAACAATTGGTAGTGTACCATTCTGCAGAAACTGTTTTTTGATCCTCTAACACAATTGTTGCGAAATGACCTATCCTTCCAAAGAACGAGGCCACCATTTTTTTTCCCGCACTTCGATCTCTCTTCACTTTAGTTGGCAACTCCTAGAAAGGAAACACCCACTGAGCAGATTGTCTTTTGGTTTCAGGATCATAACAGTAAATCCAGCTTTCGTCACCTGTTAGTATGTCGAACACAGCATTTGAGTCACCTCCGTTAAATCTTTCAATCATTTTACGGCACCAATCCACACGATGGAGTTTTTGAGCCTTAGTCAAATTATGAGGTATCCACCGGGCGCAAAGCTTCCTGACCGCTAAATGTTCGTGGAGGATTTTGTGCACTTGACTCATACCGATGCCTAAGCTTGTCCGAATCTGCTGATAGGTCACTCTTTTGTCAGTCTCTATCATACGCCGCACAACACAGATGTTATTTTCAGTCGTCGCCGTAGAAGGCCGTCCCTCACGCACATCATCAGTGAGATTAGTGCGACCACGTTTAAACTCATTAAACCAGTTGTAAACAGTCGCACGAGATGGGGCTTCATCGTGAAAGGCCAATCGTAGTCTATCATAACTTTCTTGTTGACTTAAATGACATCGAAAGTCATAAAAAATCATTGCACGAAAATTTTCTCGTGTTAAATTCATGTTGACGTGACACAGACAATTTTCAATTTGCCGCCAAATCGTAAAACAAATGACAAATGAATGAAATATATACTCAGTAATATTGGCAAAGAGTTCTATTTTCAAATTTTAGAATATTTTTTTTATTATATTGTTTATAAGTGGCCAGTTCTAAGAACTTTCAGTTTGACCCTCTATAAGTATATATTTATGTATTGTAGATTTGTATAATATTTATTTAATAAGTTTATAATAATATTTTATGTATAGTATAGTGTAGTATAGTAGAGGTATAATTAGTCCTTTATCTTACACACAATTTTAGCACCCACCTTGATTTGTCTCTGCACCACCCAAAGGTTGACTGGTAGAGAATGCCTTGGGCATTAAGTCCACCTTTGTACAAATTATTTGTATTGCGCAAGAAGTCTTAAATTAATAAATAAATAAATAATAAATTAATGAAATGCAAATATTAATTTAATCAGGTTTAATTAATCACACAAGCAGAGTCTGCGTGTCACGGAGATGAAGATGCTGCGCTGGATGTGTGGAGTCACGCGGAAGGACCGCATTAGGGACTCCCGCATCCGGGGTAGCCTTCATGTCCGTGACATTGCTGACAAACTGCAGTCGGCTAGGCTACGCTGGTGTGGCCACGTCTTACGTCAACCGGCATCTTACGTGGGTAACAAATGACCTCCGCTGGGCCCCGGTAAACGGGGAAGGCCAAAGAAATGCTGCTTCACGTCGTAAGGGATGATATGCGTGCCAATAAACTAACCACCAGGGATGTTGAAGACCGTTCGAAGTGGAGGAGATACAGCCGGAAAACAGTCTCCGGGCTCCAAGGCGTAGATTTTGGAACGCAACCGGGACAGCGCTAGGATGATGATGATTAATAAATCACACAAGTGTCTGTTCCTGCGTTCTTCATTTATCGATATCGAAGATTTAAAAACATTCTATTGAAATTTATTCTGTGTAAACCAGATCTGAAGATTTATTTTAAACATTATCGATATTCTCTCAATATTCATTATGAGTAAGCCTATCATTAGTCAAATAATAATTAAAAGTAGTGACCACCTACGAATAATCGAAACGTCATTTATTTATGTATCTAGCTCTTACACTAGAAAGAGTTCATGTGTCAAAGTGTAAATATAATATTGCGTAAAACTGCTGTTGTAGTGCGGTTTCTATGTATTTTCTATATTCTAAGGATTAGAGTATTCGCTAGAAAGATCGTGAAAATGTTCGTAGCAATGTTCGGCTCTGTTCGTTGTTTGGTTCAACAAAACAAAAAGCTGCGAATGCTCGCTGTTCTGTTACACGTGAATGCTCAGGTGTATCAGCGCCATTATATTATCCTATTTAAGAACATAAAATAAAGCAGTATCTTTAAAGAGACCAGGTATAATCTGCAATAAAGTTGATTTAATTAGTTTGCACTCACAGTGACACAAAGTTACATTGATCTGTTTTTTAACCGACTTCAAAAAAAAGGAGGTTCTCAGTTTGACCTGTATATATGTATGTATGTATGTTTGTCCGCGATTATCTCGCGTTTGGCTGAACCGATTTTGATGCGGTTTTCAGAAAAGTATTTGTTACACTAAGGAGAATGTTTTAGGCCCTTAACCGACTTCAAAAAAAGAAGGTTCTGAGTTTGACCCGTATATATGTAAGTTTGCCCACGATTACCTCGAGTTTGGCAGAACCGATTTTTATGCGGTTTTCAGAAAAAAAAGTATTTGTTACACTTAGAAGAAAGTTTTAGTATTTTAACCGACTTCAAAAAAGAAGGTTCTCAGTTTGACCCGTATACATATTATATTGGTTCTTAGTATGTTTGTATGTATTATGTGTGTGTGTTTGTACGTGTGTACGTGTTGGCGCGCGCGCGCGCGCGGTGTGTATTTGTATGTGTACGTGTGTGTGTGTGTACGAGTGTGTGTGTGTGTACGTGTCTATGTCGCTGCGGTTAACAAAAAACAAAGAAAGTCGGTAAAAGAATCTAATGCGAGAGCATATTTCTCATTCTTGTCATTTCGGATAAGGCTCTGTTGTCGTGGGGATGGTTGAGTAATTTGTTCGAGTCAATATCACTTAAAGCCATGCCTTTTAGGGATTTGACCCGCCTCAAGGCAACATAGCATTGGCCTATAGCGAAGATTTTAGGCCCTAGGTCCGCGGAACTAAGTGTACATCCTTGCAACTTGTGTACCGTCACAGCCCAACTCAACATGACTGACAACATCCGCCTCTCGATATCACCATAACCGCGATTGCCTTGATAGGTCGCTGGCACTGGAGCTATGGAAATGTATCCATCATCATCTTTAAGACGCAATGCTATTGATGGATCATCAAATAATATCAAAATGGCATCAGGCTGTTCACCTGGCTCAAGTTGATCTTGTCTTAGTGCCGTCCATTTAAATCCTTTAGGAACACCCATTGCCCCGTTCGCTAAGCCATCCGTTATTGGCATATTTCTCCGGAGCATAATACGAGAGCTCACAGCCAATTCAATGGTATGCACAAGTCCACCGCATTTGTTTGGATCGTAGTTCCGTATGTGGCTGATTCCCTAGACTCATCTCTCTCTTCCAGTATGAAGCCTAACCCCATAGGCACACAGAATAAAAGTAGGTATCTATGTCAAAGTCATGATAACAAACTGATACTAGCAGAAAACTTATCACTAAAATAATTGAATCTAACTATAAACAAACTATTAATTAGCCCAAAACTTAAAGTAAATGGAGTACCTATCACTAAAAACTGTATTAAATAAATAAAAGAGTAGTTAACACAAAACCTGAAGTAAACGAACGAAGTACCAAACACTAAAAAGTATGAAATAAAAATAATAAGAAAAAAAAACAAAACGAAAATGAAAACTTAAAAATCGCACCAAAAGTGTTTACTAGGTATTTAGTTTCTTTTTTAAAAAAAGAGAACCGCCTTCAAAAAATCGACCCACTGAAAACTACGAAATAATTTTTACATACGCTAATACATAGTATATAACTTATACAAAATACTTAGTTTTTGAAGTCGGTGCCAAACCATCAAAAAGAATACTGGCAAACAGAGAAAATAATACGACGAATATATCAAATCAATAAAGCCTCAAAAAAATCTGAATTAATAAAATTTAAAATAATCTACTCTAAAAAGCAATATATTAAAAAAATATATAAAAAGTATGAAATAAATGCTTAATTATAAAATGATTATACTTCTTAGCTATTTTGGGCTGTAAGTACTATGTAGATTGAATGCGCTGGTTTGGAAAGGATGACGCCAAACAATAGGCTTTTAGACGGATTTGGTTTGGCACCGACTTCAAAAACTAAGTATTTTGTATAAGTTATATACTATGTATTAGCGTATGTAAAAATTATTTCGTAGTTTTCAGTGGGTCGAGTTTTTGAAGGCGGTTCTCTTTTTTTATGTAGAATTAAAATCAACGATGTTATCTTGGCACGAACGCTTTAACCGGCTCCTAAGTTGTAGAGGGCAGCGGCCGCGATGTCAAGGCCCTTGCGCCAGTATTTGGAGGCGTGAACGCCATCTATTGGAGACTGTACGAGGAAGTTATACTTCCCATGGCCATCTGAACATGAGCGCAACTCATGACCAGACGGCCTACGACATCACGGCGACGGCGCATCGCACACCGCAACGCGCCATTGCCGTCAAGACCATTAGAGGCTACCACACGGTTCCTCCGATGTGGGGAGCCTCCTCGGGGTGGATCACCGTCCTTAACCTGGAAGCTGACGTCTCTTTAGTTCTAGCACCAGGGGGCTCTTAAGAAGTGCAAAGAAGCAGCGATTAGCAATATTGAATTGAAGCACGTCCAAGCTCCGTCAGATCATACTGGTCGTGTGGACAGCTGTTTAATGGCAGTGTGAAGCAAATGTTTCATTAATGTACACATTCTCTGTCATTATAAAATATCCGACTTATAATAAAAATGTTTATCGGAATATATAATAATACCGTAATATTTTTTCGGCAATGTGGCACACGCTATTTTTCACGTACTTGATAGATTATTAGAAATATTTTGAAAATTATTCAACAAAATATCAAAATAACTACATTTAAAATATATGTGTTTCATTTGTAAGTACCTATTTATAATCCCAGCAAAATCTCGGATATCAAACTGTTATAAATCTGGCTAGAATTTACATCATTGTTACTTTTAGGTTAGGTTTTAGATTAAGTTACTAGAAGATCGATTTTAGGGTTATTCATATACGTATCAAACAATATAAAACTAAATATATTTTATCATGAATTATTATGTATAGCATAAACCTATCGTACCTATATGACCATAAATGGTTTGTATGTTTTAAATTTTTAGTGTTGCCAATTCTAAATATACAAATTGATTTGACGTTTGGCAGTTGACACTTTTAAACGAGTAAATAGGATAAAAAGGGGAATAGGCTCTATTTAGGGCCAGTTCCGCCCAGGCAACGGCTAACTAAGGTACGATATAATTCTGACTATTATATTATTGTGTTTTTACTAATAATGTGTTTCACAAGTCTTTATTGCTTTTGTGGTGTTAGTTAGAGTATTGACAATATAGACAATGTATAATTAATGTAATAATATAGCGTAGCAATTCTATAACTCACATTGTGGGTGGTTTCGTCAGTTGTGAGATGTTATAAGTTCAGGATATCATATAATATAGAATCGAAACATATGCTGAGAAAGAGTATTGAATACAGCACATGTATCTGTGGTGAATATTACTAAATGAATTACGTTGTTGCTAATCTATTGTGTTAAGTTAATAGGTACTTTTGAAATATCGAACTACCCACAACCTTGATGTCCGAAATATATATAGTTTGTACCGCTTTTATAAGCGGTAACTATTAAAAGAATGGCCAAGAGTTTTCTTACACGTTCTTTCTCTTGGTTCTATGCCCTAGCTTTGTGAACGTGGCGCTAAATATAAATGTAGATTCAGAACTTTAGATTCTAAAATATACTCTTGTGACAAACTGAATAAATGAAAGCAAGAACTGATAGTTGTCTCTTTTATTTGCCAAAAATCTGACAAATAGAACTATAATCTTAATATATTAAATCCTTGCGTTACTGACTGACTGACAGACACGCTACAGCCGAAACTATTAGGCGCAGGCAGCTGAAATTTGGCAAGTATGTTCCTTGGGGACCGTAGGTGTGCTCTAAGAAGGGATTTCCCGAAATTCCCACGGGATCGGCCAAAACGGGTAAATTTAAAAAAATGCAGGCGTAGCTGCTGGCGTCCTCTAGTAATACATATGTGCAGAGCTTAACTGTTCAATACAAGTATTGAACAGCTAAGCTCTGCACATAACAAGGAAAAAGTCAGTATTAGGAATATGAATATCATAAACAGAAGTACAGTACCGCAATAATTAAGAATCGATATATACGACCTAAACATGATGACCCAAATAACTAAGTTTGACCGAATAAGAGCTTGTGGTAGTCCGGATTACGACTTTTTTACTGTTACGCTTAATAACATGGTATCAGGCATGAATATTTAGGTTTCGTTTGTGTATGTAAACTGGACTGTAAAAATAAAACGAAAGATTGGTCGGTTGTACTGGTTTTGTAATAAGAATCCTCCCAAAAAATGCTATACTATTTATTTGATTGTATATTCCATTGCAGTGAAGCTATTGATAATAGAAACATTAACAAAATAGGCACATGTAGGTATTGCATGAGGCAGCAATAGCCTATTAAGATACCAACAGACCAATGGATATCGGATTCAAACTGATGGCGCACCGCACCGGATTTTCAAAGTTACTTGCGTATTTCATTGTTAATTAGGGTACTCCGGGTCTTTAGGTCTTCGGTCACGGGTGTCATGGACACCTTTGACAGTCATTATGGCAAGTCCTATTACCCATGAACATACTGGCACTCGTCAGAGCCGTAGAATATCGCTATCCGTTTGGGCGATCTCTGAAAAAGCTAATATTCAGCTTCTGAAGCTTGAAATCATTCGATTTTATTCTTAAAGGACGATTCTTAATTACTACGCAAACAAAGGAAATACAATAATTACCACGAAGAATAAAAAACGCACACATTGAAAATGCAGAAATTAATAAATTTTTACTGAAAGCTAAGCGAATTAAAAAATATGGAATCTCATCGGTTCAGTCACGGTAATATAATCAAACAGCATTGTAACTCGGCCGCCTTCGTGAGTTATACATATACCTATCAGACGCGCCGCATACGAGCTGCGGCACGATCGCGGCTGTGGGTACTCTTGGCACAGTCCGCACAGTCTATTGGGTGCTCTGCTCGAGGCGCGTAGGTATAACTCGAGCTTCGTGCGTTTGTATGGAGTTACAATACTGTTAGATATTATTACCGTGGTTCAGTGCACCACCGATGTAGGTGTGACGAAACGAGAATAATTTATATGTATTTCGTAATTTGACGCTCACGCTAAGTGTTTAAGTAGACTTATAAAACTGAGTACGCCATTGCGAGTGAGGGTTGAGATTTCCCGCGGTTTGTTTCTAGAGAAATACTCGTCTTTACTTTTTTTCTACAAGGGCAATGGAAAGAATAAGCTTTATTGCAGTTATGTATATTTTTACACAAATACTGGCCTTTGGCTGAAACTTAATTTGCGTGGAGGATAACGAAACTTCATTTGCGTGGAGGATAACAGCCAGTAGATTAGCTATGCAACTAGACGAATTTGGAATCATTAGTACGTATTTGGTTAATTTAAATGAGTTATTTTACTGAAACCTAAGTGAATTATTTAAAGTACTTACAAATAAATCCATTTTATAATTTTATGACAGCACCGAAATTAAGAAAATTTGGGAACTACAACCACATAAAATTATTACTCTTTTATGCGTAACATTGTGTGTTACAGTAAAATGCAGACTATACCTATACCTATTCGTACAATATTTAAAAACATATCAATAGCTATTTTGTTCTGCATTCGTTTATATTTTAAACGATATCAAAGTATACGATCAGATATTCAGATACCGAGTTGTACATTAAGCCAGTAAGGTTTATACGAAAACTTTTGATTGCGGCAGTTATGAAAACGAACCAGAACCTATATTTTGTCATCTAACACGTCGAGGGCATCCCTAATAATATATTGCAAACTCCTTTTTATTGGAAATCAAAACTTTCCACATCGACACGTTTTGATGAGAAAAATTTCGTCGATTTCTAAATAATCAAATAAAATAAACATAAAATGTTGGATAATTCGGAGTAATGTTGTTTTTGTTAGTATGGTTGGTAAATATGAAATCGCAAAAAGTTCAATGTCAAAAGAACAATGTCCATTTCTGGCCCAGTTAGGAACATATGAACAACAGAATAGAGTTTAAATTAAATTTGTTGTTAAATAATCATTTTTATTTATAACTTAATTTATAGGCCTTACTAAAAGTGTTCCTAGAAACTTATTCAATAAAGATGTTTAAAAATATGTATTAGCGTCTAAATAGCCAAAACGTAATAGATCAAAAGTTGCCAGTATAGAAATCGTTATTAAATTGATTATAATTTTATTATGACTTGTTCTAAATCGATTTGATATATTTTACTCTACTCAAAATGATTTTAGTGACTTGCAAATCGTTACTTGGTCCCCTAAGGGGTTAAACATTTTTTATGTGTGTATTTTTAAGGTAGGTATATATGTGATTAACTACAAATAACTTCGATTTTTAACCAAATATATAGATTGATAACCTTTTCCAAAATCTATATCGATTAATCAATATCATTTAAAAACAGCAAAATGGCAAAACGTTTTTGACTGTTAGTAAATGTCAATAATGTCAAAGTCAATTTATTATGTTTATTTGCTCGTGCGCATTGTGAATGTTTTTTTTATGTTTTTGGATCGCTTAAACGACTTTTGGCTTTTTTTTCCGGATTTCTACCCTTTACCAAACCATTTACTCATTCCTTTCTACTCAAAACAACGAAATACTTTAACTATCCTAACAAAAATTTGTACACACCTAATGTTTTTTAAGCGTATAAAATTACTTCTTGTAATAAAAGTATGAATGTGTCGTACCTCTAATCAATTTTAGAACTCTAGTTTAACACTCTTTTATCTAATAAATGCAAAAACAACTACTAACATTTTTGACTGTCCACATCTTGGCCGGCGTATGTATGAAAAAATGGCCATTGTTCTATTAGAACTATGATGATCCTATAAATAAGTGAACTTTTGACCTTACTTTGTTTTTATAATCTATTCGTTCGTTCAATCTGAAATTAGCATCATGCGCATTTCAAGTACAAATTCTATGGGAATTCTAGTTCCCTAGCGTTTTACCCAAATTGCATCCAAGACCTTCACTTTAGAGTCCCTTTTTTCCTCGTTAATGACAATAGCCCAATACTGACTGAGATAACGTGAGTTGTGTAACATTTTAGCTATTACAATCAAAAACTGCTTCTATTATTTTAAAGAAATAATTAAGCGTTCTTAGTCGTATTCAAGTGGATTTAACTTGCTGTTTTTATTTGGCTGTCAGCATTAGTCTCTAGATATTTGATAGTCTGACCACTATCAAGTGTGGGACAGCTACAAATTAAGTTTAGAACAGAATTAAATCACGTGTGAACACGAATTACGACAGCAGTTGGAGGTTCACTAAATTTGGTGGTAGAGTATGCAATGAGTTCGGTCCGACTCATTTAAGGTTATGAGATGCTTGGTTTACTATTCATGGCGGTAGGTAAATACTTTCGCTTTTATAATTTGTTTAACATCGTTCCAGTCATGACTATGTGTAAAATCGTCTAGGCTGTGTAATCTATTAGTAGTTAAGTATAATTTACATTGTTATGGATTTGTTTCGTCAGTTTTATATTCTTATCTGTTCTGTTCTGTTCATAAAGGAAAAACATTTTTTTTGTTCATAAATCTAAGGATTGTTAGCTGCTCGGTAACCGTGTTTTGTTGTTCTCGCTTGTGAACCTTGTGTACCCGCACTTACTGTAAGTCGAATATTTTTTTTCTTGTAGGAATAATTAGTATTAAAAGTATTATCGACTATTCTATCATTATTACGGCACACAAAACCTACGATTAGTTTTTAAAAAAAAACTCAAGGACTCACATGTCATATCATCCAAAATTTAAAAAGTGGTAAAAGCTACCTATAAAAATGGGTGACATTGTATGTCATCAGTTCCAGCAAACGAGTCACAAATAATTAGTACAGTGCGGCCGTTTATCGATGGCGAGTCTGAAGTTCGCGCAGAAGGCGGCGCAGTAATCCTTTTTAGGAACAACGCGGTGGCAAGAAGCGGGGTGCGCGGGGCGGTAGTCTAGGCCAGTGATGCACGTTATGTAAATACAAATTAATAGTTTATTTAATCAAAAATTTTAATCGATTAGTTTTATAATTGATTTTGAATTAATTTATTTTTGTTATAATAATAAAAGTACTATAAGATATAAAATGAAATAGATTTATTAAACCAAGCAATATAGTGAGATTTTGTTTTTAGTAAAAAACAAATCTTATAAAATTTATTTTCTTGGTTTAAAGACAAGATTTACTTATATCAATTATATATTAACGATAACATAAATGAAAAGAGTTAGAACACATTTTCAATTTTTATATGTAATTGAATACACGTATATTTTTTCTAATTTATTTTAATCGATATCAATAAAAATCGATTAAATTGACTGCAAACACGTACATTGGACATCTCTTTTTTACTTTTGAAGTTTTCGGTGCAATATAATGTGTCTCTGTCACACCTTAGTATTCGTTTTACTATCTCTGTCTTGAGTACAGGCGATGACAAAAGTATTTATAGTCCATTGAAAAGTTACATTTGGGGTTGCATTTATCAGACGACGCAATTTTATTTTATAGATGTGTGGGTATTCTATTGTAAAGCCTGATTCAAATTTATGGGGACGTACCTCTTGTCCCTCTGCCGCCATCTTGGAAAGAGTGCAGATAGTTTTTCTTGATTATCTGGTAAACTATTGGCTGCACAAAGAATATGTGGACGAGGTAGGTAGGTATGAATAGGTTTGCCTCGCTCTAGTAGGCCATCAACGTCTGCAACTGGAGTTAATATCGCAAAAGTGAAGGAAACAGTGACTGAAAATCGTCATTCAACTTTGAGAGAGATAGCCACCGAACTTTCTGTATCTCACGAGTCGCTCACGAGTCTATCCGTACCATTTTAACTAACCATTTGGGTATGAAACATGTTGCCGCTCGGCTAGTCCCAAAAGAACTTTGCACCACGATAAGGCGCCCTTGCACAAGACCATCATTGTGAACGAATTTTCGACTAAACACTCAACAAATACCATCGAGCAACGACCAGCGTAAAAGTGGAAATTGTGTATGTTCCGGTTAAAATATCTGTCACTATTGCCAGGTGAGGTTCATTCATCGTAAAATAATACGACTTGTATATAAATTATATAAAGTCCGGCAATAACAGTTTTGTACACGAATATACATGCGCGGTAATTCGCAAAGGCTAGCTTCAGACTCGCCATCGATAAACGGCCGTACTGTAATTAATTCAACTTTGTAATACAAACAAAGTTGAATAATAATCTTGAATTTCATTTTAGGTATTCTTAACCAATTATCTGATTTCAAGTACTCAGAAATTAATTTATATTTTTCTGATCTTATATGACCTTTATCTGCAATGATTAAGATTATTTGATTGGCAATACACAAACATAAAACATAGGTAATTCTTAGAAATTACGATTCTTGCTAATAAATTCTAATTTAACTTTCATTCTTCTACGAAACCATTTAATAATACAACACTGAAAGCAATATCAAAAGAGCTGTTTATTGCGTAAACTTTTACTTCACGTTTCGCACATTACATGGTTCTACGCACTCGAGTTTGTGTTTAATGGATGGAAAATGGATATCGCAAGTGGCTCCGGCCTCATCACGCGACCTCAGAAGTATCATTAAGTTCTCGTAACTTTGGTGCACGAAACATGTTAGTATACACCCGTTTACACCACATTCGTGATCCAAATACTCAAGGTTGGCAAACTTAAGTAGGTTCTTACTTATTTAAATTAAAATGACTAACTTCTCTCACCGACAAGGAATGTTTATTCAAGTCACTTTTAGCTCAGGTCTTGTTTACAGCACCCTATTAAGTAAAAGCGGGAATTTAGTATTTAATTCTCTTGATGTTTCAAGTAATATACTTTTAGAATTGAATTTACGCGCTGACGAATATTTATGTAGAAGTTTGCCAAATACGTGGTGTAGATATTAACTGATCAAAGCCCAAAATGTTTTGAGACAGAATTTTATTTTTCTGTGTGAATTTGATAGGCTACTCAAAACTCAAAGTAAGTACCTAAATTACTTTAATAATTAAGGATGTAGATTTTCCTCCATGAAATTACAAACGTTCGCTCGAAAATACCTTTTTTTACGAAATTTTCAAACAATCTTTGTTTATGAAATAATTTAATAAAGCGCTGCTTTCTTATTTTTAATAAATTCATAACGCTATTTAATCAATAATATGTATAAGGGTAGAATGAACATTTATGCAAAAAAAAATGAGAATGAGTTATAAAGCCCTCATCGCGTAGATTAACACAGCTGAACGTTTGGATAGATATGTTTGAAGTCCAATGTAATAGGCTTTATCTTTTTTTGCTTTTTATAGCCGATCGGCTAACGTTTGTCCATTTAGTATCGGTGACTGCATCAATATTGCACCACGTTTCAACGACTTTTTGCGTTTGATCGTTGCATATAATTGAGTTTAAAGTCTGTATTTATACTTTATCGAATTTTGGTTACCGCCTGTGTTCAATCACTTTAAATTGACATTAAACTCTAACTAGAGGACCCGTGCTGCTCCACAGCATATTTTAATATTATAAAAAAGCTCTTACATATAGATTTGATGAGTACATTGTAGCCTTATCTAATAAGTAAAAAGATTAATCAAAATTAAAAATATAAATAAACAATTTTTTTTTGTATATAAGTAAGAAAATAGGTTTTATTTCTGTTACCCAGCTCAATATTTCTGTCAGAAGTACGATTTATTTTGTTTTGTGTATGGGTGTGATTAATTCATCATAATTTAGAAATGTAATGGTAACTTTGGTAGAAATTGTACTTTTGATAGAGATAATAGAGATATTCCACAGTCGCTGCAAACATTTCGTAACGACAACTACTCGAGTTAGAAATGATCAAATACCTACATACAAAATTAATACAATAACAGAACTACGAAACATTGTGTGTACTTAGTAAATATGAGCAGAATATCAACAGAAGGTGCTACTGCTTCACAAATGGATTCATACTATAATAACATTACATATCGAAAGCCTAGCAGAACAAGTTCACTGGATGATTTGAGTAACTTAAAAAACACTAGTATTGAAAAAGCTATATTTGACTCAACTATGATGAGTATACCGGATAGCCAACATGACAATAGTGACATAACGAATGACCTAAGTGAACAAAATAAATCACTTATAAAGCAGTTAAAAAGTGCGCACTTAGAAATTGAAAACTTGAACAGTGAAAATTTCCGTCTCAAGTGCGATCTTCAAAATATGATAAAAGCGGTAAATAAGTACAAAAAAATATGCACAACTCCGAAAGAAAAATTATAACATCAGTATCATCCGCCAAGAAAAACAGAAAACTGCCAAACAAACTCTCGTCTAGTGCTCACAATTCAAACGACCTACCAGAACCATGTACTGCATCCTGCCCGTATGCGACCATCAAGGCTGATAAAGGGACCCAAACCTGCGACATCAAAATTCAAATAAATACAACACATGAATTATCTACATCTGTCAGCAAAGATTTATGTGAACGGTCTAGCGAGTTGACAAGTACTATAGCGAAACCTCAACAGAAAAACAAACTATGTGTTCTAAGCAGTCACTCATCCAGAGGATCGCTATCCATCATTGCAGACATTTTTTCAAAACATTTTGATTATTGTCATTATGTTTTTCCTAACGGCAATGTAAAGGAACTCCTGTACACCATAGAGGACAAACTGAAAAATTTTACTGATAGTGATTATTGCATTCTTTTCATTGGAGAAAATGATATCAAAGACGACAAAAGCTACATTACTACTATTAACTGCTTTTCAGGAAACCTTGCAGAAAGTCATCCACACAAACAATATTATCTGCTGCCCAACTTATATAACAGGAGCTCCCATATATAATTTCAAAGTGGAAATGTTCAATAATCTCATGTATCTGTCAGTACAAATAATAAGAAAAAAAAACAAAACGAAAATGAAAACTTAAAAATCGCACCAAAAGTGTTTACTAGGTATTTAGTTTCTTTTTTAAAAAAAGAGAACCGCCTTCAAAAAATCGACCCACTGAAAACTACGAAATAATTTTTACATACGCTAATACATAGTATATAACTTATACAAAATACTTAGTTTTTGAAGTCGGTGCCAAACCAAATCCGTCTAAAAGCCTATTGTTTGGCGTCATCCTTTCCAAACCAGCGCATTCAATCTACATAGTACTTACAGCCCAAAATAGCTAAGAAGTATAATCATTTTATAATTAAGCATTTATTTCATACTTTTTATATATTTTTTTAATATATTGCTTTTTAGAGTAGATTATTTTAAATTTTATTAATTCAGATTTTTTTGAGGCTTTATTGATTTGATATATTCGTCGTATTATTTTCTCTGTTTGCCAGTATTCTTTTTTGTTTTTGATGGTTTGGCACCGACTTCAAAAACTAAGTATTTTGTATAAGTTATATACTATGTATTAGCGTATGTAAAAATTATTTCGTAGTTTTCAGTGGGTCGATTTTTTGAAGGCGGTTCTCTTTTTTTAAAAAAGAAACTAAATACCTAGTAAACACTTTTGGTGCGATTTTTAAGTTTTCATTTTCGTTTTGTTTTTTTTTCTTATTATTTTTATTTCATACTTTTTAGTGTTTGGTACTTCGTTCGTTTACTTCAGGTTTTGTGTTAACTACTCTTTTATTTATTTAATACAGTTTTTAGTGATAGGTACTCCATTTACTTTAAGTTTTGGGCTAATTAATAGTTTGTTTATAGTTAGATTCAATTATTTTAGTGATAAGTTTTCTGCTAGTATCAGTTTGTTATCATGACTTTGACATAGGTACCTACTTTTATTCTGTGTGCCTATGGGGTTAGGCTTCATACTGGAAGAGAGAGATGAGTCTAGGGAATCAGCCACATACGGAACTACGATCCAAACAAATGCGGTGGACTTGTGCATACCATTGAATTGGCTGTGAGCTCTCGTATTATGCTCCGGAGAAATATGCCAATAACGGATGGCTTAGCGAACGGGGCAATGGGTGTTCCTAAAGGATTTAAATGGACGGCACTAAGACAAGATCAACTTGAGCCAGGTGAACTGCCTGATGCCATTTTGATATTATTTGATGATCCATCAATAGCATTGCGTCTTAAAGATGATGATGGATACATTTCCATAGCTCCAGTGCCAGCGACCTATCAAGGCAATCGCGGTTATGGTGATATCGAGAGGCGGATGTTGTCAGTCATGTTGAGTTGGGCTGTGACGGTACACAAGTTGCAAGGATGTACACTTAGTTCCGCGGACCTAGGGCCTAAAATCTTCGCTATAGGCCAATGCTATGTTGCCTTGAGGCGGGTCAAATCCCTAAAAGGCATGGCTTTAAGTGATATTGACTCGAACAAATTACTCAACCATCCCCACGACAACAGAGCCTTATCCGAAATGACAAGAATGAGAAATATGCTCTCGCCTTAGATTCTTTTACCGACTTTCTTTGTTTTTTGTTAACCGCAGCGACATAGACACGTACACACACACACACTCGTACACACACACACACGTACACATACAAATACACACCGCGCGCGCGCGCGCGCCAACACGTACACACGTACAAACACACACACATAATACATACAAACATACTAAGAACCAATATAATATGTATACGGGTCAAACTGAGAACCTTCTTTTTTGAAGTCGGTTAAAATACTAAAACTTTCTTCTAAGTGTAACAAATACTTTTTTTCTGAAAACCGCATAAAAATCGGTTCTGCCAAACTCGAGGTAATCGTGGGCAAACTTACATATATACGGGTCAAACTCAGAACCTTCTTTTTTTGAAGTCGGTTAAGGGCCTAAAACATTCTCCTAAGTGTAACAAATACTTTTCTGAAAACCGCATCAAAATCGGTTGAGCCAAACGCGAGATAATCGCGGACAAACATACATACATACATACATATATACAGGTCAAACTGAGAACCTCCTTTTTTTTGAAGTCGGTTAAATAATGAGTATGCGTATCTGTTTGATAGCAACCGCGGGCTTTCATTAAATATGTTCTCTTATGTAACCGGAAAAATCAATAGACAAGGAATGAGAAATATTTACGAGCGAATCATGGATAATATTTTAATTGACATTAATTCATCTAAACAGTTTGACATAATATCCTTAAATAACACACCCGAGATAACGACGAAATCTCAATATCAGATTGATAATCGGTTTTTTCTCTGAAAACATGTATATCCTACACCAAAACATAGCTGGGCTACTTAACAAATAAGATGCATTATGTATTAGTTTGGAGGAACTCAGGGACAATAATAAACGTGTAGACGCTATATGTATAACTGAGCATTTTATGATGGTGGGTCATGAATTAAATTTAAATCTGCCTAGTTTCACTGTAGCATCCACCTACAGTCGCCGTAATACCAAAAGAGAAGGAGCATGTATTTTATTGAAAAAGGAATATAAATTTAAGGAACTAACGGATATCAGCAAATTTTGTGTAGTCAATGTCTTTGAGTGTTGCACGGTCGAATTACTTGACCAAAACAGAAAAAGTTTTAAAATACATCGCGAAACTTAGTTGTGATAGTATATTGATTGCAGGAGATTATAATATAGATATTTTAAAGTCTAATAACATATCCCTAGATTTTGAATGTCTCTTGTTAAATTATAATCTTAAGTTAGCGCTTTGTGAACCGACAAGACTATCAAGTAATACATGTATTGATAACTTTGCACATAACTTTAAAAATCAGTGCAAAACTGAAGTATTAGAGCTAGGTTTATCTGATCATACTGCTCAATTGATTAAAGTACCCGTAAAAAAAATACTAACATTGAAAACATGGAGTACTATAAAGCGAGATTATAGCTCTGATAATATAAAGAAGTTTATTATGTGCATAAGCAGTATATCTTTCTCTAATGTGTACTACACTGATGACCCAAACAAAGCTTACCAGCATTTTTATGAAGAATTCCAACTATTTTATGACTTATGTTTTCCTAAAACACTAACTTTGATAACAGTAGACAGTAAACCAAAATGGGTATCTAAAGGAGTTAAAATTTGCAGTCGACGTAAAAGGCATTTGTTATGGAAATTAAGAGTAATACCTCCTATAGAAAATAAAGTAATATATAGAAATATTGCAAAATCTTTAAAAAATCATTAACTTAACTAAACGTGCCCAAAATAATTTTAAAATAAAAACATCTTTAAATAAGTGTAAAACGGCATGGCATACAATAAATAAATCAAGATTAAATCTACCTAAGAATAATATTATTGACATAGAATCTGTTGATGGTAGTACTATAAATGACCCCAAAGAAATAGCTAACGCATTTAATAACTATTTTACCGACAAAATACGTCTCATACAAGGTGCTGGAAAAAAGTCACTACTTTAATCAACCAACAATTAAAGTCAATGTTTTTAGCACCAACTATCAAATAAACAAAATTATAAAGAATCCGAAAAATACCAACAGTGTAGGATAAGACGGCATTAACACTAAAATAGTTAAACAAGTTAGTGAACATATTTGCCATCATCTTAGCCACATCATTAAATACATAGGGTATTTCAACAGGTATATTTCCAAATAGTCTCAAGCTCACAATTATAAAACCTTTGTTTAAAAAAGATAATCGACTAGTAATGCAAAACTATACGCCTATCGCGTTGTTGTCGGTTTTTTCAAAAATATTGGAGAAATATCTTTATGGCGAAATTAATTATTACCTTGAAAATAATAATATACTATGCCCAGAACAAAAAGGATTCCGACAAAAGAAATCAATAAATATGGCAATTTATGAATTTATCGAAAATGTTATATGCCACGTTGACAAAAAATCTCCAGTTTGTGCAATCTTTTGTGACATGACGCAAGCGTTTGACTATGTAGACCATAATATATATTAATCAACAAACTTGACGCATACGGCATTAGAGGCAATGTATTAGACTTACTGAAATCTTACTTAACTGACAGGCAACAGATAACTAGAGAAATAACTAGAGTGAACGCGATAACGAAAACAGAAGAAAAATATACTTCTGCAAAGCGCTGCTCTTCATATGGTGTTCCCCAGGGGAGTGTACTTGGTCCACTACTGTTTATTGTTTACATTAATGACTTGCCTAAAGTTACGAATCAATCAATGACATTATTTGCTGATAACAGCACTATTACAATTGCATGTAGGGACATTGATCAATATAAACTTAATATTACTAACTCATTGACATCTATTATTTCATGGCTTGACAATAACAATTTGAAAATAAATCTTAAAAAAACAAATATAATGCATTTCGATCAGCGAAAGGTAAACCCATACAATATAGATCTAGTTCATGACAGCTACACAATAGAACATGTTACTACCGCTCGTTTTCTTGGATGAATTATAGATAGTAAGTTGAATTGGAAAGAGCAAATTGATTCACTATGCAAAAAGGTAAGCAGTCTAGCATATGCATTATATAAACTTGCTCCAACAAAAAATACTGATGCCCTACTTTCGGCATATTATGGCCTAGTAGAATCTGTTCTCAGATATGGCATCATTTTTTGGGCTAACTCAACTAATAAAGATATGGTCTTCAAAATGCAAAAGCGATGCATACGCGCAATGTTCGGTATACCAATTACAGAGAGCTGTAGGCCATTTTATACTAAACACAAAATTCTCACGCTACCATCTCTGTACATAATGGAAGTGGCCCTATTTGTTAGAATTAACGTGGGCCAAGGAGTCATTTCCCATGTGTCGCGGTGGCAAGGATGGCTTACAGAAGTTCCCTTCGATAGCTTTGGCAAGAGACCAGAATGCACGAGTTCCCGAAGGAAGGCGCTCAAGCCTCTCGCCAATTCTACCGACGTGCTTCGACTTTGCACTAGCAATGTCTCTTTTGAAGGACCTGGAGGCAAAGTTATACTCCTTTTTTAATGCGCTGGTATTTTCATCCCCTGCCGCCACCGCATCAGCCGAGGCATGGTAAGCTTCCTGCTTCCTGCGAGAAGCCTTTTTGGAAGATGAACCAAACCAAGGCCGAAATTTGCCACCAATGGGGACCACAGAGGATGGAATGAAAGTTCCATATCCTTATGTACTTAGAACCTAGACATAATTATCTTCAATGTAATCTAGCTTAGTGAAAATGTTTTTCCAAAAACAATAAATTATTAAATATATTGACGTTATAAATATACTGTATACTTATGTAAGGCAATGTTTATTTAAGACCTTGCAGATTGATAAATTAAGTCATGATAATATTAAGAGCATCAGTCACAGTATTGTTTCATAGTATTTGTTCGTAGCTATAGGGTAAATCCTCATAATACAAGACGTGCCTCGAGGAAAGTCGATGATCTCATGCACACTAGCGGCTTGAGCCCTTAAATCTTAACAGAGATTTCGTATCCTTATGTATGTATGTTCAACAGCTTATACAACGATTGTATCAAGATAAATGATTAAATATGAAGTAAAAATATTTCCTCTCTAAGGTCTATTGCTTTCTTTTCACTTAGCACTTCCTAGTTTTCAAATAAGTTTTTTGCCATCAAACCTTTGATACTATATTTGAAGAAAAAACATGGAACTTACAAACTGTAACTGTCTGCCTTTGTTTGGTTCGTTTATAAATTTGTTTCTTTCATAAATTGGCATTATATCAGTGACTTGTATCGCTTATCGGGAGAAATGCCATTCTCCCAAAAGTCTACCTACGCCTTAATGAATAAAGGTGAAACCCTTCTAAGAAAATTACCCATTCAGTAAACATAACCGATAAAACCCCTTTATTGGTAATTTTTTTTGGCTTGTTAAGGCGCCGAGTGCGAATGTGTGGAAACAATTAATGTACATTACCTCGTTTAACAGCACTTTCGATTTTTTACTACCCGTATCCATGTAATATTGTATAAATTCTAATTTCAACTAGGTAGACGATTTTGAGTCTTCAGAACAAAGCACATAGAAGTGCACTGTAAAAATAAAATGGAGATAATATAGAATAATAAATTGTGTGTTACACACAAAGATTTGCCGTGAGAGGAAGTCAAGGTCGGAGTCACTACTTACTAGACCAACAGGCCAGTGAGTGAACTGCCTTATTTAAATTACTAGAGGATTCCTAGCATTTCGTTTAATTTAACAGTTTCTTCCCGATCTTGTGACAATTTTGGGAAATCAAATGCATCTCGCATTAAGAAGGGATTTCCTGAAATTCTACGGTTCCCATGGAACATACATACATCCCAAATTTCAGCTTCTTGCGCCCAATAGTTTTTTCTGTGCGATGTCTGTCAGTCGGTCAGTAACGGCAGAAGTTTATATTTATACGGATTATTTACATATAGCCTTACATATGCCTAACTATACATTTTTAGGTTATATGTAGTTAAGAACTCAGAAAGCTAAATTTTTCCAGGCTAAATAGTTTGGTGTAGGTAGGTAGCTTGAGTACCTACTCGAATTCTGCTTTGCTTGTACATAATTGCTAAGCAATCGATAAGAGCGTCTACGAATAACGTTTATGACTGCTGACATTGAAGGTACATGTTGAATGAGATACAATTGTATATCGACAATCATTAATATACTTATTATCTGTTCATTACAAGACTTGCTAAAATGATCCAAAGCCTTGAACAGCCTGACCTCTCAAGAAATACTCTGTGTATCTTGTTCGATGACAATTAATACTGGACGCTGAAATAATCGGACAGACACAGTCCAAGATGGTGTTTATGCTGCTTGCTTCCATGCCAGTGCTTTAACGAAATTAAAGTAAACTATTCGTGTGTGTGTAAGGTATTCGTACTCTTTCTCTGTAAGTAATCTCTTAGTAACTGTGATTATGAAAGGCCTGGAAAATGAGTATCTTTTAGTCAGTGTAATAAATCAAGCAATTCTTGAGATATAACTTGGAACTTTGGTTTCGAAGTTGCTAGTATATTGTGATGTATTTGCACGCAGATCAATTCCACAGCAATCAGTATAATTACGGATATCTACGGTATACGTATCGTCTAATAGACCAACTGTATCACACACACCTTGGAAAAATTGCATCTCCCGAGCAACTAAAATATAATGTAATTTCTTAAGGAACAAAGCTAACTTGCCACAACACCTATCGCAGACATCCTTTGTACAAGCTTGTAAAATGTACTGAAGTGATAGAGAAAACCAAAGCTAGATACTAGCTCAGGAAGCTCTACCACAATATCGAGATTTCTCACAGTGAATCATTCTCTTGCAGGCGGTCCATTAAGTAGACTAACAAAAGAAAATCAATGTTTACAGACGAATTATCTGTGATAAAAAACCTAAATAGATTTACCTGCACACTAACCTACGGAGATGTTTAACTATTTATTATTCTACGATGTACTAGCACGAAGTTTGCTTCATTGCGCTTTTAACAAGGCAAATAATTAATTTTACTCTACAGCAACTGCACTTAAAATATGTATTCCTAAGAAACCAGTGCAGTCCATTTTCTACAATTAGATATTAATTTATTTAAGGCATGCACAATTTACGAGGTTTTTATTGACAACTACTGTCTTGGTCTGTGTATGTTTTTTTATTTCGGAAGCACATGCATAGCACACTCAGTATACTTTACTTTTACATCGGCCAGTAAGAAAAGGAGCTTCCCTCATTAAAGTTCTTTTCTTTTATATTCTTCTTTATTCTTTTTGTGTGCGTGTGTAGCGAACGCTGGTGTCACCGTTTTTAGACCGCCCAAAAGCCACCAAGATGGCCTAACGATTCTGGTCCATAGTCAAGCACCGAGACTTACGTGCCCCGCAAAGCACGGCTGCGCTCTGATGTAAATGCCACTATCGGTCACCCATCCAAAAACCTGTCCAAGCGTTCGATAACAAACGGCAAGCCAAGTCACGCTAAGACTGAAATATTTTTTATTATAAAGTATCGAAACCTTGAAGATATAAACATGGACACGAAAGTATCGGATTCTAAGAAAATGATATAAATTAAAGTGTTTTAGTTTATCTGCCAAAGTTAACCATGTAATAAATAATGAGGTATTTTCAAGATTACACAGCCATATATTGAATTAATTTGATTTTATGGTTCAAATTAATAGTTAATAACTTAAGTAACTGGCTCGTGTACTACCAATATTATAATATTAACATTATTTAAATCTCTAACACCAGAATTATAGCAGTAATTAACGCGATCTAGACTTGCTACCTTAATATTAGTATGTATATACTATACTACTATATTTAAAGAATCTATTATATCATAAAGGTACCTTTTTTAGGAAGACACTCAAGATAGAAGCCTCAATACAATGGGTTTATTTGAATAACATCGCATCACATTCATCAGTCTACACCTTTAATACTCCTCGTACATTTCCATAATCATTATTTGGAAATATGACTAATAGCTGCAAGTTGTTATGATATTTCAAATGGATATGAAGGTTTTTCATCTAGACTTATTCAAAGTGTATAACTGTAGCATTTTCTGTTCCCAGTTTTCTGTTGGGAACAGAAAATCTGAGCCAATGACACGATGAAGAAGACTGTAGCATGAAGGTGCGGTTATAAGTAGCGGCTACTATACCAATATACTTCTACTATACAAATACTATACTATGTTTAGCGAGGCGATAAAAAAATTGAAACATTACTTGACAAAATGGCCTGTTTGTGCATGTGTATCACCACTCAAAGATGAGTTTAGAGAGAGTTGGAAATATTCGTCTTCTTAAGTGAGTTCAGCCTACGTACTAAAAACGTTTTCGAGCTATGGCGGCTCACATTAATCTACCACAGTGCAAGAGTTTATTCGAACCGACCACTTTGAGCGAGTTGCGGCGTTGCTGTGCCCAAGCAGAGTACTCTGCCAAAGCGTGTGTCACAACATCTCTTCAACGGCGTTGTCGCAGTCGTCGCAGTGATTTTAGGGAGGCGTATCCCCAAGACCTGTGCAAGAAACGAACAAAGTTATCGTAGTCGGTTAACACATGGCTCAACTGGAATTTAAAAACTCCTTCCAAAAATCTAATCCTGGTGCTCCCCTACACAACAATTAACATACAAATCAAATTTCAGCTTCTTGCAGCCATTAGTTTCAGTATGTTAGTAACGCAAGAATTTTATAATTCTGTACAGGTTAAGTAGACCAAGACATAGAATTATAATAATGCTCAGGTAGGAAAACTGCTTGTGTAAACAAGTAGGTTTCCTTGGTTAGGACGGCGCAGCAGTCGTCTACCCGCTCTCAAACAGTTAGGTCGTAGTTATGTAGTTTATTTAGGTACAAGTATATTTTGTGGTACCCAGTTTAGATTATTTCTTTCTTTTATCTCACACAACACAACATCTTACACGAAACCCTACATGGGTGTCCCCGACATGATCACGTCAGTTCGTAGCATCAGCAGTCGCTATAGGCCACGGCCTTAAGTTTAGTGGTCAGGTTCAGTCACTTGAACAACACTTGTTAGTCAAAATAAAAACACTTCCCTCATTCACAAAGTCGTACAATTTATATATACTTCATAAAGCTAAAGTATAGAAAAATATTCTACCGCCTAACTAATATACTGCATGCTTACAACTATAAAGATTTTTCAATGCAATGAGTATAAATAAATGAACATTATGTTACCTTTTTCCCCTAAACTTCGCACTGGAAAACTTCATAAACTAAACCTTACCCTTCACTCATTAATAATACATTTAAAACGCCCGTTAAATTCTCACACTGCATAAAATATTTCGGTGAACCCCGTTTCCATCACAAGTACATTAAATTTAATTGGAGGGACTGGTACTCCTATATATCTCAGTGGACAAAAAACATTTTTCATAGTGAAGTATGAAACGTATCCTGCCGGTCAAAATGCGTGTTATTTGTCGGATCAAAAAAGGTTTATAAAAGCGTATCAATTTGATTGCACATGTTTAACAGCTGAGGGTTTGCTCGTTTGAGATTACTGATCTCATGTATCATGAGTGGGAACTATATAAATTGTTGCGTATTTGACACGCTGTTTGTTAAAGCAGATTACCTAATATATAAGAATTTCGTGTCGTTGTGTGAAATTATTTGTGTAAGTATATATATAAGTATATATATATTTTTGGTAAGTCTGAGAGAAAGTCGTTTCGATTTCGAAAGTCGTTTAAATTAGCCATAAAAACTTACAACGTATACTATTTCGGGAAGATATCTAGGTAAAATTAAGGCCCTATTAGAGTCTTAATAAAGACTAAAGAGTATTTATAAAGATTACCGATATACGGTGGCTTCTTTTTTACCCATTACAATGCTAAAGTAACACTCACTCCCAACAAAAGTAATCAGCAGACAGACTAAAAAGATTAACAAGTTAGTAGTGACAAGCTGAATTCGATATACAAATCTCAACGAGAACAAAGAGTATGTATACAAATTAGTCAAATCTTTTCTTGAGATTGAAGGGTAATTTTCATGTCATTAACTAATTTTGGACAACATCAAAAGTGAGATCCAATATAACACCAGACTAAGACCTAGGTTTAGACTATATGTTCCTTGTATATCGTGAATAGTGGTTTGAATATGACACAATACTCCATTTCAATTCAGCATTAGTTTTTATGTAATCAATTTACACCGATAAGTAAAGTATTAAACTTCGAACTATATAACGAACATCAACAGGAGTGCCCTAATTTCTTCAATAGATAGACGAATTAACGGACTTAACTTTCATTAAACATTAATCTAGATAAACGTTTTAAGTAAATCTCTGATGAAAGAGTTGCATTAAAATGTCGGGGTTGAATCAAGGAGCTAAAGACCATAATTAGCTATTTTTAAACACGACTTAATGATTGGGTTTTAGAATTCACTGGCGTTGTGATAGTGTTAAAAATAGATAATTGGCGTGATTTCTTTATGAGAAACCTTGATAATCCACCAAAATAATGTCGAAATATTGTGAAGAGATTATTTATTATTTTTTATTTTTATAGACTCACGCCTGTATCCCCGAAGGGGCAGGCAGAGAAATAATACAATATTTCGAAATATTACAATATTTCGCCACGAAAGTTTAGGTCACACGTAATAGGGGGAGAGCCTATTCCCGTTACCAGGCACATAACCAGATTCCATGCTGCTTCTGAGAATTCGGAAAAACCCAGTAAACTTTTATCAGCAGTCGCATACGCTATCCACTCGACAACGGAGGCATTTTTTTTGTATGCAACAGAAGGTAAGTTTTGTCTTCTACTCCATTGTCATTCCAAGGCTTAAAACCGCATTATTCTCCGCATAATTGCAGAAGCCTATTGCTATATAATTAATATTCAATATATGTGCTAATAACTGCCGTACTGATCAATTTAATTAAAAATCAATTAATATTTGCCTTCCAGGATCGAGGGGTATTATGAATGAGAATAAATTGTACGCGATCAACACCAAGTTAAGAGGCAATTAAGCAAAACTTTCGTCTAATCGACCCCGAGTGTCGAGAGAAGGTAATTAATTATTTTGAAGCTACTACCAATTTGTATGACGCTATAGTTAGGTGTCTCGTAATAAATAGGTAGGATATTAATATTCGTTTCGTTAATCCAATATTCTCATATTGTTCATTGCTTTGATTAGATTCTGATGGCAGTGTAGGTATATTTGAATAGGCATAATTATATGTAGTTAATATCTAAATTATTTTACTTTTTGAATTGAAAATGTACAATCCGACTACGTAATAACCTTAATGTGAAAGTTTGTGACTATGGACGGATTAATGTCTTGATGATTGTTTAACTCTATCCCATATGTGAGGGCTTTTAATTGGCAAAATGATAATGTTAATTATAATATTCATAGATTTAATTAGTCCGTAAGCCTTCTGTAAAGCTAAATAAAAAAATAAAAAACACGCAAAAACCACCGAACGGAGTTTGATGAATTTTTGTAGTAATATACACATAGGTTACTTGTTGTCCTGATAGCCGATTCCGGCGTCGGTCAAAAGGTCGTCAGAGAGCCGAAATACTACAGCGCGTAATCATTAATCAATCCGTTAAGTAAGTCCGTAAGTCTGTAATCAAGAATTCGTTAAATAATTAATTCAGTCAGGTAGTTTATAAAGACCTGTTTATTTCTGCATTTGCATATTTACATAATTTATACAAGTAAAAACTCTATTGTAGATAATACCTGCTTTTCTTAGCTAAATGACTTCTTGAGAAGAAAAGCTGAAACAAACTCAGAGTCATTGTATTTTTCTGTTATTGTAACACGGTAATAAAAATAAATTAATATGCATTGTTGGAATATGACACCATGTATAAATCTATAAATCTAAATTCATTCGCTTCACAATAAATCCCACTGTCTTTATCTCAACATAAGACTAACGTAATGTCGGAAGTCAGTGTATAATAGTTTTTTTATATAGCTTACAAACCAAAGCGCTGTTTTGTGGCGAGCTCGCACCGTTTTTGCTCTCTAGCTCGTTTTATGGTAAACTTTGTATGTCTTTGACGATTGTTGGTTGGTTTGAATCACCGTCGCCATTTTCATTGGGTATTGTGGGAATATTTCAAACACCGTTTCCTTTAATATCTGCTTTATGATAGCTAATGGCTGCGTATGACGGTTATCGTGACAATTAATAGTTGCTTGTTTGCTATTCTGCTGTATTACCTTTATTAAAGAAACGCTAAATTCTATCAAACTCTGGAGAGTAGTTTTTACACTTGCAAACTGTCGCTTTATAATATGACCGATCTTAGGGGCAGTAGAATCACAGCTACGTAAGGATCCTCTTCTCAATGTGAGGAGGGTTGGGCTATAGACCACGACTAACCAATTTCAGGTTGGCGGTCTATACGTGTCTTTTGATAACATAATGGAGAACAGACATGCAGATGTTTTCTTTCGCTGTAAACAGCGAGTGTGAGATTGTTAACGATCGCTTGCTAAAGCAACAAGCAGATAATCTCATACTCTCTGTTTTTTGTTTAAAAATCTTACTCAGCGTAGCAGTCTGTTGATATCTCTCTACTAGGCTATTGCTGGTAAATATGTATATAACATTATTACGGCCGGCTTAAATCATATAAAAGTACATTATGGTAATGATTCCCTAAAATAACTGTATAAGACAGAAGCTACATCCCAAGTTATATTTAATTCCGAAATAAATTAATTTAAATATAATTTTACCGACAAATTAGCTTCAATAAAGGAACACCGAAATCTTGTTTGAACCTTTTCAAGAAGGTCAGTTATCATTTCGTGTTACAGCGACGGTAGGGCGGTAGCAGATTACAATTATAATCAAAGATGATGAGCACCGCTAATGGTGAAAGTGAAACAGCGTAGAACTTATAAACATGCCTAACAATTTGGAGCATCTTCCTTGAATGGGATGCCAAGTGTAGTGTTCTGTATCTATATATGTGTTGCCCGCGGTATCACCCGCGTTCATTTTGGTATCACGACAACCGCACCTATTGGGTCAAATTACAGCCAATAAGTAGCCCTATAAAGTCCTCTATCTTCTAGTGAAAGTCGGACATTACAAAGATTACCGCGGACGAACAGGAAGATATTCAGACGGTCGGAGAGATAGACCGACAGACAAACAAAATTATTATTGCAGGTATCGCGGGCACTGATACGAGTTGGCGTATAAGCGTAAGTACCTGTCTATATGTGTGGGCTTTCTAATAATAATAATAATTTATTGATACCAAAAATATTTTACAAGCAGTCACATATATTGATATTAACCAACTTAGTTTTACAATGTTGTACATAAACATCTGTGTCTGAACTAGATGGAAAAACATCTGTATTTCACACATCAGCGCTCTGCCCTGGAATAAGTCACAAAATATAATTTATAATAAGGTTTACTTAATAAATAAAATTGAACTTCAGAATATTTCACAGTTAACATAAATTAAACTTAATGAATTTCATTAATAACAATTAAACTTAATGAATAATAGTTTCAAAAATCTTACGCTTTGTTTATAGCTGATAGTAGATTATAAAGTAATTAGTTTAAACAATAAAAAATAATTAAAATTTGAGTAATTTGTTTTTTCTATAAACAGTATGTACTAGGTTGCCAGTACCTATCTATCACCATAATCTTCACATCGAAAATAGCAAACAATCTGCCTTTGTCGTTATATTTTATATTTTTCTTTATCATAATCAGTCCTTTACTGTCCTTCTGCTATACACGGGCCTCTTCTCACTATGAGAAGGGTAAGGCCACCACGCTGGCCAAGTGCGGGTTGGCAGACTTCACATGTCTTTCGAGAACATAATGGAGAACTTTCAGACATGCAGGTTTTCTCGCAATGTTTTCGTTCACCGATTAGCAAGCGATAATTAACAATTTAATACGCACTTAAGTCCGAAAAGTCCCATATTTTTCTATAAAAATTATAAGTAATCTTTGCTTCTGACACAATTAAGTATATTTAATATACTTTATTTAATGTATAGTTTTTGTATATCATTTTGTTTTTCTTTCGCCCGCACCTAACTCTCACCTCTTACTTTACTCCCGTAGGAGTAGATTATATTATTCCTTCCTTATGCCTAGGTCATAATATAAACCCGCTCTCCAATGTCCAAAGCTTTCCAGTTTCTAGTTAGATTTAGTCAGTAGTTCGAGGGATAATATACGTCAGTCAGAACAAATAAGTCTGTTAATATGATGTCTGTCTATATGATGTATATGATTTTTGACAATCTATCTATATGGTTTGACTATTTGCTGATAACTCTGTCCGACAAATGGCGTGGCGACATGGCGAACTTTTTCAGTTGTGACATGGAGCTTATCATTACTTGTAGCCTACTAGTGCTTTCAACTTATTTTAGACGTGAAATATATTTTATCATATTTATATAGTCTTCTACGAATATAGACTGTTATCAATCCAACTGTTCGTTTTCTGTTCATAACTACTTTAAATAATATGCATTGCAGAATCTAATTACTACTAGGCTCAGTCGTGCCAATCCGTCCTGAGGACGCCTCGTGCAAAGGTGAAACACGTGTCGAAGCATCGGCGCATACAGCGGATTACTGTATGTCAGGTACTTTTCTGGCACCCATATTTGCATGAATACATAATTATATTATTATACCTTACTCTATATAGTATAAAAAGTGTACATACGTACATACATACATAGACTCACGCCTGTTTCCCGGAGGGGTAGGCAGAGACTACAGAACGCCATTTGCAACGATTCTGACATATCTCTCTTGCTTCATTCACTCCCATCAAATTTCTCATGCAAGCTCTTCGGTTAAGGGTATTTCTAACCTCTTTTTTAGGATGTCCTCAATCTGGTCAGAGAACGACCCTCTAGGTCTTGCCCATCCTCCTGTCCAATTCACACCTGAATTATATAACTTCTTACGGCCATTTTCAATATTTGAACCACACATGGACTTTGAGATTCGAGATCCGTGTTTGACATGTTTTGTATGGAGCTTATGTCAAAAACGAATCTAAAATCTACAGATCTATCTATAGATCGAATATTGAATTCCGTAGTTAGTCAGTCTTTCGTGATCCATCCTCTCCATGTGTCCAAACTATCTTAGCATACCTTTCTCAATGGTTGTCACTAGATCTTCTTTTACCCCACAACACTCTCTTATCACACAATTGAAAAGTATATTGTGTCATAAACATAATTTACAATTTAATTAGCTGCAAGTGATTATAGATCCAGTGTAAATCATATTAAAGTTATTTTTTTGTTATTTAGAGAATAATTATTATTCATTATTATTTCAGAGGTGTGTAATGTATTACACACATCTGCCTACCCCTTCGGGGATAAAAGGCGTGATCTTATGTTATGTTAAATTATTATTATTCATAATTTTAGGTGGAAGCAGCATAATTTTAGTAGTGGCACTCCTCTTCCATATATGCTCCCAACTGAAAATTATCCCAATGACCTTTAAAGTAGGTATGTACCTACATATTACGAGAATATTACATACATACATAGATTCACGCCTGTTTCCCCTAAGGGGTAGGCAGAGGCATATTAAACGCCCACTTTTCGTCAGTGTTTTGACCCCACGTAATAGGTGGCGAGCCTATTGCCGCTTATCGGGATATTTTGTTTGCCAGAGCCTCGTCCGTTGATCGGCAGGTGCACCACTTGCAGGTGAGGTTGGCTCGGGACCTTGTGTTCTTGGTGGGAACCCTATGCACAAGATTGTTGATTTTGAATGTTATCTTAAGATTACATGTTCGAACTTCTTATATTTTGTTGTGTATCTATTATCTTAGTCCAGCTTTTGTAATACTATTTCTACTAGCAACAAGTTAATACTTAAGTTGAAATTGAAAGAATTTTAACCACGAATTTACTTGCTGTTGCAACTTCTCAGCAACAGCACCAGCTTAGAACAATATTTACAGCTAAATATGCTATACTTTTCTTAAACTAGCAAATTTTTCAGCAACAAATATTCTTGTATTTCAACGAACCTAAAATCAATTTCGCTCTTTGGGCGTGACGAAGTAAAAGACTTCCATATTGATTATAGAAGTCGGATCTGATTAGGATTTCTGGATGATATTTATTTAGGTGAGATAATCACCTAAATAAATATTTTGTTTGTTGTGACACTGACTGGATTTTATACCTCAATACTTTTTATATGGGACCTCAATGTGGCAAATTTCAAAGTACATTAAATACATATATTATTCCATGTATCTATATTCCATACGTGGCGAATTTCAACTTCAAGGATATAATTTGAGGCCCTACGAAGCGGAGCTTAGTTAAAACTTCCACCATCACATGTAAATAGGTCGTTAAATTGGGCAAAGATAGTGCTTACTCTGTAATTTTTCTAATTACTAATAACTTTGTCTGCTTTGCCTTTTTCAAGGATAAAAAGAAACCTACGTTTTGTCTTCGGACTCTCACCATTAAATGCGACAAATACTTATATACGAGATTTAATTTCGGAATCTTCGCGATGAAGTCATTAAGGGCCAGCGCTCACCAACGGAGTGACGGCGAAGAGACTCATTTAGAAACAATTTAAATTCGACTAAAATCCGCTGTCGTAATATTTCTTTGTACCAATGGTAATAATAAACTGTATTATAAGATACTTAAGTCGAATTTAAATTGTTTCTGAATTAATTAATCTCTTTGCCGCCACTCCGTTGGTGAGCGCTAGCCCTTAATCAGTAGCAAGCTTTTTATTAAAAGGAACATAAGCGTACGGGTTTCAAATCTGCATTATATGATAAAAGATTAAAAAATATAATTAATTTAATAATTCGTTTTATTTTTTTATTATATATGGCGCCGGTACGTGACGCCCCCACCGCCCACTGGGGGAGTTACTCTGACGAGTAGATACTCGTCATAGTATCTCCCCCAGCGCAAGCAGTCAACCGAAAGATGGCGGTCAAACCATCCGAACCTGGCGGAAGTAAATCCCAAGATGCTAGATAGGCAGCAGTGGTGCACCTGCCCCACTTGCAGGTGAGGTTGGCTTGGGACCCTAAGTTCTTGGTGGGCATCCTATGCACCCGAGAATATTAAACTAATGTAAACGATGAAATGCTTGTTAATCTGCCATCTACAACTGCGGGCACTCTACTTACATCATTTACTATTTCTACGGTCAATAATAAAATTTATCACAAAAACAGCTATTTTCAACTTTTTAGTTTCACCACTGCAAAGGGCTGAGTGAATTAGTCGGCTGTATGTTGACACCGGTGAGCTAAATCAAGTTGGGTAGAGCTCTTTAAAGCATAGCGCTGTGTAGTGTGTAGCACAACGCTGCGGTATTCGATTTCAAGAACAGAACTTGCCGTCAACACTCCACTTACAGTGGATGAGATCGGTTTTCGGCACATACCTCTCATATCTTCGGTTTACCCCGATTATCTCTTCCCCAAACGAAGAAAAACAATGTCCACCCATCTAAATGAACAGAAGAGCCATATATTAAAGAAGAAATATGTATATCTTTATTGCTACAGGTGATATTTTACGAAACATCTGCCCATTCTCTACTCTCGTAAAATATTTATTATGTTAGAATTCCAAAGAAAGTATAACGATATCTAAAATGTTATTAAAATTGTTGCTTGTACCATAAAATATACAAATGACTTGCCACAAGTAAATTCCCTGTTTAGTTCGATAAACATCAAATCGATATAAATTATTAATGATGAACAAACGGTTCTTTTTAATATTATTAACGTGAAAAGTTACGATACAACCGAGCATTATTGCTTTTAAGTTATATTAAATATGTTTTGGTTATAACCAAAACGTCCATCGGCTTGGTGATTAATGAATCAAGAAAACTTTAGGAAGGTTTGTTATATATTTTCTTAACCTATGCTTTTGACTGAGCTGTGTGCTGGCATCAAAACTGTTTAGTGTACCCGCTAGTAATAGCACCAGAGTCAAGTTGTAAAAATATGGAAACTTAGAATATACAGGGTGTAAAAAGACCGGGTGCATAGGGTTCCCACCAAGAACTTAGGGTCCCAAGCCAACCTCACCTGCAAGTGGTGCACCTGCCGATCAACGGACGAGGCTCTGGCAAACAAAATGTCCCAATAAGCGGCAATAGGCTCGCCACCTATTACGTGGGATCAAAACACTGGCGAAAAGTGGGCGTTTAATATGCCTCTGCCTACCCCTTCGGTGAAACAGGCGTGAGTCTATGTATGTATGTGTCGTTTCGAAACCCAACCCCAGATTTTTTATTCACAATTAAACCTAAAACTAAACTTCATATGGCGTATACTAACTAAGCTCGACTTAGGTTAGAAGACTAAGGCGCCTTAGTCTTCTAACCTAACCTATCCGAGTCGGATTGCACTGAGTCGGGGTGTTAACGATAATTAATTTCGACCTAACAATATTATGTATTATTTTCATAATTATAGGTATCAAATTTTGATTATGTCAAGAGTCGATTATGAGATGTGTTACTTGTGGAAACTAATTATTATGATATATTTTGTTATAGAAAGTCATTTTATGGTAAATATAAGTTATCACTGTTGAGTTGTTAAGGCAAACGTTATTAGTATAAACTAGAGGACGCCAGCAGCTACGCCTGCATTATTTTTAAATTTACCCGTTTTGGCCGATCCCGTGGGAATTTCGGGAAATCCCTTCTTAGTGCACCCCTACGGTCCCCAAGGAACATACATGCCAAATTTCAGCTTCCTGCGCCCAATAGTTTCGGCTGTAGCGTGTCTGTCAGTCAGTCAGTAACGCAAGGATTTTATATATTAAGATGATAATAGTGCAAGTAAATATTATGATCAGGGATGATTATGGCAAACAATATTAGAGCAAATGAATTTATGTAAAACGAGAGAATACCCTATAGGGCGCAAAATCCTGAAATTCGGCATGTATGTTCCTTGGGGAGCATAGGAGTCATTAAGGCGAGGTTGCAGTACAGTGCGTAGCTCGACCTCACCCCCCGCAAAAACAAAACCACGGCGGTGGCGTCAGCGAGTGAGCGGGGGGAGGGGAGGGGGCGTTTCGTGTGTGCGTGTGCCACAGTGCAGCGTAAAAAAACCGTAGATAAGTTATGCGAACTTCAAAAGTGGCACATTAAAAACAGCTAAATGTCTCATTTGGCTTTAGTCGCGTACGCGCTGCGGTCGGAAGCGCTCGCTCTTTTACTCGCGTGTGTGTACGTTACATTTGAAAATGCTGTCGTGTGTAATGAGATTTTGCACAAACTATAGTAGGAAAATGACTAAAAGTTATGGAATCACTTCTCATTCATGAGTATTACAATATTACAACGTTTTATTTACAATTTATAATATACTCAGTATCACAAATAATAGAGTGAATAAAAAAATTGGCATTTAGTGAGTGTAAAAGAGAAGCAGTATTGTGCGTGTTCAAAGACTAAAAAACAAAGTATCCAGATGGGACATTCGTAATAATAAAATACTGATGTGTGTTTTTGTCAAGTAATAAAAGTGATTTGAGGCTGAATCAACACAATATATTATTATTATAGAAATACAAAATCATACGTAAGTTACAAACATTGACGGATGATAAAAGTCCATTCACTTGTTCTTGTTTTTCTCCTTTTAGTATTAAACAAATACAATCTACTATTGTACTGCACTGTTTTTGCTGCCGACCCACCGTACCCCTGGCAGTACCACTGGGGGTATGGTGGGTCTTTCAAAGCTTATCCGTACTCCCAGATAATATTGTTGTGTAATTAGTTTATTAATTTCAGTTCGTTAATTTCAAGTTCTACTATTTTGTGGGATCATTCCCAGTATAGTAGTAGTATTGAACAATTCTATGATAGAACTGTCCTAATTCTATTAGCACAACTTGATGAGGAGAACAGAACTAATGGGATAAGTAATAGGAAATGTCCCAGTCTAGTTCTATGTATGTTTTTACAAGGGTATTCAATAGAACTACTGCGAAAGATCTACGGATCACTACGGTGTCACGATATCGCGCTCATATATCCGAATGAATATGTTTTGTAGACGTTCATTTGTTTAATGTGTAAAACAAATGAACGCCTACAAAACAAATGAATGTCTACAAAACAAATGACTTACAGAAAGTGATCAGCTATCGATAGTGATTGCAGAAAACAGGTGCATGCGATTTTCAACCTAATTGACATTAGTCAGAATTTATAATTTTATTACCCTTATACTGCCCGAAAGCGAGAAAAAGCAAAAAAAAAAGTTTGTCATGAATTGTCAATAAGGTCGAAAATCGCATGCACTTGTTTTTTGCAATGACTATCGATAGCTGATCACTTTCTGGTAGTCATTTGTTTTGTAGACGTTCATTTGTTTTGTAGACGTTCATTTGTTTTGTAGACGTTCAATTGTTTTGTAGACGTTCATTCGTTTAACACATTTTTATACATATATATTTATTCGGATATGTGAGCGCGATGTTGTGACACTACCCTTGTAAAACATACATAGAACTAGTGGTAAATTTCCTATAACTGTTCCCATTAGTTCTATTCTTCTCATCAAGTTGTGTTAATAGAACTAGTGGGAAAAAAGTCTCACTAGTTCTATCATAGAACTGTTGAATAGAACTAGTGGGAATGATTCGACAGCGCAAGGATGATGATGATGACGGGTCTTTAACAGTACCACGGATTATACCTATAATATACAAAGCATTATAACCTTTAGCAGTAATACCTAAACGTTTTATTCTCAAATTTATCTCCTTGTTGCACTATATCATCGTACTAGCGCTTGTCTTCGCTTGTCTAAAAATACAAAAACGTAAGTAGTAAGTCATTATCATACGAGAGATAACACTGTCCAGTTTAATGTCCACGTAGCACGTTGGTATAACACTACGAGCATTTCAGCCAGGAGTACGGTTAAGCTTATAAAGACCCACCATACCCCCAGGGGTATTGCTAGGGCTACGGTGGGTCCGCAGCGCACAGTTTTTATATTAACGTACTGTTTTAGGTTTCCATTGAATGAAATGAGAAGAATAAAATGTACTTTTTTAATAAATGTTATAAATAAATCACATCGACTTTTTATTTCCCTACCTTAAATGAATTAATCAAATTTACTTTGAGGCGAATTGAATTTACTCAAGACAGACAAAGTGATCATGTCGCATCTGAGTCAAATTATTGTTTGTGAAACGGTCAGCATGATGTCACAATGCGCGTCAGTCCAGAGGGTATATGTTTATCTCTATTTCGCGCTTGCGATTAGATGTGCTATCTCACTTACACTTCTTATCTAATTCTTAGTGTGTCGTTTTGACATATTTATATTAATGTGTATACGCTTTTCGCGATGCGAGTCACTCGTAAGCTCCGTCATGTTACCTTGTCAGTAACCTGTCTACGGTTTCTTACTAGTATGTCTATGGTTTGAACGATTGAGTTTGGAATACGAATTACTTTGTACTTTTGCGAAAACGTACATGCGGGGGTGGAGGGGAATTTTGCGGAGCAACGACGTACGTCCGCCCTCAATCACGCCTAGACAGGCACTGATGAACGGCCGGCGAGCGATATAATGCCAACATTTTGACTATTTTTTTTCTTGGAGAAAAATGATAACGAAATTACAAAATCTATTTTTACCATTTATTTTAAAATAAAGAGCTGCTTCTATTGATAATACTTTCATATAAATTCATTATGGAATGTCTAAGCAGTACACGTTTAAAATTGTGATTTAGTGCCATGTTTGACATTTTTTTTTATCGAGCCAATCATTCCAAATCGTGTTTCTATCTTTACGATTTACTAGAAGATATGTTCAACTTTTATACTTTAATTTTTATTCATTAAAAATATCATAGTTCATGTGACTTTCAGACGTTCAAAAATCTTAAAAAGTACTGCAACCTCGCCTTAAGAAAGGATTTGCAGAAATTTCAGCGGGATCGCGGAAAAGTAATAATTTATATAATTATTATGTATATATCCACCTGAACTTACTAACATATCACCCCAGAATCTAAATTATTGTAACTTGAAACATAACATTTTAACAGTCCGCTCTTTTTATGACACACCATATAATATTCCACTTTGGAAGAAGCAAAATAAGGGACGAAAGTTGGTTTGAAAAGGCATTGATTTTGAAGCTAGTACTATGAAAATCCGCCAAAATTTATTTTAATCATACTTTCTTAACCAAAAGTATAATCGTTTTTGTGTCAAATGTGACGCCCCTATTTTAATAAGTATCACACCAAAGAGTGGTTATTAATTAATTATCTAAGTATGTAGATTGCCACTCCCTAATATTATGACTTATACTACTCATTAATGCACGAATAACTAAATAATTTATAACCACTCTTGGGGCGATATTGGAATAGCTAATTAGGCAACATTTCGTTCATATATTGAGTCTTGTAGAGTTTATAAGTAATGTTCGAAAATTGACATATTTTGTAAGGTCTAAATAACCCAATAAGCAACAAACGAAATTTAATGATAGAATTTTAGTCGGCACTTACAAAACATACGTATCTACTAATATTATAAATGCGACAATGTGTTGATTTGTTTGTCTTCTTAGTCACAACGGAGCGATGGTATGTTATGATTATTATGTGTATAAATAGTTAGGAGGCTGGAGAATTTAGCTAGCTTGGAAGCTTATCATTTATATCAAAGACCTTAACCTCAGGGAAAAATAAAATATGATCACGCAAACACTGCATCTAGTCAGATTTTTAGTAAAGCGTTATGTTAAATTTATTCGTGTATTTCTTCGTTGTGACACGAAAGATCGAACCTTCTCTGGTAAGCCCTGGTGGAGAAGGCAACGAGATTCTTTCACACTATCCTCTATTCCGTGTATTTTTTTTTTGTTAATACGTAAGCTTAACTATGGTTGCTTTATAGGAATGAAATTCTTTTTACAGCAGTCCGCCTGTGCTTGTATTCATTAGTTACCGCAAAGTCGCGCAAGGGAAACTAATCTTTGAGTCTTAGCTGTGCGACTTTGAAGAAATACCAATATTTATTTAAGAAGGCAGCGATAGCCTGGAGTATAAACCATCAGACTGCTATACAGAAAGTAAGCTAGGTGGCTAGCTGGGTAGAAAGCCAGGGCGCGCAACACTGAGAAGAAGGTTTAGGTTTTAGAAGTTTTCCAGTTCCGGCAGTCATGAACATCTTTCAGTCGTTATAGGGAGCCTGTACCTCTGAATAACACCTTAAGAACTCCGATTACACCTTTGACTAAGTAATCGAATTTGTCCAATTTATTTTTGCATACAGCTGAAATAGTTATAACTAAAACTTTAACAATTTAGGTAGATATAATTAATTAAAGTTTAACGAAAAGGTTTTATTATAATTTATTAGTATAGCAATTCGAAATAATATTATCGAAACTATTTAGTTAAACATATGCAGTTCATTTGGAATTCAGTAAAATCCGTGCAGTAAATGATTGTGTATAAATTATTCCAATCATTATGAGCTTCATTTAAGTGATATTCACAAAAACGAACGCACAGTGATATATAAAACGAGGGAACAGTAATATTTCGTTTAATACGAATATTACTGTTCCCCCGTATAGTTATTGTGAATTCAGATGGTTTTCATCACAATGTGCATGTAGAGTAAGCGCATTGAAGTCTATCTCACTCGCAGTTAACAGAATATATTTTGTTTTGTTTATTTTGTGACAAGGAAGTAAAACTTCAAACTTCTAAGTGAAGAAGCCATTTGAAGCTAAGTTATTTAGTTTCAAGAAAAACTTACAGCTAATTTACAGTATTAAAATCTTTGATGACACAGATACAAAATTACTTTTCTCTAAATCGTCTATCGAATTTCTAAGCAAATATTTATGAAATATTTGCTAAGAAATTCGATTGACTATTGAATATAACATAACTTCACGACTTTATAGCCGAAGGGGTAGGCAGAGGTGTATAATGCTAAGCGTCCATTTTTAATACACACATTACTTCGAAAAGTCAGAGATGTGTGCCCGAGGTAACTGGGGCTCGAACCCGAGACCATCACCTCGGCTGTTCGTTACGTACACCACTGAGCTATTGCCGCTATTATTGAATATAAAACTAAATCAAATATAATTGAAAAATACAACATACGCACGCGCACACATTAATGAGAAGCTTACGTTGTTAGGGCTTGCCGAATATTTGTTTGGTCATAAGTGTGTCTTTATGGTCAATATAAAGTTATTAACTTTGTGATTAAAATACATTGAACTGTGACCTGTTCGACGGTACTCTAAATGTCGGGAAGTGTGTAAATTAATTTCAGTGAGTAAACAGTCACCCAAAATTAAAATACTTTAAACAATTTCGTGTCTACAGTAAATCATGCTTTTCGAATGACATCTAATTAAAAGTTTCCTAATTTTGGTATAATTTTAAATCCCTGTAAAACAATTAGATACTTACTTTGAAAAGTCCTAGATACGTTAACATCTGTTATATAAAATTGTTGCGTTACTGACTGACTGCGTACATACTACAGTCAAAACCATTAGGCGCAAGAAGCTGAACCGTAGGGGTGCACTAACAAGGGATTTCCCAAAATTCCCACGGAATTGGGCAGAAAATTATTAATAAAAAAATCTGCCTCGTTGGTCACGCGACATAAATGTGCGTGGGGGAGGTCTCGAGGTCGATTCCCGGGTCGGGCAAAATGTTATTGGGTTTTTCCGTTCGGAAATTCTCAGTAGCAGCACGGAGTCTGGTAATGTACGGCAATATGCTCGCCCCCTATTACGTGGGACCCAAAAATTCATGGCGAAATGTGGGTGTAATATTACACCTTTGCCTACCCCTTCGGGCATACTGGCTGGTCTATAAAAAAAAAGTGCAGTTGTAGCTGCGAGCAATCTCTAGTATTTTTATAAATATACTCCGTATACTTCTTAAGGAAGTTCCATATGTGTAATAATATATAGGGCGGAAGCCCGTGCAGGTCAACTCATCTTTAGCATCACTGAGCTGCACTGACTTCTACTCCCTGCACCTGAGTCCGGTGCAGGGAGTGGCGAATGGTCTCAGGGGTAGCGCAGGTCGTGATGATCCCTAAGGCAAGGCTGGTGGACTATCCTTCTCGAGGTTGCCGCCCGTTCTTGGTCCAGTTCCTTCAGAAATAGATGCAACCAAAACCTCCAGCCGAAACACAAATAACAGGCACTTTACACACGCATACACACACACGTACACACATGCGCGAACACGCACACATTCACTTACACACCTCTTCACCACGCCCCCTCGTGGCCGGGTGGGCTTGGGCCCGTAGTAAACAGTCACGGGTAAGAGAAGTTGACCACCTGCGCTAGGACCTGCGCAGTCGAGCGCCGTACGCGGGGATGACGGAGTCCTGGGGGGTTGAGCCGAGCGGCGCTGGCGGTAATGCGACCGTGAGGCAACACGCCCTCTTTGGTCCCGATTTCACGCTAAACGGTAGCCCCCGCTGTGAGCCGCAGCGAGTTTGGGGGTTTTGGTCGACCAGGCATCACTCAGGATCTTCTTTTGGAGCTCCCGGAGTACCTGGTCCACCAACTCCTTCGGCAAGTTCCCTGTGCGTTTGCATGTTACTGCAACACCCAGGGACGCCTTGGAGGCCTGTGCGTAGGACTTACCTTGTATCCTGGAGGAGTCGAGGCGGGGCTTCTTGTGCTCCCCTCGAGGCGAGCTGGTCTCGTTGAGAGCACGTTTGGCCTCACCTCTTTCCTTGTTTTCGGCAGTTTTACCTGTCGCGTTTCCCGGTGGTGCTGGGGCTGGATGCCGTCCAGGGTGGCCAGCCCGCCGCTTGGCGGCAGGCGGCTTCCCCGTACTGCCTCTGGCCTTCGTGCACCCCTCGCTTCTGAGCGTGGGCTGCGCGCTGGTCACATTGCTGGGACCTGCGAAGGCAGCCTGCTCAGCTATTTTAGTGGAGGCAGCACCGGCAGCATCTTTTTCTAAAAGGTCGAAAATCGCATGCACTTGTTTTTTGCAATGACTATCGATAGCTGATCACTTTCTGGTAGTCATTTGTTTTGTAGACGTTCATTTGTTTTGTAGACGTTCATTTGTTTTGTAGACGTTCAATTGTTTTGTAGACGTTCATTCGTTTAACACATTTTTATACATATATATTTATTCGGATATGTGAGCGCGATGTTGTGACACTACCCTTGTAAAACATACATAGAACTAGTGGTAAATTTCCTATAACTGTTCCCATTAGTTCTATTCTTCTCATCAAGTTGTGTTAATAGAACTAGTGGGAAAAAAGTCTCACTAGTTCTATCATAGAACTGTTGAATAGAACTAGTGGGAATGATTCGACAGCGCAAGGATGATGATGATGACGGGTCTTTAACAGTACCACGGATTATACCTATAATATACAAAGCATTATAACCTTTAGCAGTAATACCTAAACGTTTTATTCTCAAATTTATCTCCTTGTTGCACTATATCATCGTACTAGCGCTTGTCTTCGCTTGTCTAAAAATACAAAAACGTAAGTAGTAAGTCATTATCATACGAGAGATAACACTGTCCAGTTTAATGTCCACGTAGCACGTTGGTATAACACTACGAGCATTTCAGCCAGGAGTACGGTTAAGCTTATAAAGACCCACCATACCCCCAGGGGTATTGCTAGGGCTACGGTGGGTCCGCAGCGCACAGTTTTTATATTAACGTACTGTTTTAGGTTTCCATTGAATGAAATGAGAAGAATAAAATGTACTTTTTTAATAAATGTTATAAATAAATCACATCGACTTTTTATTTCCCTACCTTAAATGAATTAATCAAATTTACTTTGAGGCGAATTGAATTTACTCAAGACAGACAAAGTGATCATGTCGCATCTGAGTCAAATTATTGTTTGTGAAACGGTCAGCATGATGTCACAATGCGCGTCAGTCCAGAGGGTATATGTTTATCTCTATTTCGCGCTTTCGATTAGATGTGCTATCTCACTTACACTTCTTATCTAATTCTTAGTGTGTCGTTTTGACATATTTATATTAATGTGTATACGCTTTTCGCGATGCGAGTCACTCGTAAGCTCCGTCATGTTACCTTGTCAGTAACCTGTCTACGGTTTCTTACTAGTATGTCTATGGTTTGAACGATTGAGTTTGGAATACGAATTACTTTGTACTTTTGCGAAAACGTACATGCGGGGGTGGAGGGGAATTTTGCGGAGCAACGACGTACCTCCGCCCTCAATCACGCCTAGACAGGCACTGATGAACGGCCGGCGAGCGATATAATGCCAACATTTTGACTATTTTTTTTCTTGGAGAAAAATGATAACGAAATTACAAAATCTATTTTTACCATTTATTTTAAAATAAAGAGCTGCTTCTATTGATAATACTTTCATATAAATTCATTATGGAATGTCTAAGCAGTACACGTTTAAAATTGTGATTTAGTGCCATGTTTGACATTTTTTTTTATCGAGCCAATCATTCCAAATCGTGTTTCTATCTTTACGATTTACTAGAAGATATGTTCAACTTTTATACTTTAATTTTTATTCATTAAAAATATCATAGTTCATGTGACTTTCAGACGTTCAAAAATCTTAAAAAGTACTGCAACCTCGCCTTAAGAAAGGATTTGCAGAAATTTCAGCGGGATCGCGGAAAAGTAATAATTTATATAATTATTATGTATATATCCACCTGAACTTACTAACATATCACCCCAGAATCTAAATTATTGTAACTTGAAACATAACATTTTAACAGTCCGCTCTTTTTATGACACACCATATAATATTCCACTTTGGAAGAAGCAAAATAAGGGACGAAAGTTGGTTTGAAAAGGCATTGATTTTGAAGCTAGTACTATGAAAATCCGCCAAAATTTATTTTAATCATACTTTCTTAACCAAAAGTATAATCGTTTTTGTGTCAAATGTGACGCCCCTATTTTAATAAGTATCACACCAAAGAGTGGTTATTAATTAATTATCTAAGTATGTAGATTGCCACTCCCTAATATTATGACTTATACTACTCATTAATGCACGAATAACTAAATAATTTATAACCACTCTTGGGGCGATATTGGAATAGCTAATTAGGCTACATTTCGTTCATATATTGAGTCTTGTAGAGTTTATAAGTAATGTTCGAAAATTGACATATTTTGTAAGGTCTAAATAACCCAATAAGCAACAAACGAAATTTAATGATAGAATTTTAGTCGGCACTTACAAAACATACGTATCTACTAATATTATAAATGCGACAATGTGTTGATTTGTTTGTCTTCTTAGTCACAACGGAGCGATGGTATGTTATGATTATTATGTGTATAAATAGTTAGGAGGCTGGAGAATTTAGCTAGCTTGGAAGCTTATCATTTATATCAAAGACCTTAACCTCAGGGAAAAATAAAATATGATCACGCAAACACTGCATCTAGTCAGATTTTTAGTAAAGCGTTATGTTAAATTTATTCGTGTATTTCTTCGTTGTGACACGAAAGATCGAACCTTCTCTGGTAAGCCCTGGTGGAGAAGGCAACGAGATTCTTTCACACTATCCTCTATTCCGTGTATTTTTTTTTTGTTAATACGTAAGCTTAACTATGGTTGCTTTATAGGAATGAAATTCTTTTTACAGCAGTCCGCCTGTGCTTGTATTCATTAGTTACCGCAAAGTCGCGCAAGGGAAACTAATCTTTGAGTCTTAGCTGTGCGACTTTGAAGAAATACCAATATTTATTTAAGAAGGCAGCGATAGCCTGGAGTATAAACCATCAGACTGCTATACAGAAAGTAAGCTAGGTGGCTAGCTGGGTAGAAAGCCAGGGCGCGCAACACTGAGAAGAAGGTTTAGGTTTTAGAAGTTTTCCAGTTCCGGCAGTCATGAACATCTTTCAGTCGTTATAGGGAGCCTGTACCTCTGAATAACACCTTAAGAACTCCGATTACACCTTTGACTAAGTAATCGAATTTGTCCAATTTATTTTTGCATACAGCTGAAATAGTTATAACTAAAACTTTAACAATTTAGGTAGATATAATTAATTAAAGTTTAACGAAAAGGTTTTATTATAATTTATTAGTATAGCAATTCGAAATAATATTATCGAAACTATTTAGTTAAACATATGCAGTTCATTTGGAATTCAGTAAAATCCGTGCAGTAAATGATTGTGTATAAATTATTCCAATCATTATGAGCTTCATTTAAGTGATATTCACAAAAACGAACGCACAGTGATATATAAAACGAGGGAACAGTAATATTTCGTTTAATACGAATATTACTGTTCCCCCGTATAGTTATTGTGAATTCAGATGGTTTTCATCACAATGTGCATGTAGAGTAAGCGCATTGAAGTCTATCTCACTCGCAGTTAACAGAATATATTTTGTTTTGTTTATTTTGTGACAAGGAAGTAAAACTTCAAACTTCTAAGTGAAGAAGCCATTTGAAGCTAAGTTATTTAGTTTCAAGAAAAACTTACAGCTAATTTACAGTATTAAAATCTTTGATGACACAGATACAAAATTACTTTTCTCTAAATCGTCTATCGAATTTCTAAGCAAATATTTATGAAATATTTGCTAAGAAATTCGATTGACTATTGAATATAACATAACTTCACGACTTTATAGCCGAAGGGGTAGGCAGAGGTGTATAATGCTAAGCGTCCATTTTTAATACACACATTACTTCGAAAAGTCAGAGATGTGTGCCCGAGGTAACTGGGGCTCGAACCCGAGACCATCACCTCGGCTGTTCGTTACGTACACCACTGAGCTATTGCCGCTATTATTGAATATAAAACTAAATCAAATATAATTGAAAAATACAACATACGCACGCGCACACATTAATGAGAAGCTTACGTTGTTAGGGCTTGCCGAATATTTGTTTGGTCATAAGTGTGTCTTTATGGTCAATATAAAGTTATTAACTTTGTGATTAAAATACATTGAACTGTGACCTGTTCGACGGTACTCTAAATGTCGGGAAGTGTGTAAATTAATTTCAGTGAGTAAACAGTCACCCAAAATTAAAATACTTTAAACAATTTCGTGTCTACAGTAAATCATGCTTTTCGAATGACATCTAATTAAAAGTTTCCTAATTTTGGTATAATTTTAAATCCCTGTAAAACAATTAGATACTTACTTTGAAAAGTCCTAGATACGTTAACATCTGTTATATAAAATTGTTGCGTTACTGACTGACTGCGTACATACTACAGTCAAAACCATTAGGCGCAAGAAGCTGAACCGTAGGGGTGCACTAACAAGGGATTTCCCAAAATTCCCACGGAATTGGGCAGAAAATTATTAATAAAAAAATCTGCCTCGTTGGTCACGCGACATAAATGTGCGTGGGGGAGGTCTCGAGGTCGATTCCCGGGTCGGGCAAAATGTTATTGGGTTTTTCCGTTCGGAAATTCTCAGTAGCAGCACGGAGTCTGGTAATGTACGGCAATATGCTCGCCCCCTATTACGTGGGACCCAAAAATTCATGGCGAAATGTGGGTGTAATATTACACCTTTGCCTACCCCTTCGGGCATACTGGCTGGTCTATAAAAAAAAAGTGCAGTTGTAGCTGCGAGCAATCTCTAGTATTTTTATAAATATACTCCGTATACTTCTTAAGGAAGTTCCATATGTGTAATAATATATAGGGCGGAAGCCCGTGCAGGTCAACTCATCTTTAGCATCACTGAGCTGCACTGACTTCTACTCCCTGCACCTGAGTCCGGTGCAGGGAGTGGCGAATGGTCTCAGGGGTAGCGCAGGTCGTGATGATCCCTAAGGCAAGGCTGGTGGACTATCCTTCTCGAGGTTGCCGCCCGTTCTTGGTCCAGTTCCTTCAGAAATAGATGCAACCAAAACCTCCAGCCGAAACACAAATAACAGGCACTTTACACACGCATACACACACACGTACACACATGCGCGAACACGCACACATTCACTTACACACCTCTTCACCACGCCCCCTCGTGGCCGGGTGGGCTTGGGCCCGTAGTAAACAGTCACGGGTAAGAGAAGTTGACCACCTGCGCTAGGACCTGCGCAGTCGAGCGCCGTACGCGGGGATGACGGAGTCCTGGGGGGTTGAGCCGAGCGGCGCTGGCGGTAATGCGACCGTGAGGCAACACGCCCTCTTTGGTCCCGATTTCACGCTAAACGGTAGCCCCCGCTGTGAGCCGCAGCGAGTTTGGGGGTTTTGGTCGACCAGGCATCACTCAGGATCTTCTTTTGGAGCTCCCGGAGTACCTGGTCCACCAACTCCTTCGGCAAGTTCCCTGTGCGTTTGCATGTTACTGCAACACCCAGGGACGCCTTGGAGGCCTGTGCGTAGGACTTACCTTGTATCCTGGAGGAGTCGAGGCGGGGCTTCTTGTGCTCCCCTCGAGGCGAGCTGGTCTCGTTGAGAGCACGTTTGGCCTCACCTCTTTCCTTGTTTTCGGCAGTTTTACCTGTCGCGTTTCCCGGTGGTGCTGGGGCTGGATGCCGTCCAGGGTGGCCAGCCCGCCGCTTGGCGGCAGGCGGCTTCCCCGTACTGCCTCTGGCCTTCGTGCACCCCTCGCTTCTGAGCGTGGGCTGCGCGCTGGTCACATTGCTGGGACCTGCGAAGGCAGCCTGCTCAGCTATTTTAGTGGAGGCAGCACCGGCAGCATCTTTTTCTTCGTGGAACTGGTAGCAGCGGGGCCACTCGGTTGTGTGGTGGGCGGGCGTTGGACAGGACCGGTGGTCTTGCCCTTACCCTTGCCCTTACGGTGACTCACCACTTGCCAGCCCGCGAAGGAGGAGTCATCTTCCCGCTTGATCTCAAACGGGCTGACGATTGTAAGAACGGGACCAGTACTAGCGTTAGCCAGCGCTGAAGTCACGTCCTTGGGGATGGTTTGACACCTGCAGCCGGGGCCACGGCGTCGACCATCTGTATGGTTTTGGTTGTGGCGGCGGGAAAGATTAGAAAAGGATTTCGGTATCCATACGTTTACTTAAAGACTTCATCCCTCTGGCTTCCCACCCTCCATGGAGCCCGCAACAGGGAACGTCATACCGGACGTTAGGATTACCAGAGGAATATAGGAACGCAAGGCTGGCTTACAGCACGACATCGGGCGCCCGCTCGGGTCAAAGGTCGGAGCCGAGTTACCAACTCCATCCGTCTTCCTGCTCTTGAGTTTCAGAACCCCTGGTTGGAGGTTGACAAATGGTCGATGCTGCACTCTGAAAGGCAGTCAGGTGGGTGGTTCCTAGTAGTGGGCGTCCCAGTAGAACAGGTCCCGATCCTGATGAAGAACGAGCGTCGCCTCGCGTTGGGGGTAGGTGCCGTCTACGTCAGGTTCCGGAACCCCTCAGGTAAGTTTGTCGACCATCCTCCGGACGACAACTCCACACGAGTCAAGCAGGACTCAAACACCAAGCCAGGGTGCGACGCAGAACCCAGCCCGTCAGAGCCGGCCGCGTCTGGCTCGGGGGCTGGCCCGTCAGCCGAGGGTAACTCGGAAGATGAGAGTCTGCTCCTGAGCCCGGTGCGGCGGGACGACGGGGTGGAGGCTAGCGACTTCCTGGCCGGCCTAACGCAACTGACGGTCGGGGAGGTGGGGACATCATCCAAAGATGAACCCTCTGTCTAGTGACGTCAGTTGCCTTCAAATCAACCTCCATCACAGCCAAACGGCCACTGCGCAACTGCGCAAATGGATGGAGGTCCAACAATCAGCCATCGTGCTCATCCAGGAACCTTGGATAAGGGGTGGCCTCATCAGAGGCCTCTCCAGCCTGGGAGGTAAGATTTATTCTTCAACTGACCACACACATCCAAGAACCTGCATACTGACAACTAAAAACATCAGAGCCCAAGTTCTACCGGAGTTCTGTTCCAGAGACATCACAGCGATACAAATTGAAATAACACAGCAGCCAAGGAGTATAGCGGTTGTTTTCGCATCGGTCTACATGCCCGAGGCCGAAGACCTGCCACCGTTCGACCTCACGCGTCTGGTTAACCAGTGCGAGAGAACCAAAACGGAGGTAGTAATAGGAACGGACTCCAATGCCCACCACCAAATGTGGGGCATGAACTGCAATAACAACAGAGGTAAATTACTGGTTGAATACCTATTCACCACTAATCTTACCCTAGTAAACACAGGTACGGAGCCTACCTTCGTCACAAGACGTAGTCAGAAAATTATCGACTTAACTCTCGCAACAGAAGGAGCGGCTGAACGCATCAAGGGATGGCACGTCTCGAAAGAGGCATCGTGCTCAGACCACAGATGGATCAGCTTCTCTATGGAAGTCGTTATACAACCTACACAGCCACGCAGGAAACCACACAACACTGACAAAGCAAAGTATGTCCAATTACTTAAAGAGAAACTTACCCTTACTGCTACGCCGACGGTACTGGGTGACAATGAACAGATCGACGAGCAGGTATGTACACTGACGCAGTCGATGCTAGACAGCTACCACGTAGCATGCCCAGAAACCACTCTACCCTCAACCCCAGGTAAACAACCCTGGTGGGGCGCTGAGCTTGAACGCAAGCGCAAGAAGGTAAGAAGGGCCCTAAACAGGGCAATGAACACAAGCGCGGACGTAGATTGGGACGCTTATAAAGCGGCCAAATCAAGCTACAAGAAATGCCTCAGAAAATTCTGTGGGAGCATTGAATCTTGCCAACAAGCAAACCGGGTAAGGAAACTACTGGCTCAGCAACCGATGGTTGCACCAGGTACTCTCCGTAAACCGGATAACACATACACCACATCGGAGGAGGAGACAAGACGCGTCCTACTAGAAACACACTTCCCAGGCTGCGTCCTCACCCCGGTAATAACGTGGCACGATACACCAACAGTGGCGACCGAACACGAGTGGAGACACGCAAACACCGTGGTCACAGAAGAAAACTCCGATGGGCCATCGATAGCTTCCATCCCTTCAAAGCAGCCGGACTGGACGGCATCTTCCCAGGGTTATTACAATGGGGGGGGGGTGAACCGGTCCGCAAAATACTTCTGGCAATCATGAGGGCTAGCCTGGCCCTTAGATATGTACCGAAGAATTGGAGGGAAGTCAAACTAATTTTCATACCAAAACCAGGCAAAACAGACTACACAAATGCAAAGTCCTTCAGACCAATAAGCCTGACCTCCTTCATGCTTAAAGCCTTGGAAAGGCTATGCGAGAGGGAATTAAGAAGTGGGGCACTTAAACACCTACCCCTACATGCCAATCAACATGCATACAGCTCAGGGAAATCGACGGAATCAGCCTTACATCAGGTCGTGAACCAGATAGAAGCTGCTATACAACAAAAAAGCATCTGTCTGGGCACCTTCATTGACATAGAAGGAGCCTTTGACAAGACAAACTTCTCCAGTATAAGCAACGCCCTAGCCAGACATGGTGTGGATCAGATGCTCATACAGTGGATTCAAAACATGCTCAGCAAAAGAGTAGTGCGCCTGCACGGCGACTCCCAGATAGCCTTGATAACTAAAGGTTGCCCGCAGGGCGGTGTTCTCTCCCCGCTATTGTGGAACTAAGTCATCAATGAACTCATAGACAAACTCAACGCGAGATATTTTTACACAATAGGATATGCAGATGATCTGACCATTCTCACCTCAGGTAAGGTAACTAGTACAGTGTACGACCTTACTCAACAGGCTCTACGCATAGTAGAGTGGTGGTAAAATGAGTACGAATTATCAGTAAACCCGACCAAAACCGAACTAGTTATGTTCACACACAAACGCGCGCTGGGTACTTACCGACTGCCCAGGCTATTCAACACAGAGCTCAAGCTGTCTACCGATGTAAAGTACCTGGGCGTCACTCTTGACAGCAAATTGACATGGAACAGCCACATGGAAAATAAGCTCAATAAAGCCAGCATCGTCTTCTGGCAGTGCAAGAAGATGATAGGTAAACGATGGGGCCTATCCCCCAAAATTGTCTTATGGCTCTATAAGACAATAATACGTCCGATGATAAGCTACGGCGCAGTAGTGTGGTGGCCTTGGACCAACCTAACAACGGCCGCCAACAAGCTTCAAAAGCTTCAAAGACTTGCATGCCTAGCGGCCACGGGCTGCATGAAAACTACACCTACAGCGGCACTCGAAGTGTTGCTGGACTTGCCTCCATTGCACCTGTTCATACAACAGGAAGCAACGATGTCGGCGATCCGGCTAAGAGCTCTGAAGCTCTGGAAAGACACTAACACACCGCACACTAGTAACTTAAACACACTCGTTAAAGAAGTTCCTCTCACACAAGCCATTGGCGACCGAATACCGAAACAATTTGTTTTCGATAAGAAATACAAAATCCAACTGTACGAGGATCTACACGAGGGAGCGGTTGGCCACAACGATCTCACGATCTTCACAGATGAGTCTAAGACGGATACAGGTACGGGTTCAAGAGTATTCTCCGAGGACCTTAACATCAACATCGCAGCACCGCTGGGAGCCTACAACACGGTCTACCAGGCCGAATGTTTTGGCATAATCCTAGCTGCCACAGCAATCATGGCCCGTGAGGTAAGGGAACGATCCATTAGGATCCTCTCAGATAGTAAGGCTGTCCTCTCAGCCCTCAAAAGCCATACTATCACCTCGGCACTCACGCTTGAATGCCACCAGAAACTAACAGAGGTAGGTAAACAAAACAAATTAACACTGCAATGGATCAAGGGCCACAGTGGCTCAAGAGGGAATGACGCAGCCGACGTACTTGCCAGAAGAGGGGCCACTTTAGAGGTGGTGGGACCCGAGCCCATTATTCCCCTCCCTTCTGGTTTTTATCGCAACCTGGTAAGGAATAGGACCAGGACCCAACACAACCAGTCCTGGATTGGTATTGAAACATGTAGGCAGGCCAAGGAGGCTCTTCCCGCAGTAGACGGTAAGATAGTCAAACAAATCCTCCGGCTGTCCAAACAACAACTACGGACAGTCACGGCCGCCTACACAGGACACGGATTCTTTAATAAACACCTATTTACTATAGGTATCACCGACAGCCCGCTGTGCAGGGCCTGTATGGCAGCAGACGAGACGGCAGCCCACCTGCTCCTCGACTGCCCTGAGGTCGCACAGTACAGGCAGCAGTACCTGACGAGATACAGCACCCTGAGGGAGGCAGTGGGCCACATCAAGAGTCTGCTGGCCTTCCTCGAAGAGCTGGGGTGGCTCGAATGAAGACCCCATTCCCACCTGCACGCAAAATACACGCCAAGACGTGGAGTTGCGGAAACAGCCCGTGCCATCAAGTATCAAGTATGTCTAATAATATTAAATGCGATCGATCTGTCTGTCCTTACGCTTTAACGACTAACCCACTGAACCAAATCTGCCGTAACGCGGTAAGCTTAAACCCAAAGGGAGAACTTATTTTTCATCCACCCTTCTAATGGGCAAAATGAGTTGCCGACGGCAAAATCTCGATTACCCCTAATATAGAATAATATTTAACTTCGTAATTTTTGCCGTTGCTCTGTGTATAGAACTGCCTTTAGAAACTAAATGAAGATCAAAATTTAAATTAAGTATTATGCTCGAGTACTATTATTTACTGTAAATATATACAAGTGATATAGAAGGTGTAACAGTTGCAGCACCTTACAAAATGTAAATTATGTGTATTATGCTAAACCTGGCGATGAAAAAGAGTGACCGTGAGTTTTATTGCCCGTTCATTCTCATGGTTCTACGCCCTTGCTTTGCGAACGTGGCAGTAAATGTAAATGTAGAATCTTTAAGTAATAATTTTATGAATTTATCATTTTGACGTTCATAAGCGTCACATTGTGACCCAAATTAATAAAGGATTTTGACTTTGATTTTAAAAGTTTCAGCAGATGTTGTACCCCCTTAGAGGTATAGTACAACGATTTTTTGCCTTGGTGGAAGCATCTGAACATAAGAGGAACCCACTAGTCAGGGGGTTCCTTTTATGCACAAAAACAGCTTGTAGCTTCCATAGCGTAAGCTACATCATCGTTCAATCATTATAATTTAAGCATATAACTAATATACCTCAATATAATTATGAGCTTTGAAGCTAGTATAAGTGCTATCTTAAAACTTTCAATACTTTTTGTACCTCCTTGGTATAATATATATTCTTTGGTGGAAGCATCTGCCATCAAAGGAACTTACTGTCCAAAGGTAAATGGGCACCTTAGTATGGAAACCATACCCATGGCGGACACAAAGGAAATATAGCACAGTGTATTCATCTATGTCTCTCATTTACTATGGCATTAGTCGAATTAATGTGAGCTACGGGAATCTAAAAAAAATCAAGTGTTATCTATGTATATGTCCATACTCTTTATCTCTGAAACTACTGATCCGATTTGAAAAATCTTTTTGTGCTTGATAGCCACATTCATGAGAAAGGTTATAGGCTACTTTTTATCCCGATATACCCGCGGGATAGCTAAATGAGGCCGACGAAGTCACGGGCGTCCGCTAATTAATTGATATAGGTAAGAAAAATAAAATGCTAATTCATTAAAAGATTTTTTATTCAATTTGATCCAAAGAAATCATAAGATCATTTAAAAAGGCAGCGGGTGCGTCTGTTGCTTCCTGGTGTATGGTCCAAGACAGATAAAAACAATGCTAGCGATATGGGCGCAGCTATTTAATGTGCGAAAAAAAAACCTGTTCAATGTGCGAAAGAGACAGCGTATAACATATCTCTAAACATTAGCTCATTTCGATATTATTTTTATGTCTTTATAAGATGAAATAAAAGCCTTTGATACCGTTTGTTTTCTTTTTTGAAGGATCCTGTACATTTTTCTCCGACGATTTTTAATCAAACAATTGTATGCAATGAAAGGTCATATTATTTCCCTTTGTTTAAAACTATTAAAATTCAATTCAAATTCAAATATCCTTTATTCATATGGGTCACAATGTGACGCTCATGAACGTCAAAATGATAAATTTATAAAATAATTACTGACACTCAAATTTAAAACATTATTACTGTATGCTTCTACATTTACATTTACTGCCACGTTCGCAAAGCAATAGGTAGAACCGTGAGAAAGAACGGGCAATAAAACTCACGGTCACTCTTTTTCATCGCCAGGTTTTGCATAATACACAATTTACATTTTGTAAGGTGCTGCAACTGTTACACCTTCTATATCACTTGTATATATTTACTGTACATAATAATACTCAAGCATAATACTTTTGGTTAGCCTCCTCAGAATAAACATGGTGAAACAGGAGCATCCACTTACATTATATATACCTAATAATGCAGGCAATCCGCAAAAGTGATCAGAACCATGATGGAAATGATGTAGTTAAATATTAAAATCTAATACTAGTCCGCAAGACCGTCATCAACCAGTCATCGCAAGTAGCACCCGTTCACGAGTATGTCGCATGTGCCAGCCATCATCTCTCTCGCCATATTAGAGGGACAGGGATGACCCGACACACGACGCCACCACAAGAAATGACATTTTAGCGAGCGTGACGACAACGGTATACGAACCAGCAGTAAGAAACAATCTATTGGTATACTGACCATGACCGCCAATTACCTCCATTTTCCAGATCGTTATTATTAACATAAGTTTGTGAAACGCGTGAAGGAATGCAAATGTAGAAAGAATTTTGTGAAGGTGACAAGTGAACAATGATTTGATCAGGGATAAATAATGTTAAACTTCATTCAACAAATCATAAAAATATCCAAATCCTGCTAAAATCATGTGTTCACGAGGCACCTCCACTTAACATGTAAATAAAATAATCGCGAGTTAAACAAGCCTAAGCCTATCCCCACGGTGTCTTATCATTTAAAAATTTCTTAATAGTGTAATAACCCCTTTGTAAAAGAAAGTTCCTTATTGTCCGTTTGTATTTGTGCATGGGTAAATTCATTATTTCAAGAGGCAATTTGTTGAAAAATCGTATACCAATCCCCGTAAATGAGTTCTGAACTTTATGTAGACGGTAGTTAGTTCCCACCAGTTTATGCTTATTCCTTGTGTTCACTGTGTGCAAATCACTATTTTTGCGATATAGAATTAAGTTCTTCTTAATGTACATTAAGTTAGCATATATATATTGCGATGCAACTGTCAATATATCTACTTCTTTAAATTTATCACGTAAAGAATCTCTAGCACCAAACTTATAAATTGCACGTATAGCCCTCTTTTGAATGACAAAAATAGTCTGTATATCAGCAGCTGTACCCCATAACATTATTCCGTAAGACATTACGCTGTGAAAATAACTAAAATAAACTAGTCTAGCAGTATCTATATCTGTGAATTCCCTAACTTTTCTAACTGCAAACGCTGCAGAACTAAGTTTTGCTGCGAGACAGGATATTTGGGCGCCCCACTGAAGCTTACAATCTAAAGTTACACCTAAAAATACGGTTGATTCGACTAGTTGAATTGTTTCCTTATTTAAAATTATATTAGTAGGAACACTTTTGACATTAGGCAAAGAGAATTTAACACATTTGGTTTTGCTTGAGTTGAGTACCAAATTATTTGTCGAAAACCAATCTAATACTTGTGAAAGAGTGTTATTGACGGTATCAAAGTTACTTAAATTACGATCAACTTTAAAAATTAGTGACGTATCGTCGGCAAACAAAACAATATCACATAAATTTTGTACAAAGAACGGCAAATCATTAATATATATTAAAAAAGAAATGGACCGAGAATAGAGCCCTGTGGAACGCCCATTCCTACTGGCAAACCTAGAGACCTACTCCCATTAACATCTACATACTGAATTCTATCACTAAGGTAGCTGGCAACAAGATTGAGTGCGGTATCTCTAATACCATAAAGTTTCAATTTAAGTAAAAGTGTATTATGTTCCATACAGTCAAAGGCCTTTGATAGGTCACAAAAAACACCAATGGCATCCTTCGAGTTTTCCCAAGCATTGAAAATATGCTTTAACAAAGTTACACCGGCATCAACGGTGGAGCGACCCTTAGTAAAGCCATACTGTTCACTGTGAAATAAATTATTTGTGTGAAAGTGGCTCTCTAGTTGAAAGTTGAAAGTTACACCGGCATCAACGGTGGAGCGACCCTTAGTAAAGCCATACTGTTCACTGTGAAATAAATTATTTGTGTGAAAGTGGCTCTCTCTCTGTTGTTTCTAAATGCCCCATAAGTCAACAGATGTTTTATTATTGAGCGTCTTGAATACCTTCAGTATGTCATTGGTGCCAATATATTTAAAATTAAAAAGCACATCACACTCATTCACATTGCCCCTAACCAACATTTCTGCTTTGCTTGGACATGAATCTAGACAGCTGGTTGTGTTCACTGGTATGTTTTGGTTAATGTTCGCCACTGTTCGCAAAGCGGGTCAAATATGGCCAATGACCTTATATGTTTATAGTTTCCAATGCAAAACCGTGATACTTATAAAGTTCGAATCAAATTTAACATATGAAAGGTGCATTACGAGTCTGTCTGACATATTGGCATCAATAATTCAGCCGCAACCCACAATCTTGTCCAATCGTTGATTTATGTGCATAATATAGTAGCAGTAGCAGTAATCTATACATTGTATAGATTACTGATGGAACAAGGGAACTTTATCTTTACTTACTAAGTATCGAAATAACAAACATTTAAGTGACATAGTCATATAAAATATTGGATAAGGTTTTCTGAATCAAGTGAATAATTAAGCTAGAGTATATTTTTTTTATTGAGTGATGAAGATCAAACACATGTTTTATTTTTGTTAATCAAACTATTCTACCATATTCCTAACAGCTGCAATATTTAAAATACCGTTTTTGTCCATACATTCTTCTATAGAGCCCGATCTTTTGATGTATCTTGCCAGTCCACCAGAAAACTATGAAGCTCATCCCGCCATCGTTTTTCCGGCCTATACCTACTTGTCGCTTTAATAAATTCTATAACTAGTGTTTTTTTTTGTTTGTCAGACGTATCAGTATATTCTTAATTGGATTTGTAGACATCATGAGATGCAAGATCATATTTATATCAAACCATTTTGTTTAAAGCATTAAGCGAAACGCTTTCCGCTTGTATTATATTGCGAAGCTACTGTGTTCACAGTTCTGTTTTTATATGTGTTGTTTTTGTAGATATGACTTCAAAAACCGCGCAGTTTCATTCGGAGTGGTTGTCTCCCCTCATATTGCAGTCGTTTATAGGTCCGTTTTTTTTTGTACAGGAAATAACGGGTGTATATAGTGCCACTTTTTCCCTTTAGAATAAACGCAAATAAATGCCATTAGTAATGTGAAAAAGAAACATTTCAGTAAAAACAAAAAGTAAAACGGCATAATGTAAGATACTAGTGATCTTTATCCTCTTGTTCATGACTTTTGTCTCCAACTTTGGTGGAGGAGTTTTCTGACCGCCCATAGTCCTCTGACATGGTCTAACAATTCTTGTCATCAAACAACCAGGACCGACAGCATTAGGTGCTCTCCAAAGCATGGTAGCGCCGAGAAGTAAATGCCACACGCAGTTACCCATCCAAGTGATGACCCATGTAAAAGTTTCGTATCATTACCTATCACGAACGGTAGGCAATGATTGCTAAAACTATGTCTGTGGTAAACATAAGAAACAAAGAAGTCAGTCAAGATACATCCACCTTTGTATACACATAATCGAAGCCCAATAAAAACATACCTAATGTGATCCTAAAAGGATAGTAGAATATTACGTTACGCCTACTTATTTTATTTTATGACATCGTCCTTATGATTCCCAAGTGTATGGAAGTTGGTTCAAGTTCAACGAGATTTGCTTTGGCTGAATATCGGTTTTCCCTGATGCTCTGACTGTCATCTGACCTCTGTAGCGTTAGAAGTTGAGATACTTGGAATGCGTTCCAATTTTAGAATGTTCACGTCGATATTTTATACAATTCCTAAGCTCACCATTATTGAATCAAATGAACTGTTTTTAGGGAAACATAAACAAGATACCTACGTTAGTCGAGAGTATTTTAAGAATTGAATATTATAAAGTAATTGCTCTGACGTTAAAATAAATTTTATCAGCAACGGACATAATTATAGATACTGATAAATACTTATTTATACGTATTCACTACTCAACTCTGATTATTACTGAAAATACTGTGAAGAAATTAATTTAAAATATTTATTTCTAAACTTGTTTCTTGTTCATAAAAGTTATTATTTCCTAATACATACATAGGTACATGCATACATAGACTCACGCCTGTTTCCCCGAAGGGGAAGACAGAGGCATATTAAACGCCCACTTTTCGCCAGTGTTTTGATTCTACGTAATAGGTGGCGAGCCTATTGCCGCTTATCGGGATATTTTAATTAAAGTACTTCCAAATAATTTAGAGAAATTACCAGTAAATTATTACCAGTTCTTGCTATTTGAGCTTGTTTTGAAACTGACTTTGAAACGTAATTAAAATCAATCAATCAATCAAATTTAAGGCATACTAAAAGCCATTTCAGCTTCTGACTAGTCAGTCAGCCTCGGTGGTCCAGTGGATAGCGTATGTGTCAGCTCAGCAAGAGCACCCGGGTTCGATTCCCGGGTCGGGTAAAAGTGTTATTGAGTTTTCCTAATACTCAGTAGCAGCACAAAATCTGGCAACGTGCGCAGTAACGGGTATACGTTATAGGCTCGCCCCATTAATATGGGAAAATCTAGCGATAGATCAAATATTGGGATCAGCCACAAAACGGCGAGGCGACAGCGTATACAACCACGCCATGCGCGCAGTTATGCTTATCGGACAGGCGGCGTAACCACCTCTAATTATTTATTGCACTTTTCAGATTATTTTATTCATAAGATTATTAATTAATGATGATATTGTCAAACACCAAATACACACATCACAATCCAATGTTTAAAGCGTGTAGCTAGTATGTCCAGGTAATCTCGTTAGCGGGGCGACGCGAGATACGGATTGAGAGCACCCCACTGAATTATTGATGACCGCGGCTGCGCACAGAACTGATATTGTGATTGGATTTTTATATGCCACCAATGGTTATTTCACTTAACCTATACATGTTCGAAATAGTTACGTGCTATATTTTGACGGCTGTTCATAAATAATAATTCATAGACATGCATTATTGTGAGAAGACTCTCACTATGAGGGGTAAGGCCTTAGTCCACCACGCTGGCCTCGTGCGGGTTGGCAGATATGTCTTTTGAGAACATTATCGAGAACTCTCAGACATGCAGGTTTCCTCACGATGTTTTCCTTCACCGTTTAGCAAGCGATAATTAACAATTTTATACGCACTTAGCTTCGAAATGTTATTGGTGCGTGCCGTGGATTCGAACCCAGACCCCCGCGTAGGAGTCTGTCGGTCTCTCCACTCGGCTATCGCTGCCTTATATAGGTTGATCTCAGTGTAATCTGTAAGCGATCTCTTTTATTCTTCTAGTGGCTATGATAACGGTCTGATAATCAACTATTTACTTTAAAGCACCAATCATAATGGGTCAGAAAATGTAACTATCACTGTTCCAAGTACTATTATAAACAGTCATCAAATCCGCATCTCGGAAACTCGGAGTCCTGAACAAGGTGACGAGGTTTTTCACGCCGGAGCAGTTCTGTCTGTTATACAAGACCCAGGTTCGCTCCTGCGTGGAATACTGCTCTCACCTTTGGAATGGCTCCACTCAGTTCTTATTGGACGCCCTCGATAGGTTGCAGCGGCGTGCTGTTCGTATCATTGGGGATCTAGAGGCCACTAAGACTCTTGAGTCACTGCAATTACGCAGAGACGTGGCCTCAATGGCTGTCTTTTATCGCATTTATCACGGTGAGTGTTCCGAAGAGCTCTTTCTACTAATCCAGGGTGGGATTCGTAGAAAGAGCTCTTCGGAGCACTCACTGCTTTCCTATCCCGAACGACACGTGCTGGGTTAAGGTGCCACTCTTACACGGTAGAACAGATACCGTCACGCACCAAACGGTTCGGCGCCTCTTATCTCTGCCGTACCATTAAGATGTGGAACGCATTACCAGCCCACATGTTTCCCTCCACTTATGATCCTGGGTCCTTTAAGCGGGGCGTGAAAAAGCTGTTCTCAAGGTCGTCAAGGTGAGGGCCATCATGCCATAATGCCATGCTGGTTCTTGGGATGATGGCCATCACTATAGGACTTCACTGACCGCTTAACATCAGGCAGCATGGAGTCAATTTGTTTGGCAGGAAAAAAAAACATTGGCTATATTAAATCTTCAAAACATATATTGCCTTGCTAAATTAAATACAATTTATCGATACTTCGTTTATTTAAAAAGCTATTAAATCACTGATGCTTGCTTAAGAAATATTCGTATAGATATTCACCAACGAAGTATTTCTCGAAATCGAGTGAATGCTATCATTCACTACAGCTGCTGCAAGTATTTCCTTTTATACTTCCTATTAATTGAATCGCCATTAATTTAATTATTTTCCTAGTAATGTAAAAATTTGACTCGTTACACATTTTATCAAGTAGTTATCAGTAATTACAGACGGCTAGTTTAACATTGTTTATATAGTATGTTTTGAAAGTTGTACAATGATACTTGATATTGTTTATTTTGATTTATATTGTTTTTATGATTGATTATTTGGCACAACAATAGATAAAAAATATCAATGCCCTTATAAATAACAATAAAAAATACATTTACGAACTATACTGCTACTCATATTGCTCAATAGCTGCATTAACAAATATAAACATTTTAAACTGGACAATAGAAGTTTTGAAGTTTCATCATCATCATATCAGCCGAAAGACGTCCACTGCTGGACATAGGCCTCCCTTAAGGCTCTAAGCAAGGACCGATCCTGAGCCACGGTTCCTGAGGACTTTTGAAGTTTATTATTGCTAATTTGTGACCCTTGCCGCCGTCGCTTTACTTTGCCAATCTGTCACAAACAGCAAGTCAAGGCGTACTATGAGCGCTACCACATATCATTAAAATGATCGTAAAAAGAGGAAGACCCAGATAGTTACATCAGTGCCACCCATGACCTTTCAACATTATTATATAAAACCATACCTACACTTCATTCAGAGAGAAAATCGGTCTGGCATAAGTTCAAACAATTGCAGAATATTTTATAGTGATGTATACTCTTGATGTACTCAAATATTGGCTTTATTAAGTTACTTAGACTCTTACCTATTGTGAATGTGTTTCCCCTGATACCGGTTTTAAAGAAAACACAAGTACTTGTTGTAACTGGCATTTTTATTTCGTACTCACTGTCATTATCATCCTACTAATAGCTATTCCGAAAAAAATACACTTGGTTCTATATCCTTACAGAACCCGTATAAAAATATTGCTCTAAATAAAATTACTGCTCTAGTTCGAAATTGGAGAATTGCAGTGCAAAACCCTTAATGATGAGGGCAACATTGTATTGAAAATACGTAAATGTATGAAATATAAATGAGAGTCTTGAATAATGTGCATTGTGACTAAAATCAGAAGTAAAGTAAGGCAGTGGCCCGAAGCGTCCAAACATTATATTTAATGGTTTCATCAGGTTTTGAGTTAACTAAAGAAACCAAAATTATAAGAAAGCTACAAGTTGCTGCAATTTAAACATGAATGTGCTTTAGCTTACTTAGGAGCTGAGGAAAGAGATTCGCGCCTGTAGGTTTATTCTGGCGATACATTGTCAGAATCGTCATTACCTTTGCACTACAGTATTTGCCTGTGTACAGTCTCTAATCCAGTCATATAATTTAAAATAAAATATTTTTTGTATCTCATTCATAAACATAGATTAACAGCAACGTTACGGCCAAGTTTACCAATTTCGTACTGTTATACCCTGTCTGTGTACCCCTTTATGCCAGACATAAGCTAAGAATGCTGACCTAGCATTTATTGTGTATCATGTAGTTTGTAAGTACATTTAGCCATTTTGTAGGCCAGTCGAGTCCCGAGATCGTAACCATTCGGTCGGCTGCCAATATAAATCCTTGTATATATTTTCTATGAACAATACATATTGTTTTAACCTTGTAAAATATTATTTTTTTAAAAACCTAAATTCCGGGTCGCGCATAACATTGGTGGCAGCGTTAAAGGATTGCTTAAAAAGCGATCCCGGCACGTCTCCGTATACTTACAGTCCAGTGCGAATCCAGTACCAGTGACTCGGTCAACTTTTGTGAAATTCGGTGGTCCCGTGTTGAGTGGTATACGCCGCCCGTCCGTGGTAACCTGCAAGAAAACTGTCCATACTCACCGTGTCGAAGACGAGGGCACGTCCAGCCGTAGATCCATCCAGTCCAACACCGATTGGGCCAGCCTTGTCCAGTATCCTGCAAGAGAAACATCTCCGTGATAGCCCGCCACGCATATCTTCGGGCATTGCATTCGTCGACACATTCGCCGGCAAATACGTAATACCGCGAGTGAATAAATATATCCAAATAAATCTGTGCGCATAAAAAGTGTTATAGTGCCTTATCAGTGTGCTCAAGAATCCCGAGAAGCGTCTTATCGCTTCCGCTCTGCAGCGACGCTCGAGATGTTGTTTTGTCTGGTGCTCACCCACATCGTACTGTGAGTTACTGTTCTATAAAAAACCCGCCAAGTGCAAGTCATTCTGAACTTTATAATATTTGTTTTGTTCCTTACCTTGTGTTATTTTATACTAGGTTTATAACATGTCGAAACCAAAGGAAGAATCTATGTACCCTAGCGTAGTTGATCTGAATGTCCTTATCAAATTCATAGGCACCTTCGATGGTAGCCTAGATAAGTTAAACCCTTTTCTGACCAACTGTCGAAATGCTATTAATCTCGCAACAATAAACCAACGGGACATTATATTTAAATTTATACTAAGCCGACTAGAGGGCAGAGCCGAAGCGGCTTGCTCAATAAAAGAATTTGAGGATTGGTCAGTATTAGAAGAATTTTTGAAAACTCAATTCGGTGAAAAGAAACACTATACCCATTTATTATCAGATTTACAGGACTGTAAACAAAGTAGCTCAGAATCAGTTAACCAATTTTCCTTACGTGTAGAAACGTGTCTAGCCAAGTTGTTAACAGAAATTAACATATCCATCCCTACTAAGAAAAAGGGTGAACTTAGTGGCCGTGTCGCCGCTATGGAAGATCTTGCCCTACACACCTTCATGATAGGGTTAAACGCGAACCTATCCACAATTATTCGTTGTAGAAATCCGGAATCGCTTAACGAAGCGATTAATTTCGCTGTTGCCGAGGAGAAAATTTTGAATAAAATTCACCAAGGACAACGACATAGCCTCGGTGACCGATCACGTCACTCAACTAATCCTTTAAATAACCACAGATTTTCTTATGATAATAGTAGACCTTCTACGAGTGGTGACGCCTCGAAACCTATGGTGTCTAAACCTAACCCGCCAAAACCTTTCACGCCTAAACCGGATTGGCCAAGAAAAACCGTCACTCCTAACCCGCCTAAACCCGTCCAAACTAATAGGCAAGAACCGTTTTGTCGCTACTGCAAAACTGCAGGGCACGTGTTAGAACATTGCCAAAAACGAGAATTTAATAATCGTAGATTCCAAGTTAACTTTACGCAATCTGCCAATATCGATGAGGAATCCCAATGTGTAAACAATGTAGAAGATGAGCAGTCTCCTGATTCTGACGTCGATTTAAACGGTTAAGGGACTCACGACGGTGTCACGTGAGACCCGTATCCAAATTCCAAAATGCATCCGACACCCATAAAACTTTGAATCCTTCAATATTAGTTACAACCACACGACAGGGTAACCAGCCCCAAAATGGAGGTATAACTCACGATTCAACATCCTCTAAGACCACACAACAGGGTAACCAGCCCCAAACTGGAGGTCTTACCAACAGAGCCAAACTTGGCAAGATCACACAGCAGGGTAACCAGCCCCAAACCGGAGGTCTTACTAATAGCGTCAAACTTGGCAAGGTCACACAGCAGGGTAACCAGTCCCAAATCGGAGGCCTTACCAACAGTGCCAAGGTCATACGACAGGGTAACCAGCCCCAAAACGGAGACCTTAACATTTCTAAATCCATCAAGGTTCATGAGATCACTTCAAATCCGAATAAGTGCTCATCACCTCACGTTGTAATTCAATCCACAATTTCCGATATTCCCGTATGCCTATTAGTTGATTCAGGATCAATTGTCAGCCTGCTGAAGGAGTCTTGTTTGCAAAAAAAACCTAAACTAATCAATGATACAATCAGACTCAAGGGTATCGACCCTGTAGATGAGGCTACCTCGACCTTAGGTCATTTTCCGCTTAAGCTTTATATCTCAGACTCTAAACCTATGAAATATTTGATCCATAAATTCCATGTAGTGAAGAATATTGACTTACCATACGACGGCATAATAGGCAATGACCTATTAAGTTATTTCAATTGCAATATTGATTATACTCACGATATTTTAAAGATAGGAAATTCTAAATTGAAACTATATTTTTCCGATCCTATATATATCATACCGCCTAGAACTGAAACGGTCATTGAATGTTCCGTATCCAACCCTGAAATAAAGGAAGGGTTTATATTAGATCAGAGTTATTCTGAAAATTTATTGATTGCAAATTGCCTAGTTGCGGTGAAACCTAACAATAGAGTAAACTTATCAGTGGTAAACACATCGGAACATCCTATTGAATTAAAATCTAACCTTAACTTAGAATTGAAACCTATTCCTGCCAACTTTTCTGAAACCACAAATACCGTACATAATTGTAAAACAAACCCTGCGTCTAAAAATAGCTTTCAAAGCACCAGAGATGTTCTCAGTCAATTACGCGTCTCACATCTGAACGATGAAGAGAAAGAAGCCCTCTACCAATTATGTTCTGATTATTCAGACATATTTCACTTACCTGGAGAGTATCTAACCTGCACAGATGCCCTCGAACACGAGATAAAAACCACAACCGATATCCCCATCCATACAAAATCGTATAGATTTCCTGAAATCCACAAGGCCGAAGTTAGAAAACAGATAGACCAGATGCTGAGCCAGAATATCATTGAACCCTCTGACTCCCCTTGGTCGTCCCCTATTTGGGTTGTACCAAAGAAAATGGACGCTTCAAACACTCAAAAGTGGCGAATCGTTATCGACTATCGGAAACTAAATGATGTCACGATAGGTGACACATACCCAATTCCACAAATAGCAGAGATCCTGGATCAGTTGGGGAGCAGTAAATACTTCTCTACGCTCGATTTAGCCTCAGGGTTCCACCAAATTCCCTTAAAAGAAACCGATAAAGCCAAAACAGCCTTTAATGTTCCCAAAGGACACTTTCAATTTACTCGTATGCCTTTTGGGCTGAAAAATGCCCCTTCGACCTTTCAGAGACTGATGAATACAGCGCTATCTGACTTGCAGGGCATTCATTGCTACGTGTATCTCGACGAAGTCGTTTCGTATGCATTCGATTTGAATTCAGCCATTTCTAACCTAAAATCAGTGTTCCAGAGAATGGGAAATTTCAATTTGAAACTCCAGCCCGACAAATGCGAATTTTTAAGGCGTGAAGTCGGCTACCTAGGGCATATTATCACCGAAGAGGGAGTGAAACCCAATCCCGACAAAATAAAATCCGTGACAGAATTTCCCACTCCTAAATGCCAAAAAGATATAAAATCCTTTCTTGGGTTAGTCTCATACTACAGGCGTTTTATCCCAGATTTTTCCAAGATTGCTAAACCCCTAACGAATTTACTTAAAAAGGATATTCCCTATAATTGGGAAAACCAACAACATGTTGCATTCGACACATTAAAAAATAGGCTTACTAACGCACCGTTACTTGTATATCCTGATTTCACGCAACCATTCATACTTACCTGCGATGCCTCTAATCATGCCTTAGGGGCCGTACTTTCTCAAGGAACTATTGGGAAAGACAAACCCATAGCCTATGCATCGCGAACTCTCAACAAAAGCGAAACTAACTATAGCATGACTGAAAAGGAGTTACTTGCTGTATTGTTCGGATGTAAAACGTTCCGCCCCTACCTATACGGTCGCAAATTTCTCATAGTAACAGATCATCGCCCACTTAGGTGGCTTTTCAATCATAAAGACCCAAGTAGCAAACTTCAGCGATGGCACCTCCGTTTGGAGGAATACGATTACGAAATTGTTTACCGGAAAGGGCAACTAAATTCTGTAGCCGATGCATTATCCCGATACCCGGTAAATCCCATATTTCCAAACCCTGAAAATGCTAGCCTGCCAGATGATCTCATTGATCTTTAGAATTAAGTCCACATTCTAGTGAATTAAACCTTGACTTTGATAATTTAAGTATTCCTTCCCTTCTTGTAGATGACGAGAGACAGAGTCGAGATATTGTCACTGAAGAAAATAATCCTAACATCCGAAGTACTCTTGACTTACCTCAGATAGCGATGAGTCCCTCCTCTACTTCGCCGAGAGCAGTGGATGACTATTCCCAATTCCTGAAATGTAACCTGGAAAAGAACAAAAAATTTAATACATGTATCAAAGAACACAATGAAAGCCTTACTAAAACCCAGTGTAGTCACATTTTAGTACCTGCGTCCGTAGATCTCGATGAATCCTGTCCGTATATCCCTGAAATTATTGGAAACCTTGCTAATCCAGACGATTTTCTTAATGCTGAAAGCGAACTTCATACATTTAAAAGATTAACTGTACAAAACAAAACCGTTTAGTTGCTATTTGTTAAAGTCCATCACTTTGACCAAACAGCTTATCCCGATCTCTTCAAGATCCTGAAAGAAATAAAGAATGAATTAGTAAAACACGAAAATGTAACAGAAATAGCAATTCCTGATTTTAAAAACCCCTATGAAAGCTTATCTTTTGTTAAAATTTATAATATGCTATCATACATATTCTATGACACTGGAATTATTATAAATATTTACCATAATAGTATAATGTATCCATCCTTAAGTGAAATTAAAAAGATACTTACCGAAAACCATGACTTACCTGTTTGCGGTCATTTAGGCTCTGTTAGAATGTATAACAGAATCAAAGAAAAATATTACTGGAAAGGTATGAGGAAAGACATTGAAAATTATGTAAAAAATTGTTCAGCTTGCCAAGAAAATAAAGCCTTCCGTAAACTTAATCGAGCACCAATGCAAATCACTTCAACATCCACTGTCCCTTTGGAACGCGTCTCACTCGACATCGTCGGCCCCTTACCGGAATCTGGTACTGCAAAACTTAAATATATACTTACTCTGCAAGACGACCTCACAAAGTTTTCAGCTGCATATCCTATGCGCAGTGTATCTGCAGAGGAAACCACAGATTGCCTCATACATTTCATATCACAGTTTGGGATTCCTAAAACGATATTAACAGACCAAGGCACCAACTTCACAGCGGATTTATTTAAGAAAACTTGCCAATTCCTAAAGGTTAAACAGTTGTGGTCGACCCCATATCATCCCCAAACACAGGGCGCCCTTGAGAGGAGTCACTCCACGCTCAAGGAATACCTGAAGTCCTTCGCAAATGATAACCAGGATAACTGGCCACGGTACGTTTACACTGCAATGTTGACGTACAACACTTCCGTACATACCACCACAAAATTCACACCATATGAGTTACTATTTGGTCGAAAACCATTCATCCCAGATTCCATATATAGCTCTAATGTAGAAACTACTTACCCAGAATATCTGAAGATGTTACAGCATAGATTAACTCATTCGAGAAACAAAGCAATAGAAAACCTTATTGCGTCTAAAGAAAAGTCTAAAAAGTATTATGACGAACACACGCGTCCAGTCACTTACAAAGTAGGAGACTACGTATATTTAAAAAACCATTTGAGGTTGCGCAAAGCCCTTTCGTCTATATGGAAAGGCCCATACAAGGTCATTAAAATAAATGGGAGGAACACCCTGACCTTGCTTATTAATAGGCGACATGTTATACACCATTATGATGAGGTCAAACTTGCCTCTAGGTCAGATGTTCCTGACCAGAGTACAAGAAATAGTAGATGTAATTAGTTACTAAGGATAAAATATAAGACTTAGATATAGCAATTGAATTTTTGTTACAGTAACCCTTCACTGGGGCAACAGTTCGTCGAACAGATTGTAAATAACCCTGGAATCTATTTCGACCCTTTAGGTTCTGTAAGTCTAGTTGATAGTTATCTTAGCGTAGTAATACCGGTAGACGTATCGTATATTTATCCGCATATAAATAATATATATAGATTTCTTAATAACTCTAAACGTCTTTGCGAGAGGAGTGTCACTTTTGATTATGTAGAATGCATTAACCTTTTTCGGCCACTTATCACTCGAAACGAAGACATGACTCGCGACAGTGAAGCCATTTCTCATCTTACTTCCCGTAGATCGAGAAGGTCAGCCCTTCTCGGAGTAGTAGGTACTATATCTAAAAAGCTTTTCGGCACTATGGATGAGGATGACGCTATCCGCTACGATAACGCTATCCACGAAGTTCAATCTGATCAGAAAAAACTAGCTACACTTGTAAAAGAAAATATTTTAGTCACCACTTCTATTCTAAAATCATTCAACGATACAATCTCTAGAATTAACTCCAATGAACAGGAAATAACAACAGCCATTGCATCATTATATGAAGATATTCAAAATTTGACATATGTCTCCCAAGAATTAGAACTAAGACCACGTGTCTTAGAATTAGTAAATATGATAGAAAATTGCCTATTGACATTATCTTTTAGAATCGAAGACACTGTTAACTCGATTATGTTCAGTAAGTCTAATATATTGTATCCCACAATCTTAACTCCTAAGGAACTCTTTAATGAGTTAGTCAACAATTACAGATTTATACAAAAACTCTAAACGACTACCTGTGCTCTTAAGCTTGAATAATGTACATATTATTTTAAACATATCCACTATATCTAGTTACCTAAATGAAAATGAAATAGTTTTCGTTCTTGAAATTCCATTAATAAGTACTACTCAATTCGATTTATATCATAGCTTACCTAGTCCGGCACCTCACGATATCGATAACCCAACTTCCTATTCCACTATTGTTCCCTCTACTAAATACATTGGCATAAGCAAAGACAAATCAACATATTGTAAACTGGATGACCTGCATACCTGTAAAACAATAGACAGTGATACTTACCTTTGCGATACTCCTATATGATACTCTTCGCTCAACACCCCCATCTGTGAATCGGAAATAATAAGTAAGCCACTCACCTCTATACCGGCAATATGTGTAACCAAATTCTTCCATGGCGACGTTCATATCTGGCAGCCACTTTAAAATAACAAGTGGTTATATCTGAAAAGTCTAAATTAATTATAGAACACAACGTAACACAATTTTTAGAATTAGATATAATAGGTAACGGTATCTTATACTTACCACAAGGATCAGTAGCTTATTGTAAGGATACGAGATTAGTATCCAAGTATAATGTAAACTTAGTTTTAAAACCTGTAATGACTAAATTAGATATACTTAATGACTCCTGTTGTAACAAAGTTAATTATGTAAACGTAGCTCCTGTTTTACCAACGGTAAACTTAAAAAACATTGATTTGGACTCCGTTGCTTTTGACAACCCGGAAATATTAAAGAGTTTAGAGTCTATTATAGAAAAACCCAATATTATAATGTATACAAACTACTATACTAATATAGTAAATATATTAATCTTAAGTTTAATTATAATTTTTATTTTATTTAAAGTGTGTAAAAAGTCTGGCATACTCGGGAAACTGTTCCCTCTCAAATCTCCAGAAAATCAAAATTCTGAAACAGATTCTGGCGTTGAAATTCCCCAAATTATCCCATCACCTACTCTTCGAATTGGTTGACTTTTCCTTCTTCAGTTATTACCTGAAGTTTATTCTTAATCGGGGGGTTGTTATACCCTGTCTGTGTACCCCTTTATGCCAGACATAAGCTAAGAATGCTGACCTAGCATTTATTGTGTATCATGTAGTTTGTAAGTACATTTAGCCATTTTGTAAGCCAGTCGAGTCCCGAGATCGTAACCATTCGGTCGGCTGCCAATATAAATCCTTGTATATATTTTCTATGAACAATACATATTGTTTTAACCTTGTAAAATATTCTTTTTTTAAAAACCTAAATTCCGGGTCGCGCATAACAGTACGCAAGCCAAACAGTGGCGTTAAACAAATCGTGTTGGGTGAACAAAAACATTAAGCTGTTTGTCAAAACTGTATGATATATGGTTAGTGCACCAACAGATTCAGACTAACTCAAGCGTGGTATTCGTTTGCGAGAATTTTAAAACACAATTTTACGGTGGCCGATTTTGTTTGAGTATGTTTACGAAGTTAGTTATTCTATCCTTCGGTGAATTGGAATATTTCTATTAGTTCAGATGAATCGGCCCTTGTACATTTTCTCGAAAATAAACTTAGATTTTACAAAATAGAAATTCATTTTCTATTTGCCAATAAGATGTAATAATATTTTTTGAATCTCATTTATGATGAATCTAGCCAAGTAATAGGTTTGCACATGTGTTACAATAACTTTCTGTAAGCTGATTTATTAATCCATTTTATAAAAAATAATTATCTCTCTCCGTCTGCTACGCTTAGATCTTTAGACAATTCTTTGAAAGTTTGCATAATTATTTAACGTCTAATAATAAATACTTATTAACATCTTTGACGTCACTTTATTCTCAGCATTTCGGTATCTTCTCGAAAACTGTACAGTTTTATTTTTATTTAATAAAATTTCTGGTAATCCAACGTTGATGGTGATTGTTTATCGATGGTGGTCGTTAATCACTATTACACTAAACCGAAAATAATATTTTCCTTTGAACTTAAAAAAAAAATTATCCAAAAAAAGCACTTAATAAATCACAAAAACCTTTCCAAGTACTTATGTTACCCTTCCGCAGCCGAACCAATCAATCACAGAAAAAAAATTTGCCGCCAATGACAACTTGTTAACATTTTGTCGATTCAAAGCGACCTTTTTGGCAATCCCAGATACAGGCGGCGTCCAGGGACCCGCCATTTTAAGATTTACGACCAATACAGCGACATCCATTTTGTTAAAACCTACTCACGTGCAACATGCAAAAACACTCGACCCGAAAACTCTTGAATGTACCGAAACTACTCAACGCGACAGTCGAACGTGAGCCGCTATGGGACGCAGTAATTAAACAATTTTCATTATTTCACCACACGTTACCCTTATTCTGTGTTTTAACAGCGACGTGTTATAGAAATTTCTTGAAATTTGTTTAATGGACGCCTCTTATTATCCCCCGATTAATGAACCTCATTTTTTTAAGTATTAGGCTTCCGAAGTGTCCTAAATTGTTTCAAAAAACGATTTTATTCGTTTTATTTCTTATTGTTGTTACACTTTGTTCGTCGTTTTCATTTGTGTTTTAATTAATGTAAAGCAGATATTCCTTGTTTGTCATTGACGGTCATTTTAGAATTCACACAGTTGATTGATACGTATGCTTGCAGTTTAGTTGCTTGATACTAGGCTATCGAATTTTGGGCCTTGTACATTATACAATCAACATAATGCATATATTTCAGGCTTTACTAGAATACGGATACTAATTTATTAATGAATAACCAAAATTATAGAGCAACTGTGGACTATACCAAACAACAAACAATTTGATTATGAAATGTCCTTAAATTACCTATAGGCATACTATAGAATGAAGTTCCCGCCGCGTTGTGTTTGTACAAACGCGATAAACTCAAAGACTACCGAACGGATTTTTGTGCAACACCAATACATGGTGTGCTTCTTGAGAAAGGTTTAAGTGTATGGAGGAGCCGCAGGCGAAGTCTAGGTATCATCACATAACAATTAGTGAGCATATTATATAATTATAGACTCACGCCTGTATCCCCGAAGGGGTAGGCAGAGGTGTAATATTACACCCACATTTCACCATGAATTTTTAGGTCCTTCGTAATAGGGGGCGAGCCTATTGCCGTACCGGGCACAATACCAGACTCCGCGCTGCTACTGAGAATTTCCTTACGGAAAAACCCAATAACACTTTGCCCGATCCGGGAATCGAACCCGAGACCTCCCAATCCCACGCGCACATTTATGCCGCGAGACCAACGAGGCAGTCAATTTTATAATTATAAAGAAACTAGAAGTAACGTCGATTATCGCAATAAAAATTTACTTTAAGGATAATAGCTGAGAGTGGATTAGTAAAAGAAGCGGGCTAGTATTTAATATGTACTGCAACATTTGCTTAAAGCATTTTAATTTGCTTCTTTTTTTTTATTACAAATCCTTTCAAACAGAATATTTTGTATCTGTCATAACGATTGCCACATATCTTTCATTCGAGAAAATGTTTCATTTTTATATAAAGCGGATCCTTTTTGTATCGTTGTGTATGCTGTGAGGTATTCTCTCGTTTTCCATAAATTCATTTGCACTAATATTGTTTGCCATAATCATCCCCGATCATAATATTTACTTGCACTATTATCGTTTATACTAATAACGTTTGCCTTAACAACTCAACAGTGATAACTTTTATTTGCCATAAAATGACTTTCTATAACAACATATATCATAATAATTAGTTTCCATAAGTAACACATCTCATAATCGACTCTTGACATAATCAAAATTTGATATAATTATGAAAATAATACATAATAATAAATGCGAAGCAGGGCTCCGTCTATTTAGTCCACATTCTTCACACTAGTTTAATAAACTGAAGTTGTTCAACTTCAATTTATTATCTTTTTTCTTCTTTGATTATTGAAAACGAAAAATTATAGCAAATACATTTATGGATTTAAATTATTATGACACTTGATCGATTATGACCAATGGAATTAGTGAAAGTCATTTTATGTCATTTCACGATAATGACAACTGAAGCGTTATTTCTAATGAAATTATGGCAAATACCAGTATGGCATATAAAATTATGGCATTTTAAATTATGGCAAACATTAGTAAACCATGCTGTGAGCCGTGCCAACCGTTTGCAATGATCGGTTGGAAGAGCATGAGTGAAGCGCATGCATTCAGAGCCGGATGGGACTGACCTTGTCCTATTGCAGACATAATTATGTACTCAACATTGATAACTATATTTCTGAAACATACAGTATTTTGTTTTTTTATGTGCACAGGCAGATTTTGTCTGCTTTTTAAAGGTGTGGAAAATATTGACACTATATTTAATTAGGCAGTTAATATCAACTGCCAGATAACCTGGATACATAAGTTTTTACACGTATGAGGGATATATTATCATTAACTTCTATCGAAGACATAAATATATTGAATATAGTCCACCTTCAATTATTTTAACCAGACCAGTTTATTATGTACCACAGGTGGGTGAAAGCCTGTTTAATAATAAGTGTTTTTTCCTTTTTATCTGTTGAATTCTGTTAGCACCTGCTTAGCAAATAACTTTAATTAAGTTCTAACGAATAGGAATTATTAATTATATATGATACTTCAAGCCAATCGTACCAGTAAAAACTGTTTGATTTTGCGTATATGGAAGCTACTCATAATAACAGTTTTCCCAAAATTCTATTTAAGTACTTAGTATTATTATGTAGTTGAAATATTTTGACTCTAGCTAGGATATCCTAGCCAAAGTTTGGATCTTCAGTGTCCACGAGCTAGACCACGCACGGACAGACGTTTAAATTTTCTTACACGACACAAGTATAAAATTCTAGTGCCGTGGCCTGGATTATGATAAACGTTTTTTGTAACAATCCACTTGACACCGCCGTTAACATTATGGTCATAAATATTTTTATTCCGAATATAAGCTTGTTAGATTTTAAAGCTTGCTGGTAGCTCAAGCGTAACATTTCACTATGCGTCTACAGTATAATTATGCTCTGTCTCTTGGCAAACAGATAATTAATAGCACGAATAAATCTTATAACTTTTGTCAAGTTTTGTTACTTACCTTATTTATTATTTTATTACGCGCAGAAGTTTTTTATCTCGCCAATTAAGATTTTCGGTTAAGTCGGACGCAAGTTTGCCGAAAGTTTCGGGTATTACAGAACTTAGTGTATTACGATATTTTGTAACTTAAACTTCTCACGGTACTGTAATAAAAGGCAACCAAGCTGTGAACCTGCGTTTTATATGTTTAGAAAACTTATATGACAATGCAGTAGTATTAAAATATATCTGTTGCATTATAACTTACGTTTTACACCTTTAAACATCTTATTTTGTTACAACAATCTGTTCCCAGAGTAGATAGTATGCCAGAAAGATTACCTACATCAGAATTTCGTAAATATATGTATTTAGATACAGGTCAAACCACAGTATAATATGTTTATCCTTCTACGAAGATTATAAACTTAGATTTCTATTGTATGTTAGGATAATAGGTAGTCTAGACAAACACCTTCACTGCGTAAAAGCCCAGTGTATTTGTGTCACCGCTTTCCATTCATATGTATATTGTAACAGATGGTGCGCAAAATGGCGCAAGCTACGTCACCAAGGTAAGTCGGCCAAAAACTGTCACTAGTATGGTTCACACAATGTTCTTTAAAAAGGATATAATCGGATTATACCTACTTAAAACCACGATTCTATAAGCCTCCAAATCTCAGTTAATACTATGTAAACTATGTCAACATTATATGAATTTTGAATGAAAATAATTACTAAGCAATTTAATTTAATTTTCTGATCATTATTGATTAAAATCGTTTGCTAGATACGTCTACGTATCGACTACGAAATAACTAGATTTTAGTAATTTTATGAAGATATTCGCTTTAACTAATTAAGAACTAAACATAAAGTATCAAAATTGCGTACATCCTACACGTGTGTGTCTGAATATATAAAATGATTATATAAAAGGGTGCGTAGAAAGCATGACGATGCGGGTGAAACTTAAACTGGGGATCAAGTAGTAAAGTCTTTCTCAGAGGTAGGTACTTAAGTCGAGAGCGCTACGGAATCTGTAATGGCTTCGTGACGAAACTCGCGATATTCTCAATAACATACCTAAACCACCAGTTTAGGTAACTACTTACTTTAATAGTTATTTTTAATGACTTGTAACGAATTTGTATAGCTGATGTTCATGGTAGTTTTAATCTAATTTATACGTATTTAGAAAACTAAAATACTTTTGCGTATACTGGTAGGTAATTAAAAATGCCTGGTAATATTTTAAGGGCAGACCGCACGTTTTAGCGCAGGTAATCAATTTAGGAACATGAACCGTCATAATTATTAGATTGTAACTGTTTTAGTTGTTTCATTTGCTAGATTATGAATACTTGGATTCATCAATATTTTAACATTTTCCTTAATAAAGTAGTGAAGTTCCTCTACCATTGATAAGCGGATTAACATTTAAACCCAAGGCCACAAATCCGTCTCAACTGTATAAGCACCTTAAGGAAATTTTAACACGTGTTTCGGTTTCAAGGTTTGACTTTGCCTCATTCAAAATTTACCTTCATGAATTATTTTGAGCATTACGTATGGTGTGTCTACATTACCCAGCGGACTCCATGGAGTATATAGAAAGATACGTCCACCGGGTATAAACGTACATTTGTATGCTAGCGTACGAAATGTTCAATATAGGTACTACTTATATTAATGTAGCAGGTTTCCATTCAATTTCTTTCTAATTTTTGCTTGGGGTAAAATAGTCCCACGCAGGCAAAGCCGTGGTCGAAGACTAGTCATAAAATATTATTATAACATAAGTTATGAAATTATTGCCAGGAATGCCGCAAATGTGTTAGTAGGTCACCCACGTTTTTAATTTATTACACTAAAATCCAATATTGCGCTTTTCACGGGCAAAATATTTAAAATTGAGTGATACTATTCAATTTTTTTTCCGTGTGTAAACGTGTTTTAGCAAATGTTAGTAATTGTTTCTCTGCAAACATGTATTCATGTTGAACAAATACTAACAATATTTGTTCTACTTCGTCTAAGTGTATTTGTTTAGTTTTAATACACGATTGTACATCAAATTCAGTCATTATCATCATCATCCTAGAGCCGTCTCGGTTGCGATACAAGGACATCGCAAAAAATATGTTTCAATGTTATATAAGTAAAAGGAAAACAAAAATAACGCAGTAGTTAAGTAATTTTTTTACTCGGTAACGGCTGAACATATTCCTCGTCATTTCTGGAACTACTGAAAAAGTTTAAAAACGTCTTTGATAGGTTCGAATTTAAGTTCCAGTTGTTTACACTAACGTTCTTGTTATTCCTAGAGTTCTAGCATACTTAATTATCATTAGAAGTAATACTCTTATAATGACATCACGATAAAATAGTACACAGAATAATTTAAAATTCATTTACAATGCTCTACAAATACAACGGATAGTGACGCAACACTGCCATAGGTTCATATTAAATTAATACCAGTGTAACCGAAAAGTAAGACTTGTGACGAAGGCAAGCATAGTCATTATCGTCCTATCGCTATCCCGGTTGTAACCAACGCTTTCTCTAATACTCTGTCAAGTCTAACCAGATTTGATAGAATATTAGCTTTTTCACAGAGCGACTGTCGTCTGACCTCCGCAACCCAAAGGGTTAGCGATGTTCCATGGTTTATCCCAGGACCAGGGCGGAGGCCCGTGCACTTCAACTCATTTAACACCATCGAACTGCACTGACTTCTACTCTCTGCACCTGCGTCCATTGCAGAGTTTGGCGAATGGCCTTAGGGGAGAGCGCAAGTCGTGTAGATCCCTAAGGCAAGGCTGGTGGACTATCCTTCCCGAGGTTGCCGCCCGCTTTTGGTCTGGTTCCCTATGAAACAGACGCAACAGAAACCTCCAGCCGCCCTCACCCACACACACGTACATGCACACATACACATACATTCACCACACTGCTTCAATCACTCACACGGACGCGCACACATACACACACCACACCTACACACACACACACACACACACACACATACACACACACACACACACACACACACACGCCCACGCACACACTCATACGAAGCAAACAATATGGAAGTGAAACAAAAGAAGCAACTACCCCAGGAGGGTACCAGCGTCCGCGACGCTGGAGAATCCCTCCCTGCACCCTCGGGTCCAGGCTGCCCCACGTATTCTGGGGGGGGCAATGTTTCACGAGAAAGTTTAGACCTGCACGACCTGGCAAGCGCCATGCCTCGTGCAGAACATATTACCAACACCTCCTGGACGGTGGTACCGCGTCGAGCAGACGAACGCCGCGAGGCGAACGTTGGCTCCGCGTCAACCGGAACCGGTAGAGGCAAACACCGCGGAAAGCGCTCCCGTCATCATCGACGCCAGCGCGAGTACGCAGCGCACGCGAGAGGTAGCGAACCGACAACGTCGGCGAACGCACCCCCCGCGGGAGGTAGCGAACCGACAATATCGGCGAACGCACCCCCCGCGGGAGGTAGCGAACCGACAACATCGGCGAACGCACCCCCCGCGAAACGACAAACAGCTGGTGCAACGCACCAACGCGAACACCCGGCCCCAGCCAGCGCGATTAGGAAACCGCCCAGGATGATGCAATCGGCCGGACGCGGCGCGAGTGGTGGACGCAGCAGCTCAGGCATGCAAGCGGAAGCCACGCGGACGGCGAAGAGTGAGTCTTCGGGCTCGCTCCCGCCGGCTGCACGCGCCGCTCCGGCCGGTGCAGCACCGGGCAACCCCCGTCGCGACCCTCCGACGGCAGTCGGAGATACGGAGCCGGCAGCCCCATGGGGCATCACCGGGCCACGCCGCAAACGCGGCCCTAGAAAACGCGGACCTCGGCACGCACTAACCAACCTGGCGCTCTCGGGACGGCCCACTTCGGCGACACCGTCGAAGAGGAACCGTCACGACGACACACCACCAAGCGCCACGTCGAAGCGTGCAAGAGTGGACGCAACACCCAAGAGGGCAACGATTAGCTACGCCGATGCGACTAACTCGCATCTGATGGTGGCCGTCGTTGCCACTCCACCTACAGAGCTGACAGTGGAACAAGCACGGCAGCTCGAACGCTCCATAGAGGAGCGGATTCTAGAAGCAGCCTTCGCACCTCGGTCAAACAACGAGCCTGCACTCGCGCCATCCTTTAGAGGCAAACCCCTCGCAGCAGGAGGTGTCCTAAAGTTATGGTGCGAGGATGAAAAATCACTGGCGTGGCTCAAACAGACGGTAGCGGGACTACAATCACCGGTTGAAGGAACCAGGCTGACCGTCATCAGGCAGACGGATCTCGCGAAGCGCGTACGCGCATCGCTCTGGCTGCCGAGGTCGACCAGCCTGGACCTCCCGAAGATTCACCAACTCCTAGCTGCCCAAAACCCATGGTACGCTGTCCAAACTTGGCAACTATACAGCGCTACCATGCAAGAACACGGCCTGTACCTATCTCTGGGCATCCCGGAATCGGAAATGCCGAAAATCGAGGCGCGCGACCGCCGAGTCTCCTTCTTCACCGGCAGCGTGTACGTAGTGTTCCACGCTGCCGGGGCGGGAGGTGGCGGGGCGGCTGCCGCGCCCGGGGAGATGCCGCTCGCCAGTAGGCAGAGACAAGCGACAACACCGGCCGAACCTTCCACGTCGGGCACAGCCCGAGCACACACGACGCCCGCAGCGACTAACATCGCTGTGACGGACGTCGACGACGAGCACGACTCGTCTGACGGGGAGTCCGTGGACACCAATGTTCTCGGATCTTCGTCAGACTAGAGTCGTACAGACGAACCTCCAGCACAAGCAAATTGCAACGGCTACCCTACGCAGGCTGCTGGAGGTTAACCACCACACAATAGCCCTAATCCAGGAGCCGTGGATTAGAGGCGACACCATATGTGGACTCAACAACATCGGAGGTAAGATATTGCACTGGAGCTCGGCTCCTAAGCCGAGAACATGCATATACATTCCCCGAACGATACCAGCATTGCTGCTGACTAACTTTTGTTCTAGAGATCTCACAGCCGTGGGAATACGAACAGGGCCCAATGATCAGATGCTAGTACTAGCTTCGGTCTACATGCCCGGTGATGAGGAGATCCCATCGAAGGAGCTGGCCGAGCTAGTGCAGCACTGTGAGGACCACGGCTGGCCAATAATACTCTCGGCAGATGCTAACGCCCACCATCCACTGTGGGGAAGCCCCGAGGCAAATAGACGAGGTGAGATCCTAACTGAATACATCTACACAACAACACTAACTGTAATCAACAAAGGCTCAGAGCCCACATTTGTTAGCTCCAGATATCAAACCATAGTAGACATTACACTGGCATCGGATGGGGCCGCGGAACTTGTCACGAACTGGCATGTGTCCGCCGAACCATCCTTTGCCGACCACAGACGTATCTGCTATGACATACGAGTGCAAGAGAGGGTCACACAACCAAAACGCAACCCACGCAATACCAACATTGCGAGCTACAAGACCCTGCTCGAACAGGAAATAGCCATGTCAAATTTCAACGACATGACCGCAAGCACTACAAACATAGAACACAACACTAACTTACTAACAAAATGCATACAACGCAGCTACCAACAAGCCTGCCCCACCACACTACCGAAAACGAGTAGTAAAACCCAATGGTGGGGATCGGAACTGGAGAAGCTCAGGCGCAATCTGAGAAAACTCTTCAACCGGGCCAAAAACACAAGGAAAGACACAGATTGGGACAAATACAAAGAAGCCCAGTCGCACTACAAGAAACGCATACGATTCCGCAGGGGAGAGTCATGGCGAAATTTCTGCACCAACATTAACTCCACATGCGAGGCAGCCAGGGTAAAAAAGATCCTATCCCAGGACAGCAACAAGACCCTAGGCTCCATCAGAAAGCCTGATGGCACCTACGCAATTACAGACATGGAAATAAGCCAAGTGCTAATCGAAACACACTTCCCAGGTTGCACTGTGACCGACGACTGTGACTGGGAAGAATCAGAACACAGACCACCGACCCAAACAGACTGGACGACAGCCAACAACATGGTTACCGTGGACCGGCTGAAATGGGCAATTGATAGCTTCCAGCCGTACAAATCTGCAGGCCTGGACGAAATAACACCAGCACTTCTACAATGGGGCTGCACAACGATTGTGCCACAGCTACTCAGCATATATAGAGCATCTATAGCGCACAATTACATACCACGAAGGTGGAGGGAAGTAAAAGTCATATTTCTCCCAAAACCAGGCAAAACGGATTACACTCAAGCAAAATCGTTCAGACCTATCAGTTTAACCTCCTTCTTGCTGAAAACGCTGGAGAGGCTCGCTGACAGATACCTACGGGAAGGCGCACTGCTACGCAGACCACTACACCCGCAACAACATGCCTACAGAAGTGGCAGATCAACGGAATCAGCGCTTCACTGCGTAGTGGGGACCATAGAGACAGCGCTATCTGACAAACTTATGACCTTAGGCGCCTTCATTGACATAGAAGGCGCCTTCGACAAAACTAAATTCACCAGCATTAGCCGAGCCCTTGACAAGTTCGGAGTTGAACAAACCGTCAGTGGCTGGATTGATCAACTCCTGAAACAAAGGGCTATTCAATTCACGGTTAACACCACCACAAGGGGGATAGTAGCAAAAGGCTGCCCACAGGGAGGTGTCCTATCACCCCTGCTTTGGAACATAGTGGTAGACGATCTGTTGAGAAGCCTGAATGACAAATGCTTCTACACGGTCGGCTACGCAGATGATATAACCATCCTAATCAAAGGAAACTCGGAAGACATGATCCATTATCGGATGCAAGCAGCCATCAGGATCATGGAACAATGGTGTAACCACCATGAACTGACAGTCAACCCTAATAAAACGGAGCTAGTACTTTTCACTAACAAAAGGAACACCCGTATGACCAGAAAACCAAAACTTTTTGGCACGGAGCTTAACCTATCGAGTGAAGTCAAGTACCTGGGCGTAACACTCGACCACAAGCTCAACTGGAATAAACACATCACCACTAAAACCACAAAAGCATGTACAATCTTCTGGCAGTGCAGGAGAATAATAGGCAAGAAATGGGGTCTCAAACCATTCATCACCCTATGGATCTACACTGCCATAATACGCCCCATGCTCACATATGGTGCAGTAGTGTGGTGGCCACGCACTGAACTAAGCACAGTCAAGAGCAAGCTGCAGAGCATACAACGCCTCGCCTGTCTGGCCACAACAGGCTGCATGAAAACAACTCCAACGGCGGCATTGGAGGTGCTTCTCGACTTGCGACCATTGCACCTCATCATCCAGCAGGAAGCAGGTGCCGCCGCGATCCGGCTCGATAAGTTCGGGCTTTGGAGAAGAGACGACCGTATAACCCATGTACGCCTGAAAAGGACATTAACCAACGAGATCCCGATGCTAGATGCAACGTGCGACCTCATACCTAAAACCTTTGTCTTTGACAAAAAATACCGCATACAACTGCATGAAGAGCACAAGGATAGCTCTGGTATACACGAAGTTAGAGTATACACAGACGGCTCAAAAACAAAGTATGGGACAGGTGCCGGAGTATTCTCCCATGACTTGAACATCAATCTCTCAACATCGCTTGGTAAACTCAACACCATCTTCCAAGCTGAATGCGTTGGGATTATAAGGGCGGCGACGGCGATCGCGGCCAGAAACGTGAGCAACCTGTCAATACACATCATCACAGACAGTGCCTCAGTACTACAAGCTCTCGATGGCAACTGCTTTAACAGCGGCTTAATTATGGAGTGCCACCAAGAGCTGCAGAAAACTGCAGCGAGGAATCGGGTCACGCTCCAGTGGATACGAGGACACAGTGACTCCACGGGCAATGACGCAGCAGACCAACTGGCAAGGAAAGGATCGGACACAACAACTCTGGGACCCGAACCAACTGTTCCGATACCTTTCAACCAACTAAAAACGTGGTTATGCGAGAGAACCCTACAACAACATGAAAAAGAGTGGGCAGAATTAAAAGAGTGTAGGCAATCTAAAGATGCCTTTCCCCAATTAGATAAACGACTCTCGCAAAAATTGTTGCACTCCAACAGGAAAACACTCAAGCATCTGACTGGCATAATAACCGGCCACTGTCCACTAAACAAGCATCTCTACAACATCGGCGTCACGGACAGCCCTCTATGTAGGGGCTGCATGGAGACCGAAGAAACACCCGCTCATGTGATCCTACATTGTACCAGCGTGAGCGACCAACGGACGAGGTTCCTGAACAACCCCAGAACCATGAGTGAAGCCATACGCAACACTGGTCAACTCATGGCCTTCTGGAAGGAGCTTGCATGGTATGAGTAGCAGGCGACAACCGTGTCCCTGCTAACGCACAATGGCCCAACTAAGTGGCTAAGTGCGGAAAACACCGGTCCAACTAACTAACTAACTAACTAACTATCCCAGGACCAGCTCATTCAAGAGTACTGATTCCAAATAAATATTGTTAAAAATATTGGTGACAACCAAGTCCGGTGGCTCTCAGCAGATGCTCTCCAGGGCACGAGTCAAGAGATAATTAACCTTGATGAGTGGCGTTCTTCTACCGTACGATTCACACGCCATTTCCTGCCTCATACGACCAAACTGTGGAACCAGCTACCTGCAGCGGTATTTCCAAACCAGTTTGACATTGGAATCTTCAAGAAGCGGTTTCCTTTTTAAAAGGTAGGCAACGCACTTGTGATCCTTTGGGCATTGTAGGTGCCTATGGTCAGCGGTGATTACTTACCATCAGGTGACCCGCTTGTTCGTTTGTCTTCCTATACGATAAAAAAAAGCAATTTAATGCGCACATAGTTTCGAAAAAGTCATTAGTGCACGCTGTGAATTTGAACCGAATACTCTCAGCATGGCAGTATGATGGCATCTTCCCTCGTTTATCGCTAAAGGTGTTTTTTTTTACACAACACCATCTAATACCAAACTAAGCAGAGCTTGTACTATGGGTACTAGACAATTGATAAACATAGATATATACTTTTTTCTATAAATACATACATATTATACATAGAAACATCCAGACCAAGACAAACATCCAAGTTCACGCACACAAATGTTTGACTTGAGTGGGAATCGAACCCGCATCCTTCAGCGTGGCAGTCGCTTACACTCCCGCTGCGCCAACCGGTCGTCATGCTAATCATCATCAGGCAAAGAGGCCGCGACACTGCTGCTTAAACGACCAGGACATACTAGCCGTCAGATTATTCTCTATACTGTTCCGTTTTATTCATCCAACCGGACCGTAGTCTAAAGTTTTATTTTTTGAACTCACTTGCGGACCCACTATTCATATCTCTTACTTATACATTAAACTTCGCATATGAGGTACGTTTAAATAATGTATGTGTAGTCTATTAAAGGAAATGCTTTGCGCCTTGAGTGTCGTTAATTATGTATCGTTTACTTCCCACATGACACTTCTACACAATTTATCACGAATGTTATATATTACATAAACAATAATGTAAATAAATAAAAATGTTGAGGAACCAGTTGGTGTTCTTCCTGCTACAGGGATGACCCTGTGACTAGGCTAGGTGAACGTGCCTTTTGAACAACGGCTCAGCGGATCTGGTTGAGAACTTGCATAAAATGTACACTAGCTGCGCCCGCGGTTATAACCGTGTACATCGGCTACTACTTCACAGCCGTGGCAAATAGCCTACCACCTGCTAGAAGACAAAAATAATGATTCAAATCAAACCAGAAACTACTCCTGAGATTTTCAGCGCTGAACTAAACAAAAAAACAAATCTTCAGCTTTATTTTACTAGTACAGATCGGTAATCACGTGTGAAACTCTTGATAGCGCGATCTACATTCGTGTGTTCCTAGTTCCGTTGTATTCAGCTGGATGTCACCATTGCTTGTATCTTCACTATAGTACGATGGATGTCAGAAAAATAAAAAAATAACAATAGGTGAAAATAACAATGTTGATGGAACAAGCCCTGCTTCATGATTGATTGTTTGTTTTATTGACTGCCTCGTTGGTCTCGCGGTATAAATGTGCGCGTGGGATTGGGAGGTCTCGGGTTCGATTTCCGGGTCGGGCAAAGTGTTATTGGGTTTTTCCGTTAGGAAATTCTCAGTAGCAGCACGGAGTCTGGTAATGTGCCCGGTACGGCATAATAGGCTCGCCCCCTATTACGTGGGACCTAAAAATTCATGGCGAAATGTGGGTGTAATGTTACTCCTTTGCCTACCCTCTCGGGGATACAGGCGTGAGTCTATCAAAAAAAAATTTTTGTTTTATATTTATATAAAAATAATACCCACTTAGTTTTCTTGGAATAGCAAATATACATGTTGTTAATAAAGCTAATAAACGCGTTTGTTTTTTATGTATGTTGTGTTAATTAATAAAAGTAAAGCGTAATAGATTTCAATTTAATTTTAGTGTTAGCGTTACTTTGTCAGCGTCACCTTTAAATGTTGAATGCTCTGAAGCAGTAGAAAATAGCGAGGATCTAAACTGAAGACACCTAATCGTATTCAGAGTACGCGCGGGTTTTCTATACTAAATCTGTATTGTATATAAAATCCTTGCGTTACTGACTGACTGACAGACAAGCAACAGCCAAAACCACTTGACTCTGGGACCGCAAGCATGCACTAATCAGGGATTTCCCTAAATTCCGACGGGATCAGGAGAAATGTGCGGGCGCATTTGCGAGCATCCTCTAGTTTCTTATTTATTTATTTGGGTTTGCTAACAAATATAACAGTAATACAAGCAAATATTATAAACATCTTACTTTCAACAGAAAGCAAACAGCACTTACACTTACAATAACAAACATAAGTATTACTAATAACAAGTTTGAACACATTAAGGATTACAGTTTAGTTTTTTTTTACATAGCATACCTTTTTCTGATACAAAAATTACCGAAGCATACTGAAATAAAAATACATTTATAAGAGAGCATTACATTTTATAGTTTTGCGATATTTAGTAAGAGAATCAGCAAATATATCAATATCGTGATTGCAGAGGTTAAGTAACTTGCACATGCGAGGGACAGGAGAGGTAGAGCCTAAAACAGTTCTTCTAGGTTGCGGATAAGGGAGACTGATGTATACTGTAGGATATTTGTATGGCACTCTAAAATTGATTCTATGAAGGAGTTGTGTACAGTCAATTTTGTTGCGGACAAGTTTATATAAGAAAACCAGGTCTAAATATTTTCTTCTCTTTTCAAGTGTTTCCATTCTGTATTGTTTTAAGTTTATCCTGATAAGAAACCATTCTTGGGAAACGCGAGGGGGACAATTGTATAAATATATTATTATCGTTATTACACATTATTATAAGTAGGGAAACTTAATACACAATAAAATCAAGCAAGAACAGGTAGGTAATGTTATGCAAAGATAAGTTTAAATCATTAGAACCAAAAAGTTCTAAAAAGGCTTAAAAATAAGAAAATGCTTTCAAGGTAATTTATTTGAATATAACTTCGCATATCGTAATCCCAAGAAGTTTCAGAAAACAAAATCCTTGATATCAGTGTTACCGCTAAATACATAGCACCAACAATGTGGTTATCGAAGGCCAATCCATAGCCAAACCTAAAACAATATTTGTTTTTGTTCTCTCGTTATTATTGGCAAAACATTTGTTACTGTGTTATCCGCTAAAATAAAACGATAGGATATGTACCTACTTAAGTTAAATAAATATTTGATTCGAGCGGATGTTATTTTCAGTAAAGCCCGTTATTGTATTCGTATTTAATTGAAATACTGGTTTAAAAATGACTGGTTTGACAATTACTACCTTGATAAACAACGAAAAAACGAACGAAAACTGTGTAACATTTTAATAATGCCTTAAAAATCAAATAAATAGGGAAAAAATTATATGCTATTTACTTCGTACTACTTCGCGTAAGTGGATAATGATAACATATCGTACCTATTTCTATGTTGTTACAAATTTAATTTGCTTATCTTGAGTTTTTTTATAGGAATTGGCGGCAAACGAACAGACGGATCGCCAGATGGTAAGCAATTACCGCCGCCCATGGACACAAGCAACACCACAGGAGTCACAAGTGCGTTGCCGCCCCTTGGGATTGGGAAAATTTTATTGAATGCATAAACGAAATCTCATAAACCAATACTTTTCAAGATATTCACTTACCTACGAAAAGGTATAATGTTTCAATCTGAATTTTATTGATTGTAATAAAAGATGACAACAATGATAATACATCCTACCAAATATAACGTTGTCTTAAAATGAACTTCAATTGATTTGAATTTTAGAAGCCTGAAAGATATTTATATATTAAAACGGATATTCAAAGTAACTAAGCCGAAGCTTCAGTCTTCGCCTTTGTCTATAATTTATCATGGGTATTATAAAACTTATGGGATGAATAATGGTACGTGTCATATAGAAACTCTTTAGAATATTCTTTGAGGATGAATTATATTGTTTCTTAAATTTAAATATGATTTTTGATCGTGAAACCGTAAAATAATATAAATTATTATGTTTATTAAAATTTATTAAATTAAGAATTGAATCAACTTTTATTAAGTCTAATAGTTAATTAATTTAAACTGAATAATTTTATTTTATTGTTTGGATACAGCTATATAGCCATAATTATTATTATGATTGTTTTCTCGAAATGCATAATAATGATAGCTTGTAATCAGTAGCTTCAATAATTATAAAAAAAATATTTTCAAGCAAGAATATTGTAAAATATTTAATACTTATTACTTAATTATGTCTGTCAATGGAATCAGCTGCAAACGGCGACACAAATGTAAAGGGAATCAAAGTAAGACAGACAGACGTTAAGAAGCGACATGAGAACACTCTTAGAATTTATTAATTGTAAAGGCACATAATAAAATATTGGAATTCACTGCTCGATAGCAATTATTTACCTATCTACATATGAATATCGTGAGAGATTTGAATATGTGGTACATCAACCAGATATTTTTATTATTTACTAATGTAAATTAAGTGTATGGTATACTGATGTATGGTAGTGAATCATGGGTATGGCAGAAGAAGCATGAAAGTAGAATCAATACTGTGGAGATGAGAGCTTTGAGGAGTATGTGCGGAGTAAGGCTGATAGATAAAGTGAAAAGCAGTGTGATACGAGAGAAGTGTGGTCTAAAAGAAGATGTAGTGACAAAGATTGAAAAAGGAATGTTGCGTTGGTTTGGACATTTGGAACGGATGGATGAAAGAAGAAATACGAAAGGAGTGTATCGTGCGAGAATGAATTGAAATGTCGGTAGGGGACACCCTAGGCGGACGTACGCCGACCAAATAGGTGACGTACTGAAAAAGGGCCAAATTAAAAGTACCCATAACCGACGCACATGCATGATGAGGTTAATGAATGTCGAGGAAGCGAAAGAGGTATGTTTGAACCGAAGCATGTGGCGTTCTATAGTCTCTGCCTACCCCAATGGGAGACAAGCGTGACGATATAGATAGATAGAAATTAAGTGTATATATTTCAGTATGTTCCGTTATAACGTGTGTACGGCTGAGACGAATTAGGTGATTATATTTTTATCATAAATTGACCTTAGATACATATAAGGCACTTTTTTGCTAAATAAATCTCGAAAAGACTGAAATAGGAGGTGAAGCGAATCTTTCATTATTATGTACCACAGAACAGAGGGAACTTCAAGCTGGTGATTGACGTGAAGTGGCCAAAGATCGGGTGAAGTGGCGTTCTCACGCATTGGAGGCCAAGGCACATTTTGGGTCGATCAGCCATTGGAGTAAGTACCACAGACGATATGAGTACGGATAAACGTTACTAGTCTGTAATCCGTGGATAAACGTATAAGATTTTTACATTTAAATCTTTGATAAAATGTTGCGTGCGAAGCCGTCGGCAAAACCTAGTTCTGAATAGAATTACTCGAATAGAAACTGGTAATAAAAAAAAAAATCTTAAGCAAGGTATCGTAGTAATAAATCGTTTGTTTTATTCACCAAAAATAAAATAAAGAAATCTACAGCGTTTTAGCGACTTCAACTAGTAAATGCTAACAATTTAGATATGAAACAGGACTGGCACTTATGACTTCAGCGACACAATCCTTCATATGACTACATGAATACTCAAATTTGTAGGAAAGAATTTTACATATTTACTACATTCTCAGAATGATAGCATTACATACAACTTTTGTGTCCATTGGCAGTAAAGCAATATCCAAGAGTGGCTAAGCTTGTAAGGGACTCGGAACGCCGTCAGCGTTTTGCAAGTTTTATGTCGTATGTAAAAAGCAATGTATAATAACTATATGATTTTCAAATATTTTTGGCACTGAAATTAAAATATATTTTATTAATGTCGTCTCGGTTTATATTGGTTTAATAGAAATCACTTTCAACCCGTAAAAAGTTCGTTATGCCGTCCCGAGATAATGTAATAAAAGGTAATATTTAAAAATACAGAATGAATGAAGTGTTGAATGTGCGCTGATTTTGTTGATATGCACAACATCCTTAACGGAAAAGGGTTTAGTTTGTGTTATTTTTTATACATTGAAATTGGCCCTTGATTATAAACAATTCCAATCACCAGCAATATATTTTGTTTTGCTGCATTGCCAGTATAATTATTCAAATTGATACTGTATGAACACGGTTCCTCTAAGGAACGTACTACCACTCCTTTCTGCAGACACATAAGTACAATGCAGAAGCAAATGCTCCCGTACAGGGAAGAAATTCATTCTGTGTTTCGGCGACTTTACTAACGGACACGAAGTATATTTATTACCCGTGGCAGAAGAAGATTCGACAAAACGAGTTATGGATCCCATAAGGAATTGTCACGTGTTGCGCATTTAAAATGTTTAGTTTGAAATTTACTTTCTATGCCTCTTAGCTGCCATTTAACAGAATTCGATGAAAGCTGCGACGAAACAAGCTTAACCGCTTCCCTGTCAGTAAAAAGCATCGTAGAAAATCAATTGTTATGAAACTTATGTGGCTCATGCAAGCTCATGCATGAATGGTTTAAACACGAATTAAGGATGGAGGTTGATTTCTTAATAATTCACTCCCCGAGGGTTTAATGACTCTCACAAAAGTTATCTTGTTGCATCATTCAAAAGAACTTCATATGCAGGCAAATATCTAACGTATCTACGTATGGTTAAGGAATAATATTCACTAAAGAATAAAATCAATTAGATGCAGGATAAGGGTGCACGTTGCATGTAAGCCCGTTGTGACACATTTGCTATTTGCCAGTGAAAACATACAATAATGCTTAGCATGTTAAAATGCTTGTACGGATCGAGTTCAACTTGATTTTTATCCATTCTTATCATAGTTCTATAAAATCTTTTTTAATTCACTGTAATCCATACAGGTATATAAGGATGGCCATACTAACAGACTGCCATGCAGAGCAAATCGGGTTCAAATCCACGGCGCGTTCAACTGACTTTGTCCTTATTGAATGGTTAATTATGGTATACCGATATTTTAATTGCGAAGCGATAACATTGTGCAATTCCTTAGCGCATCGTACGAATGGAGGAATGCAGGATTTGGTAATATTAAAGATTATATGAAAGTAAAGTTATCATCGATGAAATTAAAATTTTCATCCATTGGACATTAGTTTCCGTAATAATGAGGTGCATCTTTGGAGAGATTTTTAATTATTAACGATAATTTAATATTGCCGACTGGCAATATAGTGGCTACAATGAAGCCGAATCGCGTTTTGATCACAAAATTATCTAAGTGACTGGCGTTTGTTCTGGGGAGAAATATGTGGAATTGAAATTGAGCATTAGAGAATCGCTAGCCAACGATCTCATTTTTAAGTTTACAAAACACAAAACGTTACCTAAATATGAACAAACATAAACAAAAATGTATGAAATCACTTTGCATTTAAATATACTGAAGAAAAAACATACGCTAAGATTTTCCGTCGAAAACTTTTGAGCGTTCATATTGTACCTTAAACAATATCTAACCATTACATATTCTAAAATTTTATTTATTGTAGCGAAGAGAGAATACATTTACGAATCGTGTGATGTTGCAAGCATTTAAATTGCACTTCGCACGAGATATAATATATTGAACAACAACTTAAAAAGTTATGTAGCGTATACGTGGAAGAAACATTTATTATAATACTAAAAGGCACGAGAAAGTTAAACTAACTTGGCTTTAAAAAATAACTTAAATTGTATGTAATTTTTTTTGTACTTATTTATGATCTATGTTGATACTAAATTTTACTGGATTGAAATATTCTTATGCCGAGACATGAATCAGCGATAGCTCGGTGTTGAGACCAAACTTCAACAGTTCTCAAGAAGAGTCCCCACCCAAATATCCGTACCAACTGTCTAAACCTAGTGTTACATGCTTTCTCTAAATATTTTTTCGTATACCTATATAAAAAATAGTTACTTAACTTTTCGCCTTGAAATTGCTACTCACCGAAAGAAGAGCTAGTTTAATAGGGACGGCTTACGAATTTTCTCTAAAACGATTATTACTTGAGTTATGAACGAAATAAGATTTCAGACAGTTTCGTGGTGGCATGGCATGTCAAAAACCGTGCGACATTTAATTTTATAGATAACAGTTAGCGATGAACTCTGCACGATTTTTTGACCTTCGAGGTAGCCTCTTAAAATATATAATCACTTATTACGGAATATCCTTACACTGGTAGCATCGAGTCGCACGTTGAAAAAATGAGCAAACCAACCAAGTTACAGCGCGAGGTAAAAAATAAAATGGCAATCCGTCTGCCCTCCAAGCTTTTCCAAGTTTAAATAAAATCCCATGTTTAGTTTTAGTTTGTCACTAGAGGACGCCAGCAGCTATGCCTGCATTTTTTTTTGTAATTTACCCGTTTTGGCCGATCCCGTGGGAATTTCGGGAGATCCCTTGTTAGTGCACCGCTACGGTCCCCAAGAAACATACATGCCAAATTTCAGCTTCCTGCGCCCAATAGTTTCGGCTGTAGCGTGTCTGTCAGTCAGTCAGTAACGCAAGGATTTTATATATTAAGATTTGTTGACCGCACTTAGCCTCACAGATATCTGCTAGTCACTGTACCTTTAATCTTAAGATGTCGGTCGATTGCTCACTAAGATGTCATTGCGCCCTAGTACAAGAAATTTTACTTCTTGTACTAGGGCGCATATATATATATATATATATATATATATATATATATATATATATATATATATATATACACGCTGATTTTTTATTGGTTTAGGAAAAAGAAACCTCATGTCCGAAATAAAATCCTCTATTCATATTCAAAATCAAAATTCATATAGCACCTAAAACAAAAAAGTTATAAAAATCGGTAACTGTTGGTAATACGTAGCAACGCACGATTCTCTCGAGTTAGGTATGTTCGAGCGCCGCGCGGTCGTGACCTCGCCGCGCGCGCCACCGGGCGCCGTCAGCTGTTACCTACAGCGGTAGTTACTTAGTGCGGACCGATAATGATACGTAATTTACTTAGAAAACACGATTTAGGTAATTACGATGCCAACAATTTTAAACACATGTTTTTTCTTCTTTTGTTCTCTTTTTAAGAACCACTCCCGTACCCTAGTGCTAAATCCTGTGTTCCGAAGGACATTACAAACCTACCACTAACGGACACAAGAGTCGAAACAAGAATTTATGAATCACACAAAGTGTTGTGTGAAACATCGCGTAAACCACTACGCCAACCATGAAGTGCAGTAATAAATAATTAGAACAATAAACGTATGTAACTAAATAGCTATACCTATTCAATAATTCCTTCGTACATTACTCGGACTGACGAATAAGCTGTGGGTTCACGAAATCATAGTGAACTTTTAGAAGAAACACGATAAACTAAGAATTATTAGTTACGTTGTTTGCCATAGGTACCTACATACATTATCTTTTGAATAACTAGACAAAGATTTTAACAATGGAAAAGTTTAGTACCTACTTGCGTATTTCTAACGTATTTAAAAGAATGTAATCACTGTAGGTATTCAAAAATGAATAAATCATTTACCTTAGCTGTCTGCTGCTCACATCACAATCAATTTACACCTTTCACACAGTTTCACTTGTTTCGTTCACCTTATCTTATCACCTATGTATTTTAACTACACTTCGAACACGTCGCTTCTTCCATGTTATCTCCAAACACGTAATAATTAGGTACATAGGGACCATAATACTCGACTTATTACGTAAGACGGACACAAAGTGATGGGATAAAACGTGACATACAACTATCTCGCTGACCTAATTTCTTAAGACTGAAGTTCAAGGCTACGGACTACTGGCCCATGCCAAATGAACCCGAACACAGTCGAACGTGATTGGATACGAGTGATGCATTGCGCCCGCGTCAAGCCACCGCTATTGACTGGCCCTGTGTTGAAATGCAGACGGGGCCCCTCATGCAAGCGAGGCGCGCGCGCAGGATTGGGGGGGGGGATCGCAGACACCGCAGTTGAATGACCAATGCCTAGTACCTATGTGTGTATATGACACGATCGAACGGATTTCATTAGCGCGCGGCAATGGTGATACTTCGTGCTCTCGAACTATTAAATTATTTATTTTCTCAATATTTTTTTAGCTTATATTTCAAACATTATTAGCTGGTTAGGTTCTGTTAACGATAAGTAATAAGATGGCTTTCGCTCCAAAACCAATTAAAAATCAGCGTGTATATATATATATATATATATATATATATATATATATATATATATATATTGTTTGAAATAGAAATATTATTTATAATAAGTCAAATTGATTATATCGGTTTAGTAACGTTTTGTTTAGTCTATTGTAAATTTTGACTATGGTCACACTATGAGCTGTCATTAATTAAAAAAAAATGTCTTGCGCTCACGCAGTCTTGTAATTTTGCGTTTTGGAATTGAATTATATTGATCGCCTTTTGGAAAGCACATCCTGATAGCTTCGCGAATCGTTTAGTGATAAAAGATATACTTGTAACATATTGAACATTGTAAAACTTGTGTGAATCCGCCCATGTGTGCATCCTGCCCGAAAACATCATTGGAATTGGACCAGACACCGAACTGAACCCTGCGGTAGCTATAAGATACTTCATTCATCTATTTTGGCCAATATAATTGTATGATGTTTCTTATTTAGCTCAAGCCTGACATCAGTGAAGATATCAGGTAAGTTTGCACATGTACCTACCAATTACTTGAAATATAATCACTGTGAAACACAGCACATTTATGTCAGAGATTTGTTGTGGCTGACAAGGACTGATGAATATAATCACGCTTCCACTAATCTCTGCAAACAATTCCAGTCCTCCTAGCCAGATTCTGATCATAAAAGTTGGTAGCAGAGCGCGGTTGTATCTAGCCGTTGATTGTATCTAAACTCAGATTGGTATTGTATGAGCTATATATCTCATTTGTTAACAGTGTTGTGGTGTTCTCAGGTCAGTTTGCCTAAAATACATAATATTTATTTGTATTAGTTGACCTACGTAATTTGAAACATATGTCATATAACCTCAAATCAGTAATTGTTTGACTTGAATTGTTGAAATCTAGCTTAAATTTGTTGTTGTTAGAATTAATAAGTCAGTTTGATTGGATACATAACAGTTATGTGTATCAATTAATTTAGTTAATTGCATATATTGAGTTTGAAACATTATAACAACCAACTTTGACATTTGTTTGTTGTAATATACTGATAATATTGTTAGGTAACACATACTACTACTATTGTATATCAAATAACACAGCCAGTCTGTCTGTTGCAAGTAATTCATTAATTAATTTAAAGTTTCAACTTATTAATTTGTTGTGAGTTATAACTTGTTTGTTGTCAATATAGTGAGAATATTAATTTTGTTGGGCAGTTAATACCTGTCACTTACTTGCACCAGCAGTAAACAGGCTAATACTTTGTTGGTTTCAAAGAATTAACAAATATTAAGTTTTAATTGATAGTATTATTTAGCGCTTGTCTCAGCTCTTTTGAAACTTAATTATGTCAGCAATCAAGGACTTGCGTGCGGCTGCTGGTGCTATTGCATCAGATTTGCGCTGGTTTGCCTCAGCCAGTGCCTTGGTGAACCGGCCTGATAACCGGCCTATATATATATATATATATATATATATATATAAATTGGACATTGTTTATAGATTATTTTACCTCACTTTTATATTTACAGATGCAAAATAGAGGTTTTTAAAATGCAGTAATAGTTTTATAGTAACCAGAAGACCAACGAAATTAGATTAGATCTTGAATTTACTCACAATCGGTATTCTGCTAATTCAATGTCATTATCGTCTAACTTGACTAATTAAATATAGTTCGACGTTGACACATAATTTGACATTTTGTTCAATTTACGATCTAGTCACGATATTATTAAAGAATCAGTTAATTTCGGGGAATACCATTTTTAATGTAAGTAAGACACTCACATTAGATCGATGCATTTTGAATGAATATAATTGGAGAATTGGGCCTAGGTTAAACCATCTTGCAGAGACGTCGAACGCGGGCGCCCCGAGTGTAACAAGTTTATGCGACAGTAACAGGCGCGAGGTAAACTACAACGGTTCATTAAATTTTAGGGTCATTCGACTTCTTTACGAGTTTAAGTATAATAAAAGATAATTAAAATCAGCCTTCATTGTGTTTTTCATATCTCAAAGGTAAAAAAATCTTGAAAGAAAGAGTTATCCGCTCGTCCTTCCCTCCATCCATATTTCTTTTATTTGTCGGTATGTCGGTAATTTTCTCGTCTTACAAACGCGTGAACGTGACAGGTTGATTGTCGTGATATAGTCGTTGGAATAGATAAGAAGAGAACAAAGACAAATAAAATCATTTCACAAAATTGTATAAATGTTGTATTGATAAGGACTCATATTCAAATGGTGCGTTCATTTAATGGAAGCTGTGTTGCATCCGTCGTGTACCTACATGAACTCCGCTTATTTGACAATTAAACAAAATATTGTGTTATTTAACAGTGTTTGGTTTCTTATTAATGTTAATGTAGATTGTTTAACCGTCAAACCTCAGACTATAATACCAGGGTTAGTGATAGTTTTATCATAGGTGAGTAATAAAAAAGCAAAAGCCTAGGGGAGAGACTAACTTATTGCTACGCAGTGGATCTCGGGTTCGTACCCAGAGCGCGCACCACAGACTTTTTGAACTTCCCCCCTGTGGGAACTCCACCTTGTTGTAGTGGGGGGTCTCAGTAAACATGGTTAGGGCATCCACGGTGAAGCTAAGCGAGATCCCAGGAGTGGACGCTCCGCGTGGGCTTGATGGAGGTCTGCGCAGGATGCGTCCAAAGGTGCGGGTGACAGGGGACAGTTCTTTCTGTCCCTCGCAGTCGGGCGTGGTCGCGGGAGGAGTGGCGTGTCGGTGTTGCGTTGCCGCGCGCCTTATCTCCCGCGACCAAATGGGAGCGCATCATCTGTTGCGTCGCCGTGGGGCCGCAGAGGAAGTGGAGATGCGGTGTTGTCAGGTTTCCGTCCTCCCTATCCTCTGCGGCCGTTTTAGTCGCCTGCGGACGGCGAGCGCTGGGGCTGCTCCCCATCCGCCAAAAGGCAAGGAGGCGGCGTAGTGTCCGCGCCGCCTCCCCAGTCATATCGAGACGTGGCCCGCCAACATCCACGGCGGGCCAATCCTTGGCGGGGTCACGGAAAAGTATGCTATCCGCGAATCGCGTGACCCCGCCACTACACGGGACCCGTAGGGACACCGCGGTGGTTTTATTGGGTATGCCCCTTTATAGGGGAGAGCCTCCACACACCTCCTCCGTCGGTCCCAAGCCCGGTCGAACACACTCTGGTCGGGTTGGCGTCGAGTTGAGATGGCTCATAATGAGAGTTTCCATCGTAGTGAACAAAAAAAACTGTTTGAACTTGCGCTTATTTATTTGTTAACTATCGCTTGTTGAACGGTGAAGTAAAACGTCGCAAGGAAACCGATTCGAGAGTTCAACACAATGTGGTCGAAAATCATTAAATTTTTAGTCTCCCAACCCATACTTGAACAGCGTGTTGGACTGTAGCTTGACGCTACTCATAGTGAAAAGAAGCCAAGCAGTGAACCCGTAAATAGTGGTTCAATCTTGGTACGTAAAAAGTCAGTTTTTCATGCAATCACTATTACACGTACGTAAAGTAAAAGTGAACCCCCGCCCACACAACCGTAAAAAGAAAAATTTAACATTTTGATTCCATATACACACTCACTAAAATTCCCCCACGCACAAATATAGACGTACAAACGTAACGATAGCGTTTCTCATGTCTGTTCAAAAGAAAATACCGTGGACTATCCGAACTGCTTCTAAGTACGACTGTTTTATCTTTTGTTTACGACTCTGAGCATTATATGTGGCAGTTTACCAAAATTTAAGTCTCGTTTATACTTACTTTACATTTTGTCGGGAAAGTTAGCAGAACATCGTACGCTTTCAACTTAGAATTACGGCGAGAATGTTTTTGTTTCATGTTCATATGTTATGTGTTTCGTGTGGCTAAAGATTCGTGTTAGGGTGCTAAAATGGTGTAAAACGCTGGCGTTGATTGAACCATTCCTTTTTTACGCACAGTTTTTACGCACTGCTGGGAATATATCATAACTTTATATTGTTTATTTTTCCAATTCCTCTAAGTTATTGCGTCGTCTCTTTTCTGATCATCGTCATCTTGAGTACAAAATTCATATATTTACACATTCTTAAATATTCACCGTTTTCAATATGTAATAATTCTGACTGCACTCGTCGCTTGACACTGCGCCGAGTGTTGTGGGTTCGATTCCGACACGAGACAACACTTTGTACATACATAGACTCACGCCTGTTTCCCCGAAGGGATAGGCAGAGACATATTAAACGCCCACTTTTCGCCAGTGTTTTGATCCCACGTAATAGGTGGCGAGCCTATTGCCGCTTATCGGGATATTTTGTTTGCCAGAGCCTCGTCCGTTGATCGGCAGGTGCACCACTTGCAGGTGAGGTTGGCTTGGGACCCTAAGTTGTTGGTGGGAACCCTATGCACCCACACTTTGTGTGATCTATAAATTGTTGTTTCGAGTCTGGGTGTTAATTGTCCTCGTTACATGTATGTTTGTAAAGTCCCACGCGACGCAGGATTTGGTCCTAATGCGGGAGTTGTCTTTAAAAAAACCAAAATAATGTGAATACCTAAGCCAAAACGGAATTATTTTCAGTTAGACGGAGTGAGTTCGTGAATAAATATGTATATCCTTTACATGTCATCAAATAGCCAAAACGAAATTATTGTCAGATAGACGGAGTGAGTTCGTGAATAAATCTTTATATACTTTACATGTCATCAAATATAATACATAAATCTCTTTATGAATATTTAAATAAAGGACTGAGCTCAAATTTAATCAGAATTTAATTAAAAAGCATAATTATGTATTTGAAATCTGTCTTATATTAATTGCGTAAGTTTCTTGGTTTGTTGACGTTCTAGGGCTTAGCGACTGAACGAGTCATTATGAAAAACAGTTTATCTAGTAACAATTAATTGAAACATTGCTGAAGGTAAAAGCTAATAGCGAATAATTGTGAATATCTGATTTATATAAATCTTCCTCTTCGTTGTATAATTCTTGCAGGAGAGGGTTCCTAATTTGGTAAGTTCTGGTAAAGATAACGACGAGCTGCTTCCACTTATCTTGTCTTTAAATCTATTGTTCAACTAATTTATTTGCTGCATTTAAACTTCTTATTTTTGGGTACTCACGCTATGCACTGCTGATCGGAGGTCCCGGGTTCGATTCTCGGGTCGGGCAAAAGTGTTACTGGGTTTTTCCGAATTCTCAGTAGCAGCACGGAGGCTGGTGATGTGCCCGGTAACGCCAATAGGGTCGCCCCCTATTACGTGGGACCTAAAAAATCATGGCGAAATGTGGGTGTAATATTACACCTCTGTCTACCCCTTCGGGGATTACAGGCGTGAGTCCATGAACAATTGGATGACAGAGGATCTCACGGCGCGCACTTTTCGAAGTTCGGTGCTTATTTTGTTAATTAATTTAGTAAATGATACAGGAAAACTTCGTGAGGAAACCAGCATGTGAGTTCACCATGACGTGCTCGAAAGACAAGAAAACTTTGTCGACTAGCACTGGGCCAGCTTGGTGGATCATGGTCTAAGCTTTCTCATAACGGAAAGAGAGAAAAAGCCTGTGCCCTTCATTGGGACAGGTTGTAAAGATATAAATTGCTTAAACAATTGTTAGTTTGGCTATGACAAAGTCAATACGAAATATGTGACGACTGCGCAAGAAAGTGTGCAATACTGAAATTATTTTGCTGGCGTGATTCTTGGCATGACAACAACTGCTAACTATCGCTGCTAGTCTTTCTATAACAATGGGAAGGAAAAAATCTTGGGTTCAGTGCAAATTAAAACTGAGTTTTAATTTAAGGTAGAACTGCCGTCTCAGAGCGTACAGCGCCGAACAGATACTTACTTTTTTGTTTTTATTATTTTTCCTAGCGCTGGGAGCGATATGGCTGGTTTTATGGGTACTCGTCGGATATACAACGCAAGCGTGTACGAGTATATAGCAATACTAGCAATGCTTGATCTCGTTTCTACCTAGCTGTGTAGCGTTTTATATAAACCCCCATAGGACAAAATTGAGACATTAGATTTAGTATGAAATTATAGGACCAAAAGACTAATATTATAGTACTACATAGTATAGAATAAGGGTACTATCGAGTAGTTAATTCTCCTTACTTTTAACTTTATCTATATGGCTGCCCGAATCAAATAACGATGAGAAAATGACAGAACAAGTTGTAAGTCTTTAAGAACATTTTTAACACGCTTTTATTAGGTCGTCGTGTATGTAACTAACTATGTAATGGAATCTATGCTAAATAATTTAACCATCTTCCAAGGGTCGTAGCGTTATGAAAGTTGGCAGCTGTATGTAGTTCTGATGACAATACAATAATATTGTACTGTCAAACTGATCTGATGATGGAGCCGGAAGATATGAATTGGAACTCGAAATGTACTTGTATGTAACTAACTATGTAATGGAATCTAAGGTAACTAATTTAACCATTTTCCAAGGGTCGTAGCGTAATGAAAATTGGCAGTTGTATGTAGTTTTGATGATAATACAATAATATGGTACTGTCAAACTGATCTGATGATGGAGCTAGAAGATATGAACTAGAACTTCATGGTGGAAAATCGTATCATAGGTGTTTTGGATTTCTTAGAAAAGTCTTGTAATGAACTTTGGCCACGGTTAGGTTTCAAGGTCTGATGATGAAGCCGGAAGATAGGCACTGGCATTCCATGATGGAATATCGTATCATAGTCGTGTTTACACTTGTGAGAAAGGCCATGTACCTACCAATCTGTATAACCTGCTTCCCGTAACATCTGTTCACTTGATTTTTGAACAAGTTAAACAAGAACGTCTTTCCTGTTCCAGCGCCCCACGCTTTTACAATCAAATATTATAATTAAAAGCACATAGTTTACACTTCAGCCCAGAAATAGAGACAACTTGAGCGATCAATAATTTAAAAATTTACCTTATAAGAAATGTAATAAACGCCGAACATTTTAAAATTAGTCAATTCCATTCATACTATTTCAAAGGATTCTTATTCAATATTTATTATAAATATTAATATTTCTGTCATGTGAATGTTATGAAATGCTAAAGTACTTTTAATTGTTATCTTATCATGGCATGATATTGTCCTGGTCTCAGAATGAAACTGTACTTTAACATACATGACAGAATTTACGACTATCATCATCCACATTATTACATTTTATAAACTCATCGTCGGTTACATCTCCCTGAGCGTCGCAGAGTACAGAATGTAACGCACCAAAATGGCATGAAATAATAAACACATATTAAAGTAAGTAATGAAAAATAAACACAACAATGTTACATGGACGATATAATATTCTGTTTAATAACGTGAATGGGTTAATACCCGCCCGTGTGTTAACGCAACATGGTTTAATTCTCTTATAGCATTAATTAGATTCTCTTAAGTATAGATGCAAAAGTTGCGCGCATTCATTTTAGTTATAAATATCCGCCTTGAGTATTGTAACTGCAAGTCATCATGAGGTTAATGGGCAGCATTGTAATTAAGAAGAAAGTAACGCAATTAAAAATAGTACCTTGAGTTTTGCTACGTATTTCCTGCTTTGCCGTTTCTATTAACTTCTCCGTGCCTTCCCTTTTACTGAAAAAAATAAATAGTATAAGTACAAGTTTTAATAATGTGTACTACGTAGTATTGATTAGTGCAACTTAGGATGAGCATATTGAGATATGCTAGCTATACTTGAGTGCTACTTTCAACAGTCACTAGTTCGATTGCCTACAAATCAATCAACAATATATATTACCATTAAACTTACTGTAAATCAAAATCATGTCATGTTTATCAACAACAAATCAGCGAAGATAAATAACATTTTTGGAAGACACAAGTGTTGTAGGTTCGTTACCCGTGTGGACAACGAACTTACAACACGACGTTAAGTGATGAAGTAACCGAACAAACCATTATGCTGTCTATACATCTTCACGTTACAATGAATATTTATAAAGGTATATTTAGCTGAGCGCTGAACATGCTAGTAGAATATCTAAGTCTAGGTACAGACGCCCCATGTTTGTTTTTTATGAAAACATATCTTCAGGCGTGTTTCTTGTTAATAATGCCAATTAGAAATGTAATAACTTTACATATTTAATATTAGTATTATAGCATCGCCGCAAAGTTCATTCGATTTAATATTATATTTAAACTAAAGCTTTAGCACATCACCGATTATGGTTATTGAATTATTTGAATTTCTAACTAATAATTGACAATACTACTGTGAAAAAATATATGCTACACTGTTATTTTAAGTCCATTTTATATTAAAGCGATGATGAATAACATTATAGGTTTAGCTACAGCATTATATTATAACGATGCTTCCAGACCACGATATTTAGGTAATATCATAAATTAAATTGCAAAAGCTTTCAACAAAAATATTTCTACATTATCTATGTATCCCCGTCCATTTTATGTGCCATAATGATATTATGTTACAGTTTTCCCCTTCCCCTGAAGGGTTAGAGTGAAGATCTAAGGGACAAAGCTAAGTTATATATGAAAAAAGCCGGTCAAGTGAGCTAAACGTGCTCACTGAGTGGCTTCATACTGTTAGGCTGTATGTCCACTGGAGCGGAGTGGAGTGAAGCTATCAAAATGACGCACATAACAAACAAAACTCCTTGACATATCCGCTGCAGAGTTTTTAAGTAATCCTATTTATTTATTTAGTTTCTACTGCTCAGTACACTTACACTTGCCCAATGCGTTTACTGAGCCATTAAAGAACATAAAATGTAAAAAAGAAAGTAAACATAAAAAAGTAGGAGCAAGTTAAAATATTATACTAAGCGTCATTATGTTATGCATGCACGTATGCAAATTTGTTATTGCGTTCAAAATGATTGCAAATTTTGAACAAAATCTGTCAATGTTTGGATATAGAGCAACCAGAGTGGTTGTGTTGGCACAGCTCGGCTCCTCTCTACTATTGAATGCGCACGTAACTCTCGGTCAACTTTAATATTTGGAGGGAATTTCGCATAGCCATGTATTTGGGTTGTTTTACTTATAGCGGTTTATTGGGACAATGTAAAGTTTTGCAAATACTCGTGACCTTTATCAGACCTTTTAAGGTTTCAGTACATACCTTACAAGTATATGACAAAAATGATACAAAATATTGTTGAACATTTGTCGTGTAGAAAAATTATGTCTGATAGAATAGACATCGCGTGGGTCTTTATAAAAATTTGACCTACGAACTTTAAGAACGCCCATATACATGTAACTATGAAGTTTTAAAATGAACACGGAGAAATTGAAAGTAACATTTACTTACCGTTTTCACCCTAAGGGCTTCACTAGGTTAAACGCAAAAATATATCAATTATTACCTAGTAAATATTTTCATTCGGTGGTTTTTTTTTTAATAATAGGTATAGCAAGAGTGTTCTCTTGATCGAGTGGTTCGTGACCTTAACCACAGATGACTAAATAGTTACTATGCCTTAACTACTAAGCTGGGTACGATTCCCATCCAACTGAAAGTAACCTTTACTTTCGGTTTCTCCCCTAAGAGGCTACTCTAAGTTTTACGAGAACAAAGACGGTGCTTTAATTAGTTCCTAATAGATGTTTTTGTTGTGTTTAATATATTTATAGGTAGATACGGAAACCTGCATCTTGGTCTATTGAGACGCGATTAGACTTTGACTGCTATGTTGAAGGGTTTCAATTTCCACCCAGAATAAATCAAGGTATGATGAGCATGATTGTTTGTTCCGTGCCTAGGCGTAATTTACATACGACTTGGCTTCGGCCGTGGCTTCATCCGCGTAACTTATAAAACTAAATCTTTTTCAAGCATCACATGATCATCATCAAAAATCCGTTCGGTAATTTTTGAGCTTACCGCGTTCATACATACAGATAGGCCACAGGTATAGATATTTATGTGTTTGAGATACATATATTAAGTACTAGCTTTTGCCAGCGGGTTCACTCACGTTAAATTCGGGGTAACACAAAACTCCATCATCGTTCGATAGTAATTTTCGTTTTAATTCTGTTCATAGGGACTAATAAGAAATATAACCGCAAGAAGTATTTAAAACATTTCTGTAAACAGTATTTTTAGAGTTCCGTAGTCAAAAATGGCTAAACACGGAATCCTTATAGACGCGCTATATCTGTCAGTCTATCCATAAGTCACAGTAACTTTATGCCGAAACAATCTGGGGGCACGGCAGTGCCCCTACCAAGTCGAGCAAAAAAGCGGCACGGCCGTACCATCCTTTTCTCGAAGCAATTCAGGCCAATTTCGACCCCCTATAACTTCGTTGTGGATAAAACTAGAAGTTTGATTTTTTGTAACCATGCAGGCATTGTATAAACATGGTGTATTTCAAATTTCATTCAATTTGAACTAGTATTTTAACAATTATAACGAGTCAAAATTCTTAATTTTGTCACTCACTGACGGATCATCAAAAGTCTAAGGCACTTTTAGTAGACATAGAAGCTTCAAATTTAGAATACGATTAGTGCTTAGTATATGAATCAAGTAAAAATTAAAATATTTTTCAATTTCGGTCTAGTTTTCGAGATATATCAACTGCATAAATTACTTTGTAATCCCATATAAATATAAGGGATACAAAATTTCATTTGCAGTTAGAGCTTTAATTAAGAAAATTCGTTGTGGTGTACACGAAGTAGAAGGTACCGGAAAGGACAAAAGTGAGACCATCTACAAAAAGAAATGAGATCCCATAAAAACAATACTTGTCAAGAATACCAAGTCTCGCGACCGTAAAAAGTTGTGAGATCCATGTAATACCATGTCGGTTAATTAAAAATCTTTAATGTTTTTAATAAATATATTGACTTGGCAATCGCATTAAGCAATTTAATTTATATATGTATTACTTATGACATTTATTGTGTTTTCATGCGATGGCCGAGTTAATCTATTTATTAAAAAATATAAAGATTTTTAATTAACCGACTTGGTATTACATGGATCTTACAACTTTTAACGGTCGCGAGACTTGGTATTTTTGACACGCATTGTTTTTATGGGATTCAGTTTACACATTTGAAAATTGGTAGGTAGATGTATTCCGTGAACCGCTTTACGACGTTATAGAAAATAAAGAAATATTGAATATTAAGGGGGGCTCATCATACATGGAACTGATTTAGAAAATGGGTCGTTAAAAATTACTTTGAGGTTCCTAAAACCATTGTTTCTCAAAGTCAATCGTTTGAAAGATATAAGTATATACGGTTCCAAAGTGGTAAAATGGGTGTATGTGTATTCCTCTAACTTTTAAAGTAAGAGATTGAGAAAAATAAAAAAATATATGCTGTAGATCGTTATAAAAACTTAAAACGAAAATTGGTTTGAACGATATGTACTCAGTCAGCAGTTTTTGAAATAAAGCACATCTTAAAAATTGCAAATATAGCTTTGTCGTTTATACGAATACTATTAACCCCTTGTATGCCGGAACGCAGATCTACGCGAGACACAATAGCTTTTTAATTGTGTCTGGCATTCCGTACGAATTCACGTTCCATACGAGAGGTTAATAGTTAGTCGAAGATAATGGCTATGGTAACTGGATACCTCCACTACGAAACCCTTCATGAGCGAGTCTGACTCGCTTTTATAATGTTTTGTCCTAGGTGTTACTTGTAGTCGTTTGCCATTACAAATCTTTGGTGCATTAAGATTCCACATTTACAGGACTGGAACACCAACGTTCAGTCTCAAATGGCGTGAAGGTACTCCTGAAAATTGTAAGGAGTTCAGAAATTCTATAAGGTACGAAGTAACTTTGTCAGTATATGACATTATCAGTATATGACTTTGGCCTTACCATACCTTATCATCACCTCATAGTGAGAAGAGGCCCAGCAGTGACACAGTATAAAGGGCTTATGATGAAAAAAAATGTTTTATCAATAACTTGATTACCTACCTATATGCCTAGTCTAAGATTGCCCAGTGTAGATCATTTTAAAAATAAAGTTTTTATCTACTCCAAATATTACAGGTATGCACTGTCAAACTGTATGAACGCGGCACTCATTGCATGCGTCGTATAATACTTACATTTGCATTTACTTAAATCAAGCTTACCACGTACCAGACGACGCAGCAGGGGTAGGCCTCCCGCAAGGTGGACCGACGACCTGGTTAAGATCGCGGGAAGCGGTTGGATGCGGGCGGCTCAAAATCGGTCTGTGTGGAGAACCTTGGGGGAGGCCTATGTCCAGCAGTGGACGTCTCTAGGCTGACATGATGACGATAATGATGAAATCAAGCTTTACTTACATTTTAAATATTTATGCCATAATTATGTAACAAAGCAATAATATACTATTATAAAACATTTATGTTACATAACAGTTACTGTAAACCTCACACTACACCATACAGTTTTATTAAAAAGTAAAATTAAATCACAAAAAGCTAAGCCGATGAACAGTATTAATCATTGCATTTTTTAATTTACACATTTAAAATGCGCGGCTAGTCAGTGGAACAAAGGGTTTGTAGATTAATATAGTTTTGTTATTCTGTTTTTATTCAAACAATGTATAGAACTGAAAATTAACATAAACTTCAGAGGTATTGTTTTATTAAAATTAAAGGGCATTATTTTATTTATAAAGCATTTTTTTGTTTTATGTAATACTGAATTAATGTAAATATGTAGTGAGTATAGAAAACGATTCCTACGAATAAACCACAAACTACCAATGGCAGTTTTTCAGGAGAGATTGTCTAAAGTAAACTCTCTTGTAATATGTGTTATTTTAAGTGAAATATCTCATTGTAAGAAATACAAAAATACAGTTTTTATTCGTCGATACTAGACATAACATTTAAATTATACTATTTGACCACGTAACTAACTCATACGGCTCGCATAATGTCCTTATGGGCACCTGTGAATGAACAACAGTTACGGGATAGACGGTCGGTGTTATGAAAGATTACCTATCCCATGTGAAACAAGTTAAATACCATATCTGTTATTCTACGTGGGCAATTTGAGCAAATTTTGTACTTATCGGTGCAGATTTAAAGTCGAAACCTTATTTTTTATATTAAGTCGAAATAAATGTTTTCAGTATGCTTTTGATGACTTTATCAAAAATATATTGGAAGGTAAAATAGAAGGAAAGAGAGGAAGAGGTCGATGCAATACACGGATCAAATAAAAGAAAAGGCAAAGGTCATGTCGTATAAGGAGGTCAAGGTACTGGCCGAAGATAGAATTATATGGCGTAAAATCCACCGACAAGAGCTCTTAAAATTAAGAGAGAGAAATAAATGTTAGTTTGTCATTGACTCGAAGGCTAAAAACTGACAATCACGGAAGCAAAATATGAGTATTATTGTTTCGTTTTTGGTAAACAACGAGAGTAGCACAATTCATAATTAAGCTAACCAATACAAATATTCAAAGAGTTCCAACGTTTGTCATAAGTTATTGACGTGATATTTTCAACATATTAAAAACATTCTTGAGGCTTTTAACATGAGTAAACACTTTTATTAGAATATTGTTTTTATTTCTAGTCTAGCAATAGACCTAGGCTAAAATAACTTTTGAAGAATTTACTCATTTAATCATAAATCCTTTTTTTATATAATGCGGCAAACGCGCAGAAGAATAGTCTCATGGTGATTACCGCTCATGGCCACAAGCATCACCAGAGGAATAGCAAGAGGGTTGCCACCGATTGGCGTGAGAAAAGGAATAAGAGGATTAGTTGGAAGAGGAAGAAGGAAACGGGGATGGTGCCTCCAGCAGTCCATCTCACCGAACGAAACACAACAATACTGTTGCGTTTCGACGTAAGTAACAATAGGTATCTAAACAGATACCTATTGTTACTTACGTCGATATTCAATGAGAGTGTTGTACAGGTAGGTACAACACGAGAGCATGCTGAAACCAGCAAGGCTCTCCACCTATAAAATATACCTATATATCGGTACTATTGTCGTTTAATAAAGACTAAAAAGTAAATGTAGACAATAAATGGATCAAATGTAGTTAATAACTTAAAAGAAAATGCCACAGTCATAATGTTTTGAACCCTTAGAAGTCCAATATCAGTCGTAGTTATTTGGAGACAATAATATAAAAACGAGACTATTTAAGCACAATGCACGAGCCAACGCTGGGTAAAGATGACAATATTTTGCAGAAGTAGGGTCGCTGTGAATCGTATGGCGCCATATTTGTTGTGCTTTAACAGTTGAGTGTCACTTATTGTTTCAATATTCGAGTATACTAAGCACTAGCTTTTAGTTAATTAGATGTGTTTAGCTCTTCAGTCACGTGAAAGGTCAAATTAAAGTGTATTTCTCTGAATGTTGCCATATTTCCTGATTCGTAAATAAAACCAATTCAATTACTTTTCAAGCGTTGACGACACTGCAATGAAATCACATATCAATAGAGGTCATTAATGTTGTACAAGTAATAGAGGACGCTACAAATAGACAGTAATGGGTATAGTTACTGAAACCTACTCGTCAAGGAGGTGCCGGTGAGCGCACACCACTCTACAAGTGACCACAACTGATGCAAGCTCGTTGAAACTTCGGGCTGTTAAGACTCTAAGAGGTACTTGTAACTCTAGTCTAAATACAGTATCCTTGCTATTCAAACACGTTAACTGTTCGCAAATTCAGAGATATTTATTATCATGAAGACGAATGTAATACATGATTTCCTTAGACCAGAATATCGTAGCGATCGATAAAACTAAACGGTGTATATTTTAAGATGGTTTGAGTATAATATGTCTATAATTATACAGCCATTGCAAACACGTCGAATCGTCGGCGATAAAAAGATAGGATGAGGAAGATATTGGAGCTAGGTAAAGAGGGCAAGGATAACTTTACCGTCTCCATTTAGAATGAAGTTCTGTTCATGCATGAAGCCAGCCTGCCAGCCGCTTCGCACCAGGCAAATCGTGGCTTGTTTGCTGTTTTTTTAATAATAAACGTATTAAGAAGTTTGCAGTGATGCAACCTTTTCAGGTTTAAATCTTGATCTTGTCTATTTTTAAAGATTTTGCAAGGAGCCTAGTCGACGCCTCGCGAGACCAAGTGGCTGGCATGTGGCTGTTAAAAAGTTTTGCATAATTAATTGTACACATACAACGAGGCAACGCTGACTTGCACGACACTTTAATATTTTATTCTATTTTCCATATTCGTATTTATTTAATGATCTCTATCTTGAGCGGCGATAGCCCAGTGGTGAATGTAACGGACTGCCAAGACGATAGTCTCGGGTTCAATCCCCATTTGCCCCGGTCACACACTGACTTTTCGAAGATATAGTTAGTAAGTTAGTTGGACAGGTGTTTTCCGCACTTAGCCACTTAATTGGGCCATTGTGCGTTAGCAGTGACGTGGTAGTCGCCTGCTACTCATACCATGCAAGCTCCTTCCAGAAGGCCATGAGTTGACCAGGATTGCGTATGGCTTCGCTCATGGTTCTGGGGTTGTTCAGGAACTTCGTCCGTTGGTCGCTCACGCTGGTGCAATGTAGGATTATATGAGCGGGTGTTTCTTCGGTCCCCATGCAGCCCCTACATAGTGGGCTGTCCGTGACTCCGATGTTGTAGAGATGCTTGTTTAGTGGACAGTGGCCGGTTATTATGCCAGTCAGATGCTTGAGTGTTTTCCTGTTGGAGTGCAACAGTTTTTGCGAGAGTCGTTTGTCTAATTGGGGAAAGGCATCTTTAGATTGCCTACACTCTTTTAACTCTGCCCACTCTTTTTCGTGTTGTTGTAGGGTTCTCTCGCGTAACCATGTTCTTAGTTGGTTGAACGGTATCGGAACAATTGGTTCGGGTCCTAGAGTTGTCGTGTCCGATCCTTTCTTTGCCAGTTGGTCTGCTGCGTCATTGCCCGTGGAGTCACTGTGTCCTCGTATCCACTGGAGCGTGACCCGATTTCTCGTTGCAGTTTTCTGTAGCTCTTGGTGGCACTCCATAATTAGGCCGCTATTAAAGCAGTTGCCATCGAGAGCTTGTAGTACTGAGGCGCTGTCTGTGATGATGCGTATTGACAGGTTGCTCACATTTCTGGCCGCGATCGCCGTCGCCGCCCTTGTTATCCCAACGCATTCAGCTTGGAAGATGGTGTTGAGTTTACCAAGCGATGTTGAGAGATTGATATTCAAGTCATGGGAGAACACTCCGGCACCCGTCCCATACTTTGTTTTTGAGCCATCTGTGTATACTCTAACTTCGTGTATACCAGAACTATCCTTGTGCTCTTCTTGCAGTTGTATGCGGTATTTTTTGTCAAAGACAAAGGTTTTAGGTATGAGATCACACGTTGCATCTAGCATCGGGATCTCGTTTGTTAACGTCCTTTTCAGGCGTGCGTGGGTTCTGCGGTCATCTCTCCTCCACAGCCCGAACTTATCGAGCCGGATCGCAGCGGCACCTGCTTCTTGCTGGATGATGAGGTGCAGTGGTCGCAAGTCGAGAAGCACCTCCAGTGCCGCCGTTGGAGTTGTTTTCATGCAGCCTGTTGTGGCCAAACAGGCGAGGCGTTGTATGCTCTGCAGTTTGCTCTTGACTGTGCTTAGTTGAGTGCGTGGCCACCACACTACTGCACCGTATGTGAGCATGGGGCGTATTATGGCAGTGTAGATCCATAGGGTGATGAATGGTTTTAGACCCCATTTCTTGCCTATTATTCTCCTGCACTGCCAGAAGATTGTACATGCTTTTGTGGTTTTAGTGGTGATGTGTTTATTCCAGTTGAGCTTGTGGTCGAGTGTTACGCCCAGGTACTTGACTTCACTCGATAAGTTAAGCTCCGTGCCAAAAAGTTTTGGTTTTCTGGTCATACGGGTGTTCCTTTTGTTGGTGAAAAGTACTAGCTCCGTTTTATTTGGGTTGACCGTCAGTTCATGGTGGTTGCACCATTGTTCCATGACCCTGATCGCTGCTTGCATCCGATAATGGATCATGTCTTCTGAGTTTCCTTTGATTAGGATGGTAATATCATCTGCGTAGCCGACCGTGAAGAAGCATTTGTCATTCAGATTTCTCAACAGATCGTCTACCACTATGTTCCAGAGCAGGGGTGATAGGACCCCTCCCTGTGGGCAGCCTTTTGCTACTATCCCCCTTGTGGTGGTATTAACCGTGAACTGAATAGCCCTTTGTTTCAGGAGTTGATCAATCCATCCACTGACGGTTTGTTCAACTCCGAACTTGTTAAGGGCACGGCTAATGCTGGTGAATTTAGTCTTGTCGAAGGCGCCCTCTATGTCAATGAAGGCGCCTAAGATCATTAGTTTGTCAGATAGCGCTGTCTCTATGGTCCCCACTACGGAGTGAAGCGCTGATTCCGTTGATCTACCACTTCTGTAGGCGTGTTGATGCGGGTGTAGTGGTCTGCGTAGCAGTGCGCCTTCCCGCAGGTATCTGTCAGCGAGCCTTTCCAGCGTTTTTAGCAAGAAGGAGGTCAAGCTGATAGGTCTAAACGATTTTGCTTGCGTATAATCCGTTTTGCCCGGTTTTGGGAGAAATATGACTTTTACTTCCCTCCACCTTCGTGGTATGTAATTGTGCGCTATAGATGCTCTATATATGCTGAGTAGCTGTGGCACAATCGTTGTGCAGCCCCATTGTAGGAGTGCTGGTGTTATTTCGTCCAGGCCTGCAGATTTATACGGCTGGAAGCTGTTAATTGCCCATTTCAGCCGGTCCCCGGTAACCATGTTGTTGGCTATCGTCCAGTCTGTCTGGGTCGGTGGTCTATGTTCTGATTCTTCCCAATCACAGTCTTCGGTCACTGTGCAACCTGGGAAGTGCGTTTCGATTAGTATTTGGCTTATTTCCATGTCTGTGGTTGCGTAGGTGCCATCAGGCTTTCTTATGGAGCCTAGGGTCTTGTTGCTGTCCTGGGATAGGATCTTTTTTACCCTGGCTGCCTCGCATGTGGAATTAATGTTGGTGCAGAAATTTCGCCAGGATTCTCCCCTGCGGAATCGTATGCGTTTCTTGTAGTGCGACTGGGCTTCTTTGTATTTGTCCCAGTCCGTGTCTTTCCTTGTGTTTTTGGCCCGGTTGAAGAGTTGTCTCAGATTGCGCCTGAGTTTCTCCAGTTCCGATCCCCACCATAGGGTTTTACTACTCGTTTTCGGTAGTGTGGTGGGGCAGGCTTGTTGGTAGCTGCGTTGTATGCATTTTGTTAGTAAATTAGTGTTGTGTTCTATGTGTGTAGTGCTTGTGTTCATGTCGTTGAAATTAGACATGGCTATTTCTTGTTCGAGCAGGGTCTTGTATCTCGCAATGTCGGTATTACGTGGGTTGCGTCTTGGTTGTATGACCCTCTCTTGCACTCGTATGTCATAGCAGATACGTCTGTGGTCGGCAAAGGATGGTTCGGCGGACACATGCCAGTTCGTGACAAGTTCCGCGGCCCCATCCGATGCCAGTGTAATGTCTACTATGGTTTGATATCTGGAGCTGACAAATGTGGGCTCTGAGCCTTTGTTGATTACCGTTAGTGTTGTTGTGTAGATGTATTCAGTAAGGATCTCACCTCGTCTATTTGCCTCGGGGCTCCCCCACAGTGGATGGTGGGCGTTAGCATCTGCCGAGAGTATTAATGGCCAGCCGTTTTCGAAGATATGTGTGTATTTAAAATGTTAATTATCGCTCGCTTAATAATGTGCCCAGTAGATGGCAATAGGGTGGCCCCTATTATAGATACTAGTAACTCGTTATAGCAATATTTTAGTAATAATATTGGTAAATTTAACCTCTGTTTTTACTTTTGTTTTAAAATCAATCAGTTCCACGTGTAACAGATTAGTTAACCTTCAATCTACGCACTAATTATTTACGACGTTTAATCTTTTATACGGGTAATTAGGTACTCCTACATTCAGTAACATAAATATTAAATTATCTTCTTCTATAGGCTGTGTGCTAAGTGGGCGCTGGACAAAAATATATTTCTCTTCGAATATTTAAACCTTCAATTCAGTCAAACCTCCGCAATGCTGGTATTTATGTATGTAACATGTCAAAGCTATTATGTATCCAACTAGCAGTCACCCTCGGCTTCGCATGCCTTACCTCAAATCTTTATTTTATTCCTTGATAAGTGGCATATTACATCGTTTCCTTAGTGTGCATTATAAAAGCAATCTGCTGTCCACATTTAATTTTTATAGCTTCATTAATTTGGGCTCTGCGATGACATGTCAGGAGTACACAGTGACAGTCAGGATATAGTTTTTAAGAAGATGTTTATATTCAGCTGATTTCAAACACTACCTAACTATAATATGTACCTATCAATTGCCATCATTAAATTGTTTTCGTTATATTAGAACAGTAGTTGAACATTAGCTTACAAAGCCACACATAAAGTTACACTTGTCAGCTTTGATTTGATTTGACTCTATATTTTACAGAAAATCATCATCATCACCCTAGCATTATTTATCCCGGTTGGACCCAAGACTTACACACCTTGGAGCCCGAGGTCCGGTCACTGGTCTAACCAGATATGACAGAATATCTACTTTTCCACAGAATGACTGCCGTCTGACCGCCGCAACCCAAAGGGATAGCGATATTCCATGGTTTAGACCAGTATCAGTTTATTTGGGGGTACTGACTTCCCGTAACGACTGTCAAAGATCTTCATGACAGCCTGGATTGTCACTGTAGGGCTCTCTTTTTATACATAGAGTTCCCGCTCTATGTTAGTTGAGAGAGTGTTGTTCTATCAAAAGATAACTATTTTGTAGTCTCTCACTCGTAAAGTCGTCTCACATTGTACTCACATATTTATACTTTATTTTGTATACTTATTATTATTATTTTTTAATAATTGTCTGGACTTTAAAAGAGACTATGAACTCTGACTTTGTTTCGGAAGTTTCTTCTCAGGGCAGTCAGTTCGGAAACACCGGCCTCATCTAGCTAAATTAAAAAAAAAAGTATGACTTTGTTTAAGTGTTTATAATAATGAATCTATGAACAAATAAATGATTTGACTTTGACTTCAATCTAATATGCATCCTAACAGCCGGAGACGCCATGACGATTGCTGTTTTTTATCTTTTTTACATAAATATACAATTTTGTATATGCACATAAATACTCGTATTTTATTTTAACACGTTTGACTTCTGAGGTTTGGTGATAATTGCTAGAAAGAAGTCCCACGGCAAACATTTTACTCAGTTTCTTTCGAATAAATCTAAAACTATATGTATTCTAATAAAAAAGCTATCTATATTATAGCAAGTAAGAAGGCCTACAACTTCACAATTATTTCTTTGATAATCTCGATTATCTTTAATCATTCCACTTGCCGTGTAAATATGTTAACAAAGTTTGTAAGTTTATATATCTCAATCACCTGTTAAAAAAGTGACTGAACAGACTTACATGCAATTCGGTACAAATCTTAATATATAAAATCCTTGCGTTACTTACTGACTGACAGACACACTTCAGCCGAAACTATTGGGCGCAGGAAGCTGAAATTTGGCATGTATGTTCCTTGGGGACTGTAGGGGTGCACTAAGAAGGGATTTCCCGAAATTCCCACGGGATCGGCCAAAACGGGTAAATTTAAAAAAAATGCAGGCGTAGCTGCTGGCTTCCTCTAGTATTCTTATAAGCCCTGAGCGGCATCTAGTCCTTTTATACAAGTCAAGTTAAAGTTATCATTAGTTATTACGTCAGTTACAATTTTGATATGTTATAAACCTGTCTTGTTGCTTGTGATGTAATGATATGCATACTCAGATACTTACTTCACTTATATTATATTTATATTTAAGTGCTAATCGTATATCTAAATGTTCTCTCCAATAAAACTTCGCTAAAATTATAAATATACATAGTGCCACATGGAATCGAATCTAAAATATTGTCTATAGAATGACTACTGATGCAGCAGACACTAAATCACAAATACAATACAGCATATATCATACTTCGGGATATCCTAAACATATTCCAATGATAAGCGTTCAAAGGCCCGTTCGACACACACATCACTTTGAACTAGCAATACATTGCCAAATATAAAGGATATTACAACGTAAACTTTAGTGAATTTCTCGCTAGGATGGTTTTATATAGGCTGCCCTAGCAGCCTATAAACCATTCTAGCGAGAAATTCACTGTTTCAGATTAGCGTATTTTTCTGCGCGTATACGGTCGTTTCAGCATACGCGCTTACACGCGCGCTACATTACGCGCTTAAAATAAACCGGACTCGCGTATACGGGCATATTTCGGCGTGTTTGTTCGAAACGGTAGTGACATCTTGTTAGCGTCAACATGGATTCTGACGGATCACGCTTATACGAGCTTAGAAGCGCGCCAACGCTGTACGAGGTGCGCGTGTGCCAAAAAGCGAGACTATGTGCACCTACATGCGCTTCCAAAAACGAGCTTATACGCGCGTATAAAACGCTAATCTGAAATCGCCCTTACATACACTCGGCTTTCTAGCTTAGAGCTTTTATGGAGAGCTCATAAAAATGATAGATCACTGTGCGATTCAAGCTCTTTACATTGTATGGTTAATCGTACGTTTTCCTCCTTTATCGTATTTCGCTTAAAGCTTATTCGCAATATTGTATTGAGCCGTATACAGTTTTATTTTAATCGTAAGTCTGTTTCGTGCTCTCAATCATAATGACATCAATAAGTATAAAATTGTATTATGTACATTTGTACATACACGTTTAATGTACGCGTAATAAAACTGATGTGTACGCGTTCCACAAACATTACAAACTTTTTAAGAGAAAATGTTTGCTCTTAATATTTTCAGAACTACCATGTATTCTAAATGCTCACAAAACAAAAAATACGTCGCAATGTTAAGTAAACTTCGTAGTCTTTGGCTTGTAGTCTTGACCAAATCCAAAACAATACGGGACGTCTTGAAATTACGATACCTTTTGAAGTAGATAGATTACCGTATGTGACGTCGTAGCTGACGCACTTCTCCCTACTACTCTTGGCTGGCCGCCTCACCTCCCAGCAACCTATATACATTGTAGCGCCGCGCTGGAGTGATCGCCTCCCTCGCTAGTGGTGCGGCATCAAGATAAGTCTTCTGTCTTCTCTGTGCGACGCCCGAAACACGTTCCTTCAGGACTACATCGAATTTAGCGACCCTTCTTCTATCTTTGTTTAGAGTCAAAATGGTTTAGAATCAGTTTTCTTTTCCTTTCTTTGCTAAAAGCTGTGTAGATTCTTTTACAGAAATATACAAATTCATATGTGTTACCGATATATTGATATTTTATTTAACCAAATAGCGTTGACCCACGTGCAACGCTACACGTATAAAAATAAATTTAAATGTAAAAGCCCCCAAAAATATATCTCTAAATAGCAATAGAAATGCTGTGCCAGTGCTGTGAAATGAATCGTTTTTATGTTGATGACGTATGAGAGATTGATCGTCGTTGCATTCACGCCAATGATAAGATCGAAAGAAGTCTAAATGCGTATTTTATACTAGACAAGCCTAAGGCTATCAAAACGCGATCTCTAAATTTGATCAAGCAGTGTAATATACATACCTACATATTCGTTCAGACACAAAGTTACATTTTAAAATACTTACAATGTTGGTTTTTGTCTGATCTTTACCCGTTAAACGTATCTACAGTATTTTTATGTGTTTAACTTCTCAATTTAGATATTCCAATAAGTTTCTAAGGCGTAACAAAATAGAAAGTGAGATTTTTGCTAAGAAATTCTCGGCAGCAAAGTACGAAAACGTATCCGATATACGTCAATAGGCTTACTATGTACTTATGTATGTATGACTACGGGATTACGCAGGTTGGAGAACAGAAATCTGTGCGGCGCACTATGGAGAAGATTTACAGTCTCAACGGGCTCCTACATATATTGCGCGCTTATGTAATCGTAATCGCTACCAACTAAATCGCTTAGTTTAGTTCATGAGGAGCTTAGGATTTAGTATTTATACTGTCTAACCTGTATCTATGGCCAATGAAGTAGTACGAGTAACGTATTTACTCAGGAGGATTTTAAAGAGGTTTGGAAATAAATTCCATTTTGTTTCGAAGCAAAGTAAAAGTAAAGCAATATGAGTCGGATTCGCTCACTAACAGTCCCAAAAAAACTAGTGTCGCTAAACATTGACTGTACATCGATATGTGTACCAAGGTCACGAGCATAATAGCGAAAGTAAGTTATTGAGTGAATATGACTAAACTGCGGCTTTTTCGTTTACATTAATGATTTTTCATGTGGAGTATCTCATCAATTCGTGAGCGAGAGTGCCGAAGGTTCTACTCCCCTTTTCGTACCCTCCCGTCTCGCTCCTTCTGTATTTGTTGTTTTCATCCTAAAGGACGACAACGCACCTATGATTTCTCTAGTGCTGCGTATGTCCATGGGCGGTGTTAATCGCTTCCTACCTGGCGACTAGATTGCTACTTTGCCTGCTATAACATAAAAAGATCATGAATTTTTTTTTCAAGTCTGTGTCTGTCCGTTGATCTTTTGACGCGGTAGAGTCTATAGATATTACACCAAGGCCTCTATTATCACGACATGCATCTCGTCTTAATTGATCTCACAGTACAGTAGCACAGTAGCCGACGTATGGGCCAATTCGTTTGTACCCGACTATGGAAGATTCTGATTGCAGGCGATGTGTGTATGTATAGCTGTTAGCTCAGTTCAGCTGTTCTCACATATCTTCTAAGATACATATTACATTATGACAAATGAGATATCATTAGAAGCGTCTTGATTGTAAGCCGGTTGTAAATACTATGACGTCACACTATTGTTATAGAAACACAATACAGGAGTACCTATAGTAAAGTTATGACACTATAATTTAAAATAGAGGCATCCTCGGGAGGACAAAGAGTATTTAATTAAATAACACATAAGTGCATTTTGAAGGATACTTATTGCCCACAGCTTTGTTTGGATTTCTGTCATAGTCATGTTTACATTATTATATTATATGTTGTCATAAACTGGTTAGATTGTTTTCTATGTCATCACATAAATCGGACGCCAAAATCAAATAAGATAAATATGTAATTAACTTATAAAAAGAAAGCCATGCACTCAAGCACACACAAAATAGAAATAAATGTTATTAATCTAGCAACATTCATAATCACCTCACTCAACAATTCACTCAAATTCATTATTTTCTAACACGCGAGGGCCAATCAAAATCCTGTATTATCCTTTACTGCCGCGCATACCGCTTCCGCCTTCCCGCACCAATTAGTGTCGTTCGAAGATCGCACCCTGCATCTCGTGTGTGCGTTCCCCGCTCCGCAAACCAAAATTCTCGAAAACTCAAGTACTCAAAAGTGTCGTGTGTGCGAAAAACTGACTTTGTGGGTGGCTTACCAGCTTCTAAGGAATAGAACACTGCTGCGCTTCAAGCTATCGAAGAAAACACCCTAAGCAAACTCCATCATTTTTACTGTCGACATTCATAATGTAGTTCAATCAATCAAACATTCAAAGAAATCCCGAACGAAGTACATATGACGAAATCAAATTTCCGCCGACATCATTGCGAACTTGCGGGCATAAGTTATGGGTCAGGCGAGTATTCATAGGAAGTTATAAGGAAAGCTATTTTTCCAAGCATACAGAATCGTATTTGGAGTCGGTCTTGTACTGGTACATCTTAACATATAAAGAAAGAAGTATAGGTATGTTATAAAAGTATTGTACAACGCATACGGCCCAGAAGAACGTTATTATATATAGAATTTATATATTTGCTTGAAGTAGCTTCATTGATTGTATCCTTTAGAGTGTTATTGTAGAACGTTATTGTATATAGAATTCAGCCTCTACGATTGACAAAGCACACTAACCGCGATTCGAGGGACCTCGCCACTATGGGCCATCGATGGATGCCGCCGTCATTTTGGAGAGTAGACACAGATAGCACCTCTGCCTGCCCCAAGAGCGGCGGATAAGATGGAGGTAACAATTTTGTTTATCTTTACGCTATTACCTTACGATCGGAGTAAAGAAGAAACACTCTATGCAAGAAGAGTGCGTTGAACAGCGGGGCATACACAGCTAGATTTCATGAACGAATAAAATGTGGAAATAGTAAACCATTTTCAGTATTGGTCTACGTACATAACTTTACATTAAACTCGGTATAAGAAAGTAGCTAACTTTCTTGCGACAATCGACGTAGATCTTTATCGTTAAGAATTTGGCTATAGTAAATTCTCTACAAGTTCTCCTTCTACGTGTTATACTAGTGGAATAAAATGTTATTGTTAATGTTAGTTTACTTTCAGTTTTATTAATTAAAGAAGACTTGACTTCGTCTGCGGCTTTGACCGCGATCGTCAGTTAGTGCGACAAAACGGGGCCCATGTGTTTACTGCAAAGTTTCTTCAAAATCTGTTCAATCGTTCTTGCGTGAAAGAGTAACAAACTTACATACAAATGAGGACAATGTAGAACAGATATTAAATAAGAGTATTAGAGGATATACTGATATCCAGATATCAGTATATCCTCTAATACTCAAACAAAAAACCAACTCTTCAGCTTAACAATATTAGTCTAGACCAATATTGTTAAGCTGAAGAGTTGGTTTGTTTGCCAATAAATATATTTTTGCGTTGAATAGTCAATTGATTGAAGAAGGCTATAGACTTTATCGACTCGCTTTGAGCCACGGATGCGAAACAGAAGCCATGCATCTTAACGACCAAATCATATTTCTTTTTCTAATTATGTTATTTGTATCGCTCATCGAATACTAAACAACAACAACTATTTAAGAATTGCGTCACCTAAAAGGCGACAAAAATTACCACCATAAAAATGTCACACTACCTTCTTAAAACAACCGTAAGACACCGCGTTAAGGAAAGAGATATAAACTCGTTCCCTTTTACGAACGAGATGGTCGCAAGTAATGTTGCGGATAATCGTGATAAACAAGCTTCGTGTCGGTGACGTTGAGTGTAAGAGAGATTCACACGATACGATGATTGAACCAAATGTCCAGTAGGCATGAGCGTTTTCGGATTTTTCCGCAAACCGATACAAATTCGATTTCAGCTACTGAAATCGATTTCAAAAACCGATTTTAGAAATCGATTTCTGTAGCGGATGTCGGAGCGACGAGCGCAGTTACTAGTTGCGTAGACAAACGCAAACAATCGAATTCTTATTGTATTGTCATGTCATGCGTCCATATTTCGCTTGGTTTGCGTGACATATTGAAAAAGAAAACCTACTAACTACCTAAAACTAAGTGTTAAAAAATCTCAGTCGCCAAACAAACTAAAATTACACAACACGAATTGTTTCTATGTATTACAAATATGTATGTATTTACAAAAAAAAAAAAAAGTATATATGTATGTTTATCCATTATCTAGTACCCATAGTACAAGCTCTGCTTAGTTTGGGACTAGATGGTGTTGTGTGAATGTGGTAGAATATTATTATTATTATTATATTATATTATTATTATTTACACTTTACAATCCTAACCTACTTACCACCTAAACCTATTTGTTAAAAAACTCAGTGGCCAAACAAACTAAAACACAACACGAATTGTTTCTATTTATTTTTACACTTTACGATCCTAACCTACTTACTACCTAAAACTAATTGTTAAAAAACTCACTCGCCAAACAAACTAAAATTACACAACACGAATTGTTTCTATTTATTTACACTTTACAATCCTAACAACGTAACAATAAAACTTTTTTAATCCTAATATTATAACTTTCACGAAAACCAAATATAGGAACTTAGTTATTATTACGCGCGCACCGCACTGCACGTGTCACCTAGGTCAAGTGAACAAATAAACATTGATCAAGTCAAAACTCTCCAAACATATATCCCTAATAACTACCGACTAAAACTATTTGCAATTTTCAAAACAAACATTAAATAGTTGCAATCTGAATTAGATCTTATCGCCTCGATGTTTAGTTTTATTTTTTCTATTCAATCTGCAATTCATAAAACCGCCAAAATCCATAACGCACGACTACGACTGGCTTGCTTGGCGACGATCGATTCGCTTCATCTCTTTTGCTCTTTAAACGGATCACTAAGTAAGAAAGAAAAGGATATGAAATTCGCTCTCTCTCATTCTAACTAAGTAGTCGTTGGGTAGAGTGAAAGAGAACGAAGGAATATGAAAACTATCGAAAACGTAAGCTTTAGATTTACTTTGTAGTTTGGTTGCGCTTGCACCGTTTCCGTTTGGTTTGGATTAGATTGTTTGCGTTATCGTGGTATTGTTTTGCGTTTTCTAAAACCGGTTTTCTCATATTGGAATATCGATATGATACGATTTCTGACTGCAATCGGATTTCAGTTTCGTTTTGATATATCGGTCTCATGCCTAATGTCCAGTGAAGTGTGTACGCCAAGTATTCTTCGGTTATGGTACTTACTATTTTGGGAATGCGTCTTGTGTCGTTTGTTTATACGCGTTTTGTAACTTGTTTGGTACGCTGAGTTGGTTTTATAACTTGTTTCGTAGAGTGCGTTTTCTTAAGTATCTAATGCTTCTATATTTAGTAGCTTTGGAATACCTATTGTAAAATTACTTAAGTTTCCAAAGTTAGTTTAATTTGAATTGTATCAAAGGCTTCTCTGTCTTTAGTATCTAGTGAGGCTTTACCTAGTATCATGTGCTTTTATTTTTAATATAAAGTGTTTCTTTTCGTAGTAGGTACTACAACTATTGCAAGTGCTTCTTTTTCTAAGATATTTTTTTTGTTCCAATACATAGCCATGGGATTTCGACATAGTGTTCAAAGTATTACCTATCAAAAACCTGTAGAGCTGCCGTTTCCATTTTGATTCTATTTAAGTAATGTAAAACAATATTTCCGCAGCTGTATCTTCTTCTTCTGCAAATGCTAATATTACTATTCGTCGAAAAGAGAATACGTTCGTATCATGAATCGCTTCAAACATCACCCGATCCAGTGTCATTCGGTACAATGGGCTTTCGCAATAAAGTCTTTTCCATCCAGCGCAAGCTCAGAACGGTTTTAAGTTTTCGAATATTGTCTGACAGTACATTCCAAATCCGGTAACCTACAACGAAGGTATATCCATATCAGGCGCTGTTATGTCAATGTGTATCGATGAAATATTTGAACATGTATAACGTTCAATTGTTTTTTGAAGTAAAACAGTCAAGAAAATATAATAATATTAAGAAATACCAGAATGCTCCATAGAGGCATAAGTTCAAACCTGTCTGGCTCTCACCACTGAATTTGAAATTAGGCACATATTAAACTAATTATCGCTTGCTTAGCTGTGAAAAATAAACCTGTCTGACAACTATCTATAACTCCCGAAAAATATGTAAAGTCTTCCAACCCACACATCCAGCAAGTCTGATGATGATAATGAAAAGAGAATGAAGTATAAACGAAAGATATATATTAACATTAAATATAAGGTTATGTACAAGTTTTGTAAAGCACGGCTGAAAACTGCGTGGCAATTTTGGACAATCGTCATTTTTACGGCTGCACTTAGTTACGTTAGGTCGGTTTCAAATTAGCGTTTTATGCGCGAGTAAAAGCTCCTTTTTGGAAGCGCATGTAAGCACGCCTTTTGGCACAGGCGCAACTCGTACGAGCGTTGACGCGCTTCTAAATTCGTATAAGCGCGAGCCGTCAGTATCCATGTAGACACTGACAAGATGTCACTACCGTTTCGAGCGAATATGCCGAAATATGGTCGTTTACGCGAGTCCGGTTTTTTGAAGCGCGTAATGTAGCGCGCGTGTAAGTGCGTATGCTGAAACGACCGTATACGCGCAGAAAAATACGCTAATCTGAAACCGCCCATAGCGCGCGTAAAAGCATTGTTATACCTACACACGCGTCTGTAATATATGTATGTGTGCGTGTATAAGAATAACAAACTATAACATCTTGCTACTATTAGTTTATGCAATTGATAAAAGAACAATAAGACTGCCTCCCCATGCTCCAGTGCATATGCTATGCGGTAAACCGTCTCAGTTTCGATTTCGGTTAGGCAAAAGTGTAACTGTAATATTCCGAATTCTCAGTAGCAGCACGACGTCTGGTAAAGTGCCTGGTAACGTTAAGGCGCTACCTCGAAAATGTATGCCCATTTTGATTGCAGATTTTGAAGCAGTGAGACACACCAGCAAAGTGAAAATTTGATATATTATTTATCAGGTCTTTATCTAGGGTCTGCCCGGACAGATACACGATTGGAAGATTTTCGCTCGATTGAATTTTAATTTGAAAAACATGCATTCTCAAAATATTTTTTAGTTTATTTAAAAAAATACTTAACTTTTCGCCTTGAAATTGCTACTCACCGAAATAAGGGCTAGTTTATTAGGGACTGGTTTAACGATTTTTTCCTAACACGATTATTACTTGAGTTATGAACGAAATAAAATTTTAGACAGTTTCGTGATGGCATACCATGTCAAAAACCGTGCGACATTCAACTTTATGGATAACACTTAGCGATGACCTCTGCACGATTTTTTGACCTTCGAGGTAGCCTCTTAATATGCTCGCCCAAAATTATAACATGGCGAGTTACTCGTAACGATAGTGACTTCCTACTTATTTCGTAATTTTACAACGTTTTTATATTGGCTATTTGACACACTAACCTAACCAAACCACTAAACTAACGGAACCGATTATCCTAAATGGGGTCCCTCTCGAAGATGTTCAGAAGTACGTCTACCTTGGGCAAACCTTGCAGTTGGGTAGAAACAACATTGAGAGGGAGGCTTACAGAAGAAAACAGCTCGGCTGGGCAGCATAATGGAAACTCCGTCAAGTCTTTTCGTCATCCCTACCGCAAAGCCTTAAGACAAAGGTCTTCAACGAGTGCGTTCTACCCGTCATGACTTACGGTGCTGAGACGTGGACAGTAACGGTGCGACTGGTCCACCAATTTAAGGTCGCTCAGCGAGCTATGGAGAGGGCTATGCTCGGAGTTTCTCTGAAGGATCGAATTTGTAATGAAGTGATCCGACAGAGAACCAAGGTAATCGACACAGCTCAGAGAATTAGCAAGCTAAAGTGGCAGTGGGCTGGTCACATTGTCGCAGAACCGATAACCATTGGAGTAGTCGTGTTCTAGAGTGGAGACCGCGCAAACTTAGTGTAGGACGCCCTCCGGCTAGGTGGAGTGACGAAATACGCAAAGTAGCTGGCAGCGGCTGGACACGAAGAGCCGAAAATCAGGCTCAGTGGGGTGCCATTGGAAAACCCTATATACAGCAGTGGACTACGGCAGGCTAATGATGATGATTTGACACACTCGTCAAAATTTAAAAACGAATATAATCGAAGAACGCAACAAGTGTTTATTTTATATAAATCTTAAATATACTAACTACATCAATCTTCTGCGAAATAGAAATGCAGCAAATCATACTTAAACCAACAATACTCTACTCCACGAATTTCTCCTTCACAACTACACTCTTGTTGATGCACGAGTCTATAAGTACCGGACTTGAGCTCCTTCCCGCTACCAAGATTTTAACGGAAAAACCAAATAAAACTTTGCTCTATCGGGAATCGAACAACTTCAAACTTATACCGGGTCCAATGAGGTTATTAGTTCCCCGTAAATACTGTTAGAAAATTAATCAATTTCAAACAGGTTCAAAAAGTGTTCTTTGTAGTTTTTCTATAAAACTCAGAGACGATCTCCTGAGGGAAAATGTATAAGAAGAATAAATTGGAAACGATAAGGCTTCTCTCGTATTTAACTTTAACCACTAACCAGTCGATATTGGAACAATAGTTATCAAGTCTATAAGAATTCTAAAAAGTAAATTATTGTATAAATATTAGTTTGTTATAACTACCTTAATTGAGATAGATGTAGGTATATAAGGGAAAATGCGAGGTGAACATACGAATTCAATTGGATAAAATAAGTATTCAAAGATTGTTTATATGTTAAAAGGAAGTTAAACGTAAAAGCTATTGAGAGATTTAAACAAATGGACCTTGTGCCGTTACTGATTACATAATGATCTGTGCCTCATCACACGTCTCATAGTTATGTGTTGTTTTATTCAATTAAAATAGAGATTTCTTCTTACATAAAAAAATAAACGCGATCTATTTACATAAACTATAAATATTTCACACTTTCATACATACATATCGTCACGCCTTTTATGCCCGAAGGGGTAGGCAGAGATGTATTTCTACACCCACTTTTCGACAGATATACTTTAGTCCCACGTAATAAGGGGCGAGCCTATTGCCGTACCGGGCACATTTCCAGACTCCGTGCTGCTACTGAGAATTTTTCACACTTTCCTAAAAAATAAATCAAAACAATATAATCATATGCAACAACATCTTACTTTGAAGATTATTATTTGTTTGGAAGTTATCCAAACACATAAAATATTCAAGTCCACTTAAATAAGTTTAATGCAGCAGGTAGCAAGTATCTTATCTGCTAGCCGGTACTATAAAAGCTCCCTGTATAAGAAGTACACTAAAACACTACGATGCTTTCAACTTATAACGCTCCATGGTCTGTCAGGGAGCTCTCTAGCGTATCCTGTACTGTTTTATTAAAACTTTTATACTGGATTCTGCTTCGTTTTCGAGAATATTGTATCGAGAATTGTGGAATAAGTAGAGGTTGTAAGTATGTTTGATTTAAAATCTTATATCCATTTTTTATTACTCATTATTAATTTCTTGTGTATGAAACTGAAATATAGAGTACGTTGTATAAAAAGCAGCTAAAACTAGGCAATCTAGTAATAACCTAGTTAGAAGAAAACTGCTACGCAGCGGGTATCGAGTTCAGACCCAAGGCACGGTCGACTAACTTTTCGAAGTTTAATGTGCGTCATTTGTTAATTACCGCAAGCATGGTGGACTATAGCCTAACCCTGAGTGGGACAAATTATAAACTAGGCTAATGAAATTATAACTATGATTCCTCTTAAGAAATGTATTTAATTAATCTATGAACAAATACTAAGCCATATCGTGACGAATTTAGGAATGTTACTTTGAATATTTGAAGGACACTTCATATTCTAGTTTAAAATATTAAAGTTAACAATCAGTCAGTTATGACTGCCTCGTTACTAACTAATGTGTGCGTGGGATTGGGAGGTCTCAGGTTCGATCCCCGGGTCGTGCAAAGTATGATTGGGTTTTCCGTTAGAAAAATTCTCAGTAGCAGCACGGAGTCTGGTAATGTGCCCGGTACGGCAATAGGCTCGCCCACTATTACGTGGGACTAAAATAAATCTGGCGAGAAGTGGGTGTAGCAATATACCTCTGCCTACCTCTTCGGGGATATAGGCGTGAGACTATGTATGTATGTATGAATGAGTCAGTTATAAAAGTAGTGTTTCGTCTTTTTTAGGCAAGAATTATTTTGTCTATATTTGAGGTAGGTGTTATTCGAAGCGCCTCTATTTTGGAACGCAACAAAGAAACCGCAACTAAATAATTCCACGAAGCACAACCATTAGTTGCGCTCACAAATTCAAAACAAAAATTTTATATTTTTATTCGTGGAATAAAAATATAAAATTAAAAAACATGCAACCAAATATCAAGGTGCAATAGTGCTGGTTGCGGTTTGTTGGTTGCGTTCTAAAATAGGTGCTGTTCTAGAAAAACCTCCCATATTCAATCAAAAAAATGTCTTCTACATATTTCCATCGATACTCAGAACAATATAATAACGGTCTTGTAAACAAATTAGATCTTCTATCGGTATGTTTAGATGAACTTTATGTCAATGGAAAGGCAATTGATATATTATGTGTTACTGAACATCACATGTCACGTGTTGATATTGACAATTTGTATATGCGTAACTATAAATTAGCGTCTTGTTTTGCGCGCAATAATAGACGCGGCGGTTCCTGCATACTGGTAAACAAATATCACGAGTTCGAACCACTTCCCGAGTTTGTCAACTTATCAATTTCAAACATTATAGAGTGTTCTGCTGTAAAATTATTGCAACAAAATATATATATAGTAAACATTTACAGAATACTAAATAACAAAATTGCCAACATGGATAAATTCTTTACCCAATTCAACATTATTTTGACTAAACTAATAAATAGGAAGTCTATAATAACTGGCGACTTTAATTTAGATATTCTTAAAAGCACACGTCATTCTGTCGAGTTTATAAATGTGGCTACCAGGTTCAATTTTAAATTTGCAATCAATGCACCGACCAGATTGTCCAGCAATACCTGCATCGATAATATTTTGTACAACATTAGAGGATGCAAGGGCGAAATTACAGAACTAGCATTATCAGATCACACAGCTCAAATAGTGAAATATCCAACTAAAAGATACAGCACACTGAATTATTGGTATACTTATAAAAGATCCTACTCAAAAGAAAATATCTTAAAATTTAAGGAATCCATCAGTTCTATTACTTTCTCTAGTGTGTATGAAACATTAGATCCTAACATAGCCTTCACTAAATTTCATGACACGTTTACCTTATTTTATGATTTATGCTTCCCAACTATAAGAGTTAAATTAAGTACAAAAAAGTCGCAAAAATGGATATCCAATGGTATAAAGAAATGCTGTAAACGGAAAAGAGCACTTCTGTGGCAATTCAGGCAAGATCCATGCTTAAAAAATAAAAAAAACATTCAAAGAGTACTCACGAAGGCTATCAAAAATAATAAAACTAACACAACGGGCCCAAAATAGTCATACTATAAAAACTGCCCGGAACAAATGTAAAGCTACTTGGCAAGTCATTAATCAAAACAAGGAAAATTTGCCAAATCATGACATTAACGCAATTGAAGTAGATGGTAAAATAATACGCAATCCTTGCAAAATTGCTACAATATTCAACGATTATTTTATTGACACTGTCACTAAGATAAACAATAATTCATCTACTCCAACTACAATTAAGAACATGAAACGTACTTGCAAGTCTATTTTTGTTAAGCCTGTTAGTCCAGAATATGTAATAAAAATCATAGCCGCATTAAAAAATAAAAAAAGTGTAGGCTATGATAATCTAGCGACTAAAATTATAAAAGAGGTTTCAGCTATCATAGCACCGGTACTCGCTTACATATTAAATTGTTGCATCCAAACAGGTATTTTCCCAGAAAAATTGAAAATTTCTATAATAAAACCGTTGTTCAAAAAAGGGGACGTCAAAAGTATTTCGAATTATAGGCCAATCGCACTTTTACCGGTTATATCAAAAATTTTTGAGCATGTTTTGCACGACAATATATATAATTTCTTTGAGTCACAACACTTATTCGCTAAACAACAAATGGGCTTTAGAAAAGGTAAGACAATAAATATGGCAGTATACGATTTTCTAAGTAAGGTAATGAGTGCTATGGATAATAGAGAACCAGTAATAGCCGTATTTATGGATATGTCTAAGGCATTCGACTGTGTTGATCACGCGATATTATTAGATAAACTTTACACCTATGGCATAAGGGGCAACATGCACCAACTTATTAAATCGTACTTTAGCGATAGACGTCAAATTACTCAAATTAATAGAACTTGCCTTAAATCCAATTCGGAAACAGTATATACATCCAAGCCCCGATGTACTCGTTACGGTGTCCCTCAAGGCAGCGTGCTGGGGCCGTTATTATTTCTTATTTATATCAATGACTTGCCAACAATTACCAACCACCACATGACATTGTTCGCTGATGACAGCACAATACTATTCAGCAAAAGTAATAATAAGAGCTTCGAAGATGACATTAATATGACAATTACAGTAATAATTGAGTGGATGACATATCATAATTTAAAAATTAATTTTGACAAGACCAAATTCATTGACTTTAAGCAGAGACTTAATGAAACAATTAGCTTTAATATTAACCATAGCGGACAGTCAATATGCCCTACTGATGTGACAAAATTCTTAGGTTTACAAGTGGATAGTAAAATGACATGGCAATCTCATGTAGAACTAGTGTGCAACAAATTAAGTCAAACGTGCTATGCGCTGTACAAACTAAGCCAAATATCCTACCGTGACACTGTGCTCACTGCCTACCACGGCTATGTGTCATCTATTTTGCGGTATGGCATAATCTTTTGGGGCAATTCAACACATAAAGATTCAGTATTCAGAGCCCAAAAAAAGTGCATTAGAGCAATGTGTCATATACATTCTACTGATAGTTGTGAACCTTTCCATCGCTATATATATTTGAGGTTGTGGTATTCGTAAAGACAAACTTACACTTATTTCAATTCAGAAATAGATTGCGTAGCCGAGACATGTTATGTTTGGTACCTTGCAAAACAACGATGTTCACTAAAAGTGTATTCTGTATGGGGCCAAAATTGTACAATAAATTGCCATTAAGCTTGCGTCAGGAAAATGACGTTGACATATTTAAAAGTAAGCTACGCAGCCTGTTCGTATCTAAAGCGTACTATAGTGTCACGGACTATCTTATGGACAAATTGTAGCATACTAATTTTTAATTGTTGTTAAATATAATTAATTACCTACAATCAATATATTAAATATTTTTATTGACATACCTGTAAAATCATTATTCTAGTATTTTGACATTATTATATCTACATTACCTTTTGACGTATTATTATTGTATCTTGACATTCTTATTACATTTCCATTACCTTTTGCAATCTATATTATTAATGAGGATTATAATTAAATGTTGATCGTGTATAAATACTGTATTTTACATTTGTACACCGTTAAATACGGTATATCACAGAGAACTGTCACAATCGTTTTAAGATCTCACTGCTTGTATTTATAACAAATGTATGTGTACCTGTGATAACAAATAAATTATTTTGATTTGATTTGATTTGATTTGATTTGATTTGATTTGAATAACTTATCGTCAACAAAAAGCGCAGATCGACACGACCATTGGCTGGAACATGCTGACCATTCGCTGGAACAAGTTGAATCAACCAAAGAGACGCCGTCGTTTTGAAACATTGGGTTTTATTTTAAATAGTAAGGTAAAAATGTCGATCTGCTGACACCTGACATGTACATTTTTATTATATTACCTTCGGATTACCGTCTAGCTTATAAATTACGTTTATACTAGTTCATAATCACGTTTATTCTGTTGTGGAGGATAAAGGTGTGGTGTTCCTCCAACCAGAGGGAGGAGCCTCTAACCAAGCTGGGTGGTCGTGTTTGGTAGCCTGCAGGCCAACGGACATACTTTCTAAGTTGTATTTATGCCGCTTGGCTTGCGAAAGTTGCTTGCGCGGTTCAGGTTCGTTTAAATTTTTCCCGCGTTGTTAGGTGGCGAGTGTCGAGGTAGTTCTATCGTAATTGGCTAGATGGCTTTGTGCGGGTGTCATGTAGATGGTCGCTACATCACTAAAGACCGGAGGAGTTCTTGAAGATGATGGGTCAGTTGTCAAGGCTTCTGAGTAGCTTGCTAGAGGAGAGTAGTCGCTGGTCGCAGTGTCCTTCGCAAGTCCAACGGTGAGTCGGGCAGAGGTTGCGAAGGTGATGTGCAGTCGGTGATGAGCAGTATGCGATGAGCAGTGAGCGATGAGCAGTGAGCGTCCCTCAGTGAGTCGGGGAGTTGCTGCGTGGCGGCTGCGTTGAGGCTGCGTCGTGGCTGCGTAGTTGCTGGGTAGTTGATGCGAAGTGGTTCCGTAGTAGCACTGCTGCGTGGACGGGAGCTATGTGTGCTGCTTGCGAGTGCCGTGGCGCTAGAGAGGCTGCAGGGAGGACCAGGATGAACCCTGGCCGAAGATGCTGGCTGGGGACGACTTGATTGCTGACCATCAGGTGAAGTGCGGAGTGAGGCGAGGTTGACGACAAATTTGCTGCTGCTGATCTGACCGGTGAAGGCTTCTTCAGATCACGTTGGGAGCTGTTGGTAATCTGACCGGTGAGGGTTGCTTCAGATCACGTCGGGGTCACCAATGTGGATGATAAAGGCGTGGTGTTCCTCCAACTAGAGGGAGGAGCTTCTAACCAAGCTAGGTGGTCGTGCTTGGTGGCCTGCAGGCCAACGGACATACTTTCGAAGTTGTATTTATACCGCTTGGCTTGCAAAAGTTGCTTCCGCTGTTCAGGTTCGTTTGATTTTTTCCCGCGTTGTTAGGTGGCGAGTCTCGAGGTAGTTCTATCGTCACAGGCTAGATGGCGTTGTACGGGTGTTATGTGGATAGTCGCTACACTGTAATCTGTTTGTTTACCATAAAGAAATATTAAAATATGAAGACAAAACAGATTATTGCAGTGATACTAAAAGTAATAATATATTGTACCTAGATTATGAGATTTAATATTATACCTGAATGTAACATCAAGAAAGATTGCAATAAGATTTCTGGACGTGAATATTACACACACATACACATATGCAATTACACACATATTACATATGCAAACTTTATTGAGATATTTAGCTAAGTGAGTGTATTATAAGTTTCTTGATATATCTGACAATTCAATTTCTTGAAGAAAAATCTAATCTCAAAATATAGTTTTATTATAAAATGTGTACTGTATTCACATTATTATTAAAAACTGGTTATGTAAGTACCGGGCTACGCATAATGCCGGTTTCGTAGCGACGCAGCGTAGCGTTATTACGTAGCAATCTATTGGTCTCGAAACTAGGCACTTATGCTTCAACATGATAATATGAAACTAAGAAGTGTTATCTAACTAAGAATAGTCTTTATTACCAGCCAGGAGGTTAGATCATTCCATATAATTATTTACTTCGGATACCATTTATGTTCAGTGGCTACATTAAGTAACATTTTTTGGTACATAGTAAAAACAATTATACCAAATCATATCAATTTGCACCAATTCACGATACAAAGCCAGATAATCGCCTTTTCGAACAAATATTCTCTTTTACAATATATTCGTACGAAATTTTACATTAAAAAAGTCATATTCTAGTAACAGAGTTAGAAAACTACGTGAAGTCGCTTTCATTGAGGCGAGCACGTTCCTTATAAAATTCTCGTTTGCCCAAGCATCATGTTTTACTGATTTTGAGTCATATTTTGCTTAGAATACTTGATATGAAGTATGTTAGTGTAATGCGGTCACAAAATAACAATTATACCATTGTCGGCGTGCTACCGAGTGTGGTGAGAGCCGACAGAGGGCGCATATATTATGCAGAGAACAGCACTGTAAGAGAAGGAAAACTTGATACAAACCCTATACCAACCCGTTTGGCCAGCGAGGTATAGTAGGCCAATTCCTCCTTTCAAAGGAGAGGCCTAGTCCAGCAGTGGACTATAAAGGCTGATGATGAGATGTACATATATGTAATATGCGATCACCCGTAACATACCTACATTTTGCATATGTATTGATCGGACGAATATTATTTTACTGTCTTTTAAATATCAACCTAGCACAATTACATCAATAGGTCTACAAAACTCTTAAAAATACTTTGATAGGTAACTTTACTTCATTTAATGTAACGTTTTTGGACCAGTACGTGGATAATATTGCACAACGTTTTGTTAAAACAATTATCCAAGAGACATGTCAGACGGTATATAGTTGTTTAACATTAAATTAGTAAACTTATTTGATAACCTATAGCGTTTGTTCGTTATGGCAGTACTATGGGAAAAGTTTTCGCTTTACACCACCCGAGGTATTTCGGTATACAAAATATATTTAAGGGTATAAATTGCGGGTAACATGCTTCTTTTAATATAATTTCTCGGCGTTAAGAACTAATAAATAAGGGGTAATGTAAGGAAATAGAGGTGAACCTTCGTTTTTGTTAAGGCGCGATGAGAGTTGTTAATTTGCACATGAATGTTAGACGTAAATAATCGCGGCTGCTTTCTTTCCTTTTTGCTCACAAGCTTAAAATATTATTCTTAAGAGCACAGGGATGGGTTAACAAGATAATATATAAATATAATATTAAACTAAGTAAATTTTTTACACAAATATCGAAGAATGAGGATACCATTCGACATTTCCTTTAAGCAAATTTAAAAATAGATGCTACATAAAAATATGTTCATCATACGTACAGATATATAAAATCACTCGTTCTTTATAAAAAAACCATTGCAGAGATTAAACTATTAAAGCCACATCTATCAATCAATCAGCCTATAGCAGCCCACTGCTGGACACGGGCTTCTCCCAACACACGACACAGTACACGGTCCTCAGCCTTGAACAAACAGTAGGGGTGGAAAATTGAAATAAATCTTCTCGATATGTATACAACCATACATCTTGCAAAATAATTTAGCGTGTCTAAATCGCGTAGTCTACCTCTTTTTCGAATGTGAATCGGATGACCGGATATATGGAGTTAAATTTGACTGCGAATTGTTCCACGTCTTGCTTGTTGTCCTTCATGATGCGGAAGATTTCGTCGACATAACTCTTCCATAGCTTCACATTTGATGCCTGCATGTCTATGGATTCTTCAAAGTTCTCCATCCAGGTGTTGGCCATTACCGTTACTATAGGGCTACCCATAGCCACTCCCTCGATCTGGAGGCAATGTTGTCCACAATGTATGAAGTAGTTTCCATCCAAGAAATTCTAATGTAGAACGGTGTATTCGTTAGACAGACCGGTTTCCCTTAATTTCCTCTCTACGACCCTAAGGCAATCTCTAATAGGCACATTGGTGAATAGTGATTCGACATCAAAACTCACCATCACCTCGTCTGGTTCCTTTTTCATGCTCTTGATCATTTCAATAATGTAGCGCGAGTCCTTCACGGTAAGAAAAGCCATAATTCGCAGAGCTGTGCATTTATCAGTATGTGGCAGATTTAGTTACAAGTATCTGCCATTGCTAAAGGTTGAGGACACTTGATCGCATTTAGAGAAAGACTTTCGTCCTCCACCAAGCCTTGGTCACAAATATCGAGTGATGGCGAAAAGCCTCCTTCTAGGCTTCCCGATATACAAAAGGCAGCAGCTAAGATACCTATAGATATTATAAAATGAAGTCCCCTTTCATTCGTGTCTGTCTGTATGTACGCGATAAACTAAAGCACTACAGAACGGATTATACAGTTTTCAACAATATATAGCGTAATTTCTCAGTTTATTACCACATTACGTTAAAGTTTTCGAGTATGCGCAACATGGATTTAATTGTGTTAATAAATGGCTTCGGCACAAATTACTTACACTTAATGCAGCGAAAACCAACTATGTTAAGTTTACCATACGCAAACTAACAGCACAACATACTAACACACCACTGTATGCCCATCACTGTGGCGCCTTTCCTGGAATTCCCTGTGCATGTCCTTGAATTAATGGCACAAATAATATAAAATATCTAGGTATCATAATAGATGAAACACTTTCCTTCAAAGAGCACATCGATTGTTTAAACGGTAGAATACGTAAGTTAAGAGCAGGCATTCCGAAATATGTTTTGCGTAAGCTCCGCCTTTTTCCCCCACTAGCGGCCCCGGGCCGCCATCTCACCCCGCAGCTCGCCGCTGCGAGTCCCCTGCGCGAGGTGAATGAATGTCTCGCTACGCGGGCTTCGATTGGAGTAGAGACGACTTTATGTATTTAATATTTTTTTTGTGTTATGAATAGTTATTTATGATATGATAATAAATTGACTAAAATATGCCACAAAGGGCAGAAATATGAATAAGTCAATTGATTTATGCGACATGTTGTAGCTGCAGACCATTATTTAGGCAATACAAAATCCTCACTCTGCCTTGTATGTACATCTTAGAAGCATCCAAATTTCTCAAACAGCACCCTACACTATTTAAAACGGCAAAATATGTTTATATGCGAAATACTCGGCACCCTGACAGAATTGTATTACCATAAGTGCCAAGAACTATAATGTATATAAAGAGTAGTATAATTATGTGTGGGCGTATTTTTAATGCTTTACCAAATGACTTTAAAAACATGACTTTAAGTAGATTTTGTACATCCTTAAAAAGTGGTTACTTGATAAGTCCTTTTACTCAATAGTTGAATACCTAAATAACAATTAAAACATAATTTATTACATAATTGAATCTTACTGTAGTTACACAAATAATGGATTATATTGCGCATAATTGATTAATGGTGATTCTATGTATTATTAAAATTTGACCTACCAATATTTGCATGTCATATTTGTATATGACAAAATGTATCTGGCTCTGTTTTTACCTTGTTCCATCTTTATGTGTACCTAATTTTTAAACAAATAAATTCTGTTCTATTTTATTCTGTAGTCAAAGCCATAGGCTGTGAAATCTTGTTTCAGAATGTCTAATTACTAATTTATTTTATTTATCCTAATAATATGTTAAATCTATCTTTTTACACTACTTTCATACACCAACGGACACGAAATAACAAATATGTGGATCACACAGTGTTGTCTCAGGTGGGAATCGAACCTACGACCACGGCGTAATGCCAAGCGCCAAGAAGACCTCTGAAATCACTATGCCATGCGTGCATATTATGACATAAAAAAGAGAAATTCTTATTAATAATTTACTAATATCTAATTACAACGGCTACCTTACATTGATATTACAATGTAAATCACTTGTTATATTACAATTATCAACGATTATAAAACGGATTGCATTTTTCTTGGGATTCGGCTTTGAATACAAAGTTTTACCCATTACCCATTTCGTTCCGAAGGTGTCGTAGGCGGCGGCTATGAAAATCACGCATTTTTAAGATTAATTAGGGTGTTTATTTTAAATTGTCTTTCGGGATATATACCACGTACCTTTATATGAAGATAAAGATAAAGATAAATTTATTTGTCTCAACATGTGTACAATCAGGTGTTACAGCTTTGCAGTATCAACATGCTCTGTCTGGTCAGACTTGCAAATATAATGTAAGAAATATTATTATGGATCCAATTAAATTATCATCATGTCAGTTATAAGTTATTATGATGCTATCAATATTATATTAACTTAGAAAACAATATAGTAATTAATTAATAATATGTAATGTCAAATAATAAAAGAAAGAGTAAATAATAATAATAGAAAAAAATTCAATAATCTTGTCAAATTAAATTAGATCCTGATAACATAATGTCAAGTCAAAAATGTCAAGATTAATTACAAAAGATTATCACATAAAAAATCATTAATACTATAATAACATTTCTGAAACAACAGTTTTTATAAATTACGCTTAAATTGGTTAACATTAAGGTTCTTGTATATATTGGGTACTTTGTTGTATATTTTCGGCGCCATGCAAAAAATACTTTTGGCCAAAAGTGCTGTCTTTGCGGCGTGCATACACAGTTTATGATTATCACGACGGTTGCGGATAGTAACATCTGATAATTTATTAAATAGTTGTGGGTTTGTCTTCACAAATACTGCTGTTTCGTATAAGTATAAAGATGGAAGCGTTAAGATTTTATATTTTTGAAAAAATGGTATGCAGCTATCCTTTATTTGAAGCCCAAACATGGCTTTGATACAACGCTTTTGGAGTTTGAAGGCCACATCCTTATCGACTGAATTGCCCCAGAATATAATTCCATATCTAAGTATAGATTCGACAAGGCCATGGTATGCCGAAAGTAAGGCAGTTGTATTAACCACAGGAGCAAGCTTATATAGAGCATAAGTTTGGCTACTTAGTTTTTTCGCTAAATGTAAGATATGGGCTTTCCAGTTCAGTTTGCTATCTATAAAAAGACCCACAAAACTTAGTACTGTCAACTTCATCTATATTTGTTCCTTTATACTTAATACAAGGTAGGTTACGTTGCGAAGAATTTTGACCAAAATGCATAATTTGAGTTTTGCTTATATTAATTTTTAAATTATTATTTTCCATCCACTTAATAATTTGAGCTAGTGATTGATTAATGTCATATTCGTATAAGTCCAATGATTTACATGCTACCGTAATTGTGCTGTCATCCGCGAAGAGCGTCATAGGTTGATAAGTGGATTTCGGAAGGTCTTTGATATATATATTGAACAATAAGGGACCTACAACGCTTCCCTGTGGGACACCATACATAACTATACGCTCACTTGAAGAGAATGTTGTTACTTTTTTTGTTTTCAGATCTATTGTAGTTATGTCCGTGTACTGCACTCTCTTGGATATGTACGACTGTAGAAGATCTAACACATTTCCTCGAATACCGCACTCGAGCTTGTTTTTTAAAATATTATGATCCACATGGTCAAATGCCTGCGTCATGTCGCAGTAAACTGCGCAAACTGGATTTCTTTTATCTAAATTTACTATAGTTCTATGTAAAAATTCAAAAATTGCTATATTAATTACTGTCATTTTTTCTCTAAATCCCTTCTGTTCATGACAGATAATTTTTTTGAGCTCTAGGTATCGATAAAGTTCTTTAAATATGTACCTCTCAAAAAAATTTGAGAATATGGGTATAAGGGCTATGGGTCTGTAGTTTGGCATTGAGTCTTTATCTCCCTTTTTATGGACTGGCTTTATTATCGATTTTTTTAAACGTTCTGGGAATACACCTTTATATATACACAAATTGAGTATGTGGCTAAGATGCCCACTGATAAGACTACCTACCGATTTTATAATTTTCGTTGAGACGCCATCGTAGCCAACACTATTAGTGTTTTTAAGGTTTTTAATAATGGCCAATATAACTTGGGGCGTACTAGGAGCCATAAACATAGACTGTTGACTACGCGCTATTAATGAGGTAGTGTTTGTTTTTATTCCAGGAATTGGTACGATTTTATCTATATAATAATTATTAAAACTATTAGCTATATGTCTGGGGTTAGTTACAAGTTTATTATTAATTTTTGAATTGTCTCTTTCGGTATATTTAATTTTTTATTGTTTATTATTTGCCATGTCATTTTTATTTTGTTGTCAGATTTTGTTATGTTATAATTATTTTGTACAGGTTTCGTTAGATTAATAACCTTTTTAAATAGTTAAGCGTATTTCGTGTAGTTTTGCTTATTGTGTGCCGTTGGTTTCATTCTTGAAAGCCATAAAAGATTTCTCTTTTTCCTACTACAAATTTTTATGCCCCGCGAAATCCATTTCTGTTTTTTAGTAGTTTTTACAGCAATAAACTTACGCGGAAAACAAAGTCTGTAAAAAAGGTCAAATTGTTCAAAGAATATATCAAATGCCGCGTTAGCATCATCAATCCCGTAGATTTCAGAAAATGTTAAACTTGCGAGGATGTTTTTGAATTTCAGCACATTTTCAGGTGCATAATCATTTTGCTCCTTGTACCAGTACTTCAAGATACATGTGTTATTTACTGGACATTTAAGAATTTGGGCCGTATGGTCAGACAAAGCTAAGTCAACCACATCAGCTTTCCAAAGTTTTTGGAAGTTGTGTGCAAAATTTTAGAGCCACCAGTTGAACATAGTACTATAGTCATTACATTTGAAGGTTGGTAGACATAAGACTATATTTGTGTGTTTTATTCCTAATAATCGATCACGTAAATTAGCTACTATCTCAGAATAATTGCGAGTCTTTTCAAAGTCTTCACAACCTATGAATATTATGCAGTAATCTTTCATTGTATAATTTGTGAGTTTAGATTGCAAATTATCAATAAGTTTAGTTATTCCATAGTTCGATGTAAGGTAATGACATATGCTGTAATTAGAATATATGTTCTGTGCTATAGACAATACCTTATTAGTCTTATTGCTACTTATCAAACACAACTTAGCTTGTTGTTCGTGGTTGGATTTTTGTTTGTGATGCCCGTCAGGTGTAGTCATTATTTGAGCTGGTTGGTCGTATTGTTCTTTGGGTGTCTGCGACAGTTCCAATCGGTGTTTGAATGATTTCTGAGTAATTCTGTGGGGAGCTGATTTTTTAGATTTGTTAGGCGTAATTATTTCAGATGATAATTTCTTAGTTGCTTGCATTAACAAATCTTGTTTCTTATTCAGCTTTGCTATAGTTTCCTTCAACTCGTTATTTTCTAGTGACAGACTATTTATCTCTTCGTGTGCAGACGATAACTGTTGTTTTAAATTTTCAATTTGTTCTCTCAAATGCATTGTTTCATCGTCGCTTATATCATCTGATAAATCTAACAAGCTCTTCGAAGCGCCATCTGTTATGCAGTCACTCGTGTTGAGTTTGCTCGGTGACTTTTCTGTTAAAGATCGATTACGCGTTTTTCGAAGAGTAATATTCTCGAAGAAATTCATTATTGCTTATTACTAAGCGTCGTCTACGTTCAAGTTAAATAGATGTGATAATATTATTTTTTGTGGGATAGAATATCACAAAAAGTGTTTAAGCGAGTGGACTGAGGTTTGATCCTGAGCTCAGATTTGTACCGTCGATGCTCCACGAACATAGGCTTAATACTTAGCCACTCGGCTACGATATCACTTAGTGAGATGTTTGAAATTGGTCTTCACTTCATATATTTCTTTACTAACGAAGAAAACAATTGTGATTGGTCAGTATTATAGATGGTCGAGTTGAGGCACTTTTTGAATAAAATTAACGGATGAGTTTTGTTGCGTATCCGTTATTGCACTTATTTGGTGTTTATTATCACTTTATTATATTGTTTTGATTATTGTTTGGTGAATAATTATATTAATTGAGGAAAGTATATGATTTTATATGTTATTAGTCACTGTTTCTTTCTCAACAGTTTGTAACACTTAATACTTCATAATTTTTATTGTACTGTATAGAAGGAGTCACTAACACTTGAGGATCACTATCAGGTATTTAGTTATTGAAAAATCACATTCACTGACTTTAAAACGCTGAATTTATATTTTTAACACATAAAAATACGGAGCTAATGTTTACACGACAGCTAGCGCCATCTGTCCTTGAAGAAGTAACCGACATGTCGGCACTGTTGCAAGCGCCATGTTCACGGATGTGCATGATGTACGGATGATGTACGGATGTACACGCTTATACATCTACATTTGATGCCCACCAAACGGAGACAAATGTTTTAAAACAGTTTTAAGTTCAACCTAATTACAACCATGATACCTAGTAATAAAGTCACAAATCGTAAAATTAGTATCTAATACTTACGACCAATCGTCGAAAATTAGCGAAAATTAGCGGCATAAACGGCTGTATCTTTTGCTTAGAACAGATTTTTAGTCTACTGTCCAAGGGACAGAAGAACTGAGTATTTGGTATACATTTCAGTTTATTACCTCTACGCGTTCCTGAGGAAAAAGTAAAAAAACACGGCGATGTAGGTATTTCGACCTCGCTCATCCAAATAAATAAAGTAAAAAAAAAATGTTGGTAATGATTGACCAATATATGATTTTAATTTTCGTAAGACAAAGAGACATACATGTAAACATCTTTATATGTATATTTTTTTGAGTGCGTGTGTACGTCACCGAACTCCTAAACGACTGGACCGATTTTGATGAAATTTTTTGTGTGTGTTCAAGGGGACTTGAGAATGGTTTACCATGCGCTACCATCGCAATGTTAAATCTATATTAATAAACTCGTACGAGTGACTTTTTTTTTTAAGCCAAAACAAATTTCGTTTCCAAGGCATTATTTTCGCGTAGTATGACTTGGCATGATGTGCAAAACGAGTAGACTTCGGCTTGGTGATGGGTCTTGTGATACCCTGTATATCATGTAACATATATACTTAACATATAAAATATAACATATAACATAACATATATGTTATAACATATAACCTATAACATATATAACGTATGACATACGTCATATGATATTAACATATATAATATATGACATACGACATATGACATATAAACATAGGTATTATAAAGATAAAAACACATTAACCTACATACCTACCGGACTTCAAATTACACCTAATATGTTGCCCTACAAAGTTCTATATCTTTCACTGAAAGTTCCATTCAAATCTGTTTAGCCATTCCAAGGATTACACCGAAAAAACAGCAAGACAGGCAACTTTAAAAAAAAACTTTGAATCGTGTAATATGGTCATATATGTATAATAATATAATTAAAAAATTGGGCAAGTGCGAGTCGGACTCGCGCACGAAGGGTTCCGTACCATCATCTATGAAAGAAAATCACGTATGTTGTATGCATACTTAAATATCTTTTAGGTTTCTACCTGTTCATTAAGATCAAGTAACAAATTGCTTAAGAATTACGTTTGGTGTATGGGAGCCCTCTTTAATATTTCTTTTGTTTTATTTAATAATTTATTTTGAAAGGTAATATTCAACTACATATTCTGTAAAAAAATTAAGCGTCTACCTGTTACCGTTAGTAATATTGAGCAAAAAATCGGAAAATAACACCTTTTTTGTATGGGACCCCCTCTTAATATTTTTTATTTTTTATTTTTAGTATTTGTTGTTATAGCGGCAACCGAAATATGTACATAATTTGTGAAACTTTCAACTTTCTAGCTATCACGGTTTATGAGATACAGCCTGGTGACAGACAGACAGACGGACAGACAGACAGACAGACAGCGGAGGCTTAGTAATAGGGTCCCGTTTTTTACCTTTTAGGTACGGAACCCTAAAAAAACACGTTTAATGTATGGGAACCCCCTTAATATTTTTTATTTTATTTTTAGTATTTGTTGTTATAGCGCCAACGGATATACATAATTTGTGAAAATTTCAGCTTTCCAGCTATCACGGTTTATGAGATACAGCCTGGTGACAAACATACAGACAGACAGCGGAGGCTTAGTAATAGGGTTCACTCGCGGTGAAGCTAAGAGGGATCCAGGAGGGGACGCTCCGCGTGGGCTTGACGGAGGCCTGCGCAGGATGCGTCCATAGGGGCGGGTGCGAGGGACAGTTCTTCTGTCCCTCGCAGTCGGGTGCGGTCGCGGGAGGAGAGGCGTGTCGGTGTTGCGTTGCCGCGCGCCCTATCTCCCGCGACCAAATGGGGGCGCACCATCGTTGGAAGAGAGGAAGAGGAGATGCGGTGTTGCGTTGCCGTCCTCCCTATCCTCTGCGGCCGCTGAGTGTTTTGGCGGCGAAGCCCAACACCTTCATCCGCCGCCAAGGGGGTTTTGTTCGGGGCCCACCTGACCATTTGGCGGGTCAATGCCCGTCGGGGGGTAGCGAGGAATGCTTCAGCGATACCCGACCCTCCGACACACGGGTACGTGAGGAACATGGATTGGTTTTTAGTCAGTAAGAGTCTGACAGTCCCCTTCGTCCTTCCCCCAGGGCGGAGGGACTCCATGAGGATTTTCCAACCCGACACCAAAAAAAAAAAGAAAGGCTTAGTAATAGGGTCCCGTTTTTACCTTTTAGGTACGTGGTAGCGCCATCTACCTTTCTATCGAGAATTAATTACATCAACGTCAATCGTTCCACGCTTGCTCGTCCAATGCGAGCGATCCTTTGTCTCCTTCGCTCCCCTCCCAAGGCACGCCTACAGAACAGTCTAGAATAATCCGTGTCGCGACAAACACATGTACCGCACCGCCATATTTTTACCGCTTTATACCAAAAACTCAACAAACCGCCCGCGAGTGAAGTGTGGTGAAACTGTATAATTCTGGGTTGGATCCAGACGGAGTGATAAGTGAATCTTCAGGATTCCCGAAGAGACACCAGGCGGAACCATTTGCAAGGAAAGAGGACTGACGTACAAGGTAAGGCGTGTTCCCACACCCCCGTCTCCTATCCTTCCCATGATCCCAGTTCATTAACTTTTCCTTTCCTAGGCCATAAGAACCTACATCCTACAGTCCACAATATTAATAATTTTCCCAAATCGCCTAGGAACATTCGGTTCGCCGAACCATTTTTGAATCCATACGAGTCGGATTCATTTACGTTTTATACGTAACCTTTCGTTATATCTCTATACCTAGGCAGTTATAGCACCTAGCTATACTCCTAGTCCATTTACATAACCGTCACATGGTTTTTTCCGCACGCATCAGTAGGTAATATACTTTTATGTAGCTACCTACTTACCCAATTATTATTTCTGGAACTATCATAGTTGTCTTGTAAATCTCATATTTCAAGCACATTTTAATTCCACCGCCTTAAAGTGTTGCCTAATTAGGTAAAATAATAGGTACTTTAGGTATTCTTATTTTGATTTGATAGCATCGATGGTTCAAATCCGGCTGAGCCCAGCACTTTTTGTGATATTTTCATTCTTTAAAATATTCATTTCTCAAATTCGGGCCATTGTAACTGAGAATATACACTAACAATAAACAATATTATTGTAATTTAATAAAAATTGAAAATACCCACTGAAGTAAAATAAGAATATTATGGCCAACGAAAATATTACTATTCGAAATAAGAACAAAAGTTGTAATTATAGTTACTGTGAGCAGGATGAAAGCCATTCCAGTCTATCGAGTTTGAATCAAAGCTTGCCAGATTTATCGACACTAGATTACGATGAAATAATTTCTCGGCAGAAAGACACAATTGATTCGCTTAAACGTCGACTAGAAAGCGCAGACAACGAAGTACAAAATTTGCTACTAGAAAACACAAGTCTTCAAAAGATAGTGAAAGAGCAACAAACAAAAATACAAACACTTACAACAATCTGTTCCTCAAATAAAAATGATGTAAAAAGAACCCAAAAAAAGGTAGCGTTATCAAACGACGGATAGACTTTACGGATAGAACAGAAACACCGGTAAAAGCGCCATTCACTTCACCTCGGCACATCACGCATGATAAACAAATGGAACATAAGGCTCGAAGTACTCCTGAGTCATTATTGAATAACAAAGTCAATACCACTATTGATAGCCAAACGAAAACAGAAGCTATAGAATACAAAGATGTTGGTGAGAAAAGACGTTTGGTTATATTTGGAAGTCAGCAATGTTCGGGACTAGCATCAAAACTCGCCGAGTCAAGAAGAAAGAGCGATTATGAGGTCTACAATATTTTTGCCTTTATTAAGCCATTTGCGTCCACCAATGAAATACTAAAATGTTGTTATAATCTAAAACTCAACAAACATGATAAAGTAATATTATGTGTAGGTGAAAATGACACCTTTCCCATGAATATACAAATTTAATTATCAACAATGCTTAAAAAATATGTAATGCTACGGTATTAATATTAAATGTTTGTAAAAATAAACATTTAAATGAGAAATTACTAAACAATATGATAAAATTAATAGCAAACAATACTTTTAATTGTCACTTTTTAAATGTATATCATACCCGCAATAATAACATGTATCATACTTGTAGAAAACTAAACCTGTTCATAGATACTATAGATTATAAGGCAAATTTCTTAACTATGTATGATAAATATTCGGTAAAACACACATGTAACTATGGCTCACATGTTGGCAATAACATTTACTGTAAGCAACATCATAATAAACTTAAACAGAGTACAATCTTAGACTACTTCACGAAATCACATAACTTCAATAAAAAATTACGAAATCAGAGTGAGTCTCAGAAAACCAATAAAAATGTATCACCATCCTTTTTTCGCTGCCACTCACCGTAGCACCAAGGACATATATAATAATGTAACATTACTTCATCAGAATATAGCGGGCTTGCTTAACAAAATCGACAGCTTAGAAATATGTATTAACGAACTAAATGAAACCAGTAAAAAAATAAAAATTATATGTCTTAGTGAAATATTTGTCAGAAACGGAGACCAGCCTAACATAAAAATTAAAAATTACAAATTAGCCGTTCTTTTTGTCGTGCCAAAGAGAGGCGTGGTGGTGTATGTATCTTATTAGATAATTCGCTAGAATTTGAAGAGATTAGTCAATGTAAAATTATAGCTTTAGAGAAATGTTTTGAGTGCTGTGGGATTTATGTTCCTTCCTATAAATGTTTGATTATTTGTATTTACAGAATACCAAACTCTCCTACTACGATCTTTTTTAATAATTTAAACATTCTTCTCCACAAACTTACATTTAAAAATCAGAAAAATCTGTTATGGGACAAGAAATACTACATACAAGTAGATGGTGTAGCAATGGGCTCTCCAGTATCGCCTGTTGTCGCTGACATCTTCATGGAGGACTTCGAGGCGCGAGCCCTGCAGACTGCCACTATCACACCGAGGTTCTACAAGCGGTATGTAGATGACACTTTCACAATTTTACCAACAGATAGTGTTAATGCTTTCCTAAACCATCTTAATTCTATTAATAACCAAATACAATTCACAATGGAATTAGAGGCAAACAATTCTTTAGCTTTCTTAGATGTACTTGTCATCAGGAATAAAACAACTCCTTAAGCCATACTGTGTATAGGAAAAAGACCCATACAAATAGGTACTTAAACGGTGAATCTCACCACCATCCTAAACAGTTAGCTACTGTAGGAATGTCTCTGTTTCAGAGAGCCCGCGGGATCTGTGACAAGAAACACCTGGACGCTGAGCTTCAACATGTCAGGCAAGTTTTGCAAGACAACAAGCTCCGACCGCCGCGCCACTGTCACAGATCCCAGAAGAAAGAAAAACCAGCCACAGTAGAAAGACAACCTGCTGTCCTCCCATACATCAAGGGCGTGACCGACAAAATTGGCTACATCTTGAAGCGAGCTTCTATCAAAACTTACTACAAGCCGCCAACGAAGATCAGTCAATTATTACCATCTGTCAAGTGTCAGTTACCCTTGCAAGAGGCCGGTGTCTACAAAATTGACTGCGAATGTGGGCTCTCATACATTGGACAAACCAAGAGAAGCATAGGCATTCGACTCAAAGAACATATAGCTGACATAAAACATAAACGCTCAACAAAGTCTGCTGTGTGTGAACATGTGGAACAGGGACCCAACCACTACCTGCAATTTGATGAACCACAGATACTCGCAAAAGAACACCGTTTTCTTCCAAGGATGATACGAGAGGCTATTGAAATTAAAAAAACACCCTAATTTCAATAGGGAAGATGGTTGGAATGTTCCTCCAGCTTGGGACCCTGTCGTAAGGCTAATGAAACCCAAGAAGGACAAAGTCACCAGAAGACCTAAGGACACTGTGAGCTCATTCTGCGTAAATAGTAACACCAGTAGATGAAAAATGTTCGGGTACTTTGAGATAACTTATACATTCAGAAAAAAGACAAATATCACCTCAGTCTGCCGTGAACATGAATTCTGTAAAGAATTCGAAACGTCGGCTAGTAATAAATTAAAAATATAGTTTCTAGATCATTAGTTTCAAATGTAATAACTTAGTGAAACCAATACATCGCGATAAAATCCGTAAACTGTAGTTTAATTTCAATCAGAAAAAGATTATAATTTGCGGCGATTTAAATATCGACACTTTAGCAAACAACAGTGCTACACAAGAGTTAATAAATTTAACTCAAAATTATAATTTAAAATTTCATATAAATATGCCTACTCGACAACGGACTTGCATCGACCACATAATTAGTAACATCACAGAACAAAGTGGTTCAGTACATGAATATAATTTGTCTGATCATTATACTTGTCAAACATTGAGCTTTTCCATTTTAAAAGAAAAAGATAAACATACGTCTTGTTTGTATATAGAAGAAATTATAATAAAGAACACTTAAACAAGTTTAGGGAATCATTGCAATCGCTCTCTTGGAGTGATGTTTTCGTAGAGGACCTTAACTCAGCATTTAATAGCTTTCACAGTATGTTTTGCCTACTTTATGACTTATGCTTCCCAATTCAAAGGTGTAAAGTTAATATGAATGTCCAGGCTCCTAAATGGATAACTAGGGGGATCAAGATATCGAGTAGAAATAAGAGAAAATTGCAATACATCTATTATTCAAATAAGAATATTAGTAATAAAAATAAATTTAATAGATATACTAAATTACTTAAAGCTTGCATAAATTGTTCAAAAAGGAATATAAATAACAACCTTATGATTAAATCAAAAAATATATGCAAAACAACATGGAGTATCATAAAAAACAAAGAATATAGTAACATAAATAATAAGAACATTGACTGGATAAACAGTAATGATATTAAAATTACAGATCCACTAGATATAGCGAATAGTTTTAACACATTCTTTGTAAGGACACCACATAATTTACTAACGAACAAATCACACAAAAACTTAGCAAACAACATCCCTTCTGTTGCATCCAGTATATTTCTACTCCCATGTACTGTTAAAGAAACTTTACAAATAATAAAATCTTTAAATAACACGAATTCTGTAGGATACGATTCTGTCAGTACGAACATTATAAAAAACTGTGCGGATCTTATTGCACCTATCCTCACTCATTTAATAAACTTATCTTTCGAACAGGGGCTATTTCCTGAAAAGATGAAGATATCTATTGTTAAGCCATTATTCAAAAAAGATAACTGTCACGAACTTACAAATTATAGACCCATTACACTCATACCAATCTTTTCCAAAATACTTGAAAAAGCAATGTACAATCGAATCTACAATTTCCTGATAAGATATGAAATTCTTCGTAAAGAACAGAATGGCTTTCAAAAAGAAAAATCCACAACACTTGCGGGCTTTTGTCTTCTAAAACAAGTAACAGAGTACATAGACAAGAAAATACCAGTAGTTGCTGTATTTTTCGATATGTCTAAAGCATTCGATTGCGTGGACCACAATATCCTTTTGTACAAATGCGAAAGATACGGAATCAGAGGATCTGCTTTGAAATGGATTGAAAGTTACCTAAAAAACCGTTTACAGTGTGTGGAAGTTTCACGCGTTGATAAAAATGCCACTGTTACGCCGCACCGATCAAAATTTTTAGAAAACCAGTATGGCGTGCCTCAGGGCAGCATACTTGGCCCACTCCTGTTTATCATATATATAAACGACCTTCCGTCAATAACACCCTATCAATCTATACTCTTTGCTGATGATATTTCAATAATTATACCCAAAAGTGACATCTACAGTGATTTCGATATAATTTTAAATAACACAGTAAAATTAATAATGACATGGCTTGAATCCAATAACTTGTGTGCTAATATATCTAAGACTAAATTTATTAAATTCTCTAATTATAAGACTCCACACGAAACATTAAATATTGCGTACCGAGGCGAAAACCTATCAAGAGTAGCTGATACAAAGTTTTTAGGCTTATACATAGACCAACACTACAATTGGAAAATACATGTCCAACACGTCTGTAGTAAACTAAACAAATTTGTATTTGCACTCAGAAATTTACATCAAATTGCTGGCAAATCTGCAGCGCAAATTGCTTATTACGGATATGTGGAATCGATACTACGATATGGATTATTGTTATGGGGACATTCAACTGATATCAATAAGGCTTTTATTTGCCAGAAAAAATGCTTAAGGGCTTTGTGTAACGTAGGACCACTAGACTCATGCCGACCATTGTTTAGAAATAATAAAATACTTACTCTTTTTGGCTTATATATATTGGAAATATGTGTACATGTGAAAAAATTCTCACATGAATTTAACAATGTTAGAGATAACTCAGTCATGAGTAAGAGAGACCCCACCAGATTGTTAATGCCTACATGTAAGAGCTCCCTATTTCATAAAAATTGTTACATTATGTGCATAAGAGTTTTTAATAAAATTCCAAAGGCAATCCGTGAACTGCGACTATTTAAAATGAAGTCTGGGTTAAAAAAATGGCTTGTAACACAAACTTTTTATAACATGGATGAATTTTTTAACCTGAGACCTTGTAAAAGATGAAGAGAGTGAATATAATTATGATATATAAATGTAGCATACATCATTTTAGGTAAATGATTTAATTTTGTAGTGTAATGTTGATGCGTGTGATGAATTGATGATGTCATGTAATAAATTTGGTTTAAATGTATTTAATAATGATTTAATTTTTAAGTTCTATAATTTTGTATTTAAATTTGTATGCCAACACTGGCGAAATGTGTGATTCGATATTATGTATAACACCTGTAAATGTACCACATTTTTTACAAATAAATTATTCTATTCTATTCTATTCGGTCTCATTAGCTTATACTTACGTAAGCATGGCACAACAAAAGAAGCCACGCGTGTCGGAAGACAGAGAGCTGACAATCTTAGAAGCAAAACGTAATATTTTATTTGAGCGTATTCAAAACATTTACGAGCGCTCAAAAACCGCCGCCGCTTCTGATATTGATATGAGTCATTTCTCAGTTATTGTATGACAGTAAATAGTATTCGAACAGATTTTCATAAGTTATTAGACGATTGCTTTCTACTAATCCTGATGAAAAATATCAGGCGTACACCTCATTCGAAGATCTTTATTGTATCATTAAGCGTATACAACCACAATTAGAGGGTAAATATTCGGCACAGCCCGTTTCAGCGGCTCGCACGCCGAGATTACCGCCAATCGAGATTATGTCGTTTGACGGCGATATACGAAATTGGCCGTTATTCTATGCGAGTTTTAAGTCCACAGTGTACGATAAAGGTTCTCTGACAGATGCTGACAGGTTGTACTATTTAATAGGTAAACTGTCACCAAAGGCCCAGTCCGTATTTGCAGGTGTCACACCCAGTGCTGAGAATTATCAGGTCATATTTCAGTCACTACTTGATAGATATCAAGATACTCGTGTTCTGGCGTCTACATACTTTGATCGAGCTTTAAATCTTAAACTGTCCGGTGCCGCGTCTGTTTCGAATTTTCAGCTGTTTATTGACAACTTTGTTACCGCAGTTAGTTCCCTTAAAAACTTAAAATTAAAAGATCTTTCCGACTTTATGTTTTTTCAACTCGCTTTAAAAAAGTTTGACACTGAAACAATTCGTGCTTTCGAGATGACTGAACGTAATTATAAAATACCTACACTAGATAGTTTTATTTCTTTCATCAAAGATCAGTGTTGAATATTTCATAATACGCAGTCTAGTTCATCTAGCTCGTCTAATAATAATAATAGCAAACAAAAGTCGAATAAATCGCGAAATAGCAATAATAACTCGGTCCCTAATCCACAATCTTACGTAACATGCTCGGAATCTAATAATAATAATTCACAGAAATGTCTGTGCAGTAATTATAGTGCACGACCATTTCTACCATTTCTTCCCGCCTTTAATAGTTTAAATCCGACTGCTCGTTTCAAGTGCGTGAAAGATAACAAAGCATGCATTAATTGCTTAAGTAAAAAGCATAAAACGAGTGATTGTTCTAGTTAGACGAGATGTCGTTCATATAATCAGCGACACCACTCATTGTTGCACTTCGATAAAGGTAGTCCGTTGTCAAGCCAAGCCGGTAACCTTGACACACTTACGTCGCAAGGGCAGGCCACGATAACTGCGCCTTCCGCGTCACAGAATGAAATATCGTTGTGTACGACATCCATCGCGCGGGCGACGCGCACGTGCGGACGGCCCTCGCGTATCTATAATGATCAGCGAGGGGCCAAGCCGCAGTGTATGGCGTCCAAGACGGTACTGTTAGCGACAGCGCAAGTTATCGTTTATGATATTAATGGATCGCCGCACGTGGTACGTTGTCTACTCGATAGCGCATCTCAGAGCAATTTCATAACTTTTGATTGTTTCAAACGCCTCGGATTGTGGAATAACTTTAAAAATACTAACTTAGTAGTCAAAGGGATCGGGGGTTCAGAAAAACATTGCAAGGGTTCCGTAGATGTTAAAATACATTCGCGTTTTGATAGGAATATTAACTTTGACATTTCTTTGCTTATCGTGGAGCGTATCACGGACGCATTGCTGAACGCTAATGTAGACGTAGCACTAATCACTCACCTCGAGTCAATGCCACTAGCAGATATGGAATTTGCGAATCCGGCAGACATTGATGTTTTGATCGGAGCTTCAATATTTCCGCACTTGTTACTACCTAAAGTTGTACGTAGTGAGCAACATAATTTACCGCCCGCTATTGAGACGGTATTTGGGTATGTGATTATGGGTACCGTACCTACGTTACATACTTCTCAATACGTTACGTCTTGCTGTTGTTCTGTTCTTCAAGAAAATAATATTGATTCTCTTCTCAAGCGATTTTGGGAGCTGGAAGAGATTACTGCACCGCCCTTGATGAGCCGTAAGGATCTCGAGTGTGAAGAATATTTCCGCGCTACCACTGTTCGTGACGACAGTGGCAGATACGTTGTGGCGTTGCCATTCTATGGTGACCCTTATGCGTTAGGCGACTCGTACGCTGCTGCGCTTAGACGTTTCCATTGTTTAGAACGTAAACTTGATGCATCACTTAAGTTACGCGGCGCCTATAATGACGTCATTCGTGACTACCTAAATAAAGGTTTTTTGAGTGTAGTTATAAACAACGAGGTCAATTCTCTTCCCTCATATTATATCCCGCATCACGGCGAAGTTCGCGAAGATAAAACCTCTACTAAACTTCGTGTGGTTTTAGATGCTAGTTGTAGGACTACATCGGGTCAGTCGATTAATGACATTTTGCATGCCGGCCCTAATCTACAGAGTGATTTATTTAACATCATAATAAAGTTTCGTCTTTTCCAAATCGCTCTGTCAGCTAATTGCCTTCAAATGTTTCTCAATATCGGCGTTTGCGAATCTGACCGTAGATTTCAACGGATTTTTTATCTTTTTGACAATAAGGAACCTTTAGCCGTGTATCAGTTCAATCGTGTTTGTTTTGGACTCAGGTCTAGCCCATTTCACGCGTTACGAGTTGTTCGCTGATGAAGGCGATCACTTTCCCGCCGCAACAGCTGTTGCTTCTTCCGCTTTATATACGGATGACATCGCCTGTAGTGTCATATCCGATCCGCTAGCAATTTCGCTTTGTGAAGAGCTTATTCAGCTTTTCAAGCGAGGCCAGTTTGATCTTGTCAAATGGACAAGCAATTCTAAGGAGGTTCTCGCACGCATACCTGATTCTCATAAAGCTACTCCGGACACTGAGTTTGAGAAGTCTGTACCGCATAAAGTTCTCGGTTTACGCTGGGACAAATCCTGTGATAGTTTTCGGTTTGACGTCTCACCGCCAGATGATAAGTACACCAAACGCTCTATGCTGTCCACAGTGGCTCCCACAATGTTGTACGCCAAGCTCTTGATCAAAGAACTTTGGTTATCAAAGTGTGAGTGGGATGAAACACCCCCTGACCATATTCTCGTCGCTTGGAGCCAGTTTTGTGTTGAGCTTACCGCGCTCAATCAAATTACTATTCCGCGTCATCTTGGGTTGGTAGATGGATGTACCATCAACTTAATAGGTTTCGCTGACGCCAGCGAGCGTGCTTACGGTGGAGTCGTATATCTGCAAGTCCGCATTGGTTCTAACTACTCGGTGCAGTTAGTTTGTGCCAAGTCCAAGGTCTCGCCTATTAAAACCATTTCGGTTGCGAGACTGGAGTTGTGCGCGGCCCTTCTGCTGTCTCAGTTGCTCCACAAGGTTCAAGACACAGTTTTGCCCCTCTACCCTATTAATAAAATATACGCGTTTTCTGACTCCAAAGTAGTGCTCGCTTGGATTTATTCTTCTCCTCACCGCTGGCAGACTTTTGTCGCCAACCGCGTTAGTAAATTAATTGAACTTGTTCCTGCTACTTGTTTCAATCACGTCGCGGGTATTGAGAACCCCGCTGATTGCCTGTCTCGTGGTGTTACTCCACTTAATCTTCTGCATCATCCATTGTGGCATCGTGGACCTTCTTGGATTTCCTATGATCCGTCAGAGTGGCCCATGCAACCCTTCGACCACAGTGCAGAGGACGAGGATGTACCCGAACGGAAGTCTGTTTCTCATCCCGTGATTGTTGAGGTTGCTGAATCTCCGATCTATGCACTCGCACTACGCATTTCATCGTGGTCTAAGTTACTCCGCGCCATTGTTTATGTCTGTAGGTTTCTTAGGCACCTAACTAATGGGACTTTTGTTTCGAGTACTGACCTTGAATTTGCAGAATATAAGTTACTTCGAGCTGTACAGGCTGTTCATTTTAGTAACGACATTCAAAATTTGAAAAATAATGTACCTTGTTCTCCCGCTATTCTTAGGCTCAACCCGTTTCTCGATGAGCACGGTGTCATACGCGTTGGGGTCGTCTGTCAAATTTGGATGAACCTTATAACTACAAACATCCTTGCATTCTGCCGCGTCATGATCATGTTGTCGACCTTCTTGTTGATTTTTATCACAAGAAGCACCTCCATGCTGGTCCAGAGTTGCTTATGTCCTTACTTGGGCATAAGTATTGGATTCTGTGGCATTCTGTGACGAATTATTCGTCGAGAATACATAAATGTAACGTCCGTTTTAAATTTCGTCCGTGTCCGACTTTCCCTCCCATGGCAGATCTTCCTAGCCAACGCGTCAACTAAGTTGATAAAGCGTTTACACATACCGGTTGTGATTACGCAGGACCGCTGCAGTATACGCTAGTGCGTGGTCGAGGTGTTAAAAGCCGCAAAGCTTGGCTATGTATTTTCACATGCTTAACGACGCGCGATACGCATATTGAAGTTGCGACAGATTTAAGCACGATGTCATTCCTTGCAGCCCTTAAACGATTTCTTGCTCCAGAGACATACTCTGCTGGATAAACTCGTGCAGTCTTTCTGGCGGCGCTGGCGTGCGGAATATCTACACCAGCTTCAGGCTAGATCCAAGTGGAATAGTCCTGCATCCCCTATACAGGAGGGTATAGGGAGGGTCCCCTATAAAGGGCTCCGCCGCTTTCGTGGCCGTTGGCCATCGTAGAGAGACTGCATACTTCCAAGGACGGTACAACCCGCGTTGTTACCGTGAAAACCGCGAAGGGCAGCTACGTGCGCCCTGTTGTACGTCCCTGTCCGCTTCCAACTCAGTGAGATCTAGCCTGAAGTTGGATCTACCTCTTAGTTTAAGTATTTAGTTAGTTCGCTATTATTGCGTTTATTATCATATCTCTGTCTTAGCCTATTGATGGGTTATGCGGTAGTACACCCAACATAGCTAAGTTCAAATTTTATTTATTTTTTAAAAGCAACCCTTTAGGGCCGGGGGGATATGGTAACGCCATGTAACTTTCTATCGAGAATTAATTACATCAACGTCAATCATTCCACGCTTGCCCGTCCATTGTGAGTGATCCTTTGTCTCCTTCGCTCCCCTCCCAAGGCACGCCTACAGAACAGTCTAGAATAATCCGCGTCGCGACAAACACATGTACCGCACCGCCATATTTTTACCGCTTTATACCAAAAACTCAACAAACCGCCCGCGAGTGAAGTGTGGTGAAACTGTATAATTCTGGGTTGGATCCAGACGGAGTGATAAGTGAATCTTCAGGATTCCCGAAGAGACACCAGGCGGAATCATTTGCAAGGAAAGAGGACTGACGTACAAGGTAAGGCGTGTTCCCACACCTCCGTCTCCTAGCCTTCCCATGATCCCAGTTCATTCACTTTTCCTTTCCTAGGCCATAAGAACCCACATCCTACAGTCCACAATATTAATAATTTTCCCAAATCGCCTAGGAACATTCGGTTCGCCGAACCAGTACGGAAACCTAAAAGACTTAGTTATTTTGAAATCATAGCGATAGCGATACATTTAAATTTTGTTTATATGTATAGATTACTATAGATTCATATTCCACACGAATGAAGTCGCGAGTATCGGATAATACTAATATATAAAGCTGAAGAGTTTGTTTATTTGCTTGAACGCGCTAATCTCAGGAACTACTTGTGTCCGATTTGAAAAAGCGTGTGCTTTTCAGTGTTAGATAGCCCATTTATTGAGGAACGCTAAAGGCTATGCAACATCACGCTATTAGCCACGGGAGCGGAACAGTAACCTTAAATAACGCGGGTGTAACCGCGGGCTCAACTAGTGTTTAAATTAAAAAAATTGGCGATCACGGGGAGCAAGTGTGGCCGGTAACCGTGGAAACCGGGCTTGTATCTAAATTTCGTAGAAAAAATATTTTTAAAATATCTACATGATAGGAATTTGTGAAAATCTAATACTAATATAAAAATCCGTAAATCTATTAGGGATAAAAAAACGAACATGACACGAAAATATAATCATACAAGAAAATGTAACATAATAATATAAAGCATATTTTATAATTTTGCATAGATGAAATCGACTCCATAGTTCCCAGTTCTCAATACTTTATCAAAATATTAGGTAAATTGAATTCGATAACAAACCTTTGCATGTCTCATGATTCTTCAATAAGTCAACTTTCTTTTTATTTTTTAACATAAGATCTCGTATTTACCTTGTTACCCATTTTATTTTTTATTTCTTATTTTACGAAACAAATCGTAATAAAAATACCTATAGTTGCGTGCGCACGTGATACACGTCCACGTCGGACGGAGAGCCTAGCTCGAGTGACAAGCTAGCGCGCCCGGCTGAAGTAAACGCTATGACATCAGGAATAACGTAAAATATCGGATGCGGGCTTTGACCCACTTCAAGCATGGAAAAAGTTGAAAATCTTGTGTTGTTTGTTAATATAGTAATGTTTGTCCTACAGAAAAAATGTCTTGAACTACAATAAAACGTAGGTTTATTTTATGTTTATTGTTTACTTCAGAAAGAACAGTGAATATTTTATTCAAATATTTTGAATATGCTTTCCAAGTAGTGTGGTTTTCAAATTACCTAAAATGTTTTCGAGCGAATATCGTCTAATCATGTATCTGTTCTTAAACAAAGACAGACAAGGGCCTAAATAATCGTTTGCTGAAGTTTCACTTTACTAGTATCTATGACTGTTTCAGAATATCGCTTCAAAATAGCATAAAATTCGGAATGCCTGCTCTTAATATATGTCTTCAAGAAAATGCGACATATTGCTGACCCAACATTAATATGGCAAGTGTACTTTGCTCTATGCCAGTCATTATTAACATTTGTATTACGACATGGGGGGGCGCAGAAAAAAAATTTGTTACTGTCTGTTGAAAGAGCTCAGCGAGCAATCCTTAAAGTATCAACCTCCAACCTCCGTTTCTACATCCAACTAATTCCCTATACCAAGCTTGTAAAGTATTAACAGTTCGACAACTATTTATTAAGAGTATCGTATTAAAGCAGCACACAGCCCTTCCCTACAGCACTATATCTACCAACAAAAGGCGACATAATATAATATTTCCGACTAAAATACAAACAAGACGCGTATTCACATCCAAATTTTATGTATTCCTGGGGCCGCTACTTTACAAAAGACTAAACGCATTGACTAACCTAATTCCTTGCACCTACTTCAAATGCAACAAAATTGTCAACAATACCCTTCTGAATATGTCTTACGAAGATACAGAAAAATTATTGAATGTGTTAAAATAATTATCACAACAAAATACACCTTTACCTAAATTTATTAGTTGTAATTATTGATAAGATATTGTAGATCTAGTATTACTGTACTAAAACATGACGTACTAGAAATATTGTAGTAAGTAAGTTATATTTTATAGTATCTAATTAGCCCTAATCGCCTGAAACACAGGGTTATCCTAGTTCAGGCCTAAAACCTTATATCAGGATCCTAAACTAAGCTTTTGTACTTTAAATAAGTAAATTGTACCTTTTATTTAACAGAATAAATTGAATTTGAATTTTGAATTCGAATTCTTCTACTTTGCCAGCGAAGTCTAGTTGATGATAATTATGATGTTTTTTTGGCTTAACTTTGCTTTGTGTTACTTGTTACAGCTATGAAGGCATAATGAGCAGAAATAAAAAACATAACTTGACAGTCTATCTCCACCTACATATATTATTATAAAATGTCCACTGAATACAAATATTATTATTAGTTTTACACACACATTTTATAACTTTTAAAACCTTTTCCATAATCGCCTTAGTTTATGTTAAATCCACTCTATTATTCTATCGGCAAATGGATTCACAGAATCAGTTATGCTGCAGTGAGTATTTACAGCTAGTAAAAAGCTTATTTCAATGTCATTTTCAGAGCCTATATCATAAGTATGAAAAAAAAATCTCTAAATATGTACATATAAAGGTGGCAAGTGTTTTTCTGACATGTCATGTTAACATGAAATGAAAAGATGAACGAGTACGTTCACTAAGAAAGTGTTTTGAGAACTTAAAGGGCTACCGCAGACTAGCTTCTTTTAGCATCGGCGACCGGCGATTTTGCAACTCTCGACTCTCTGCGTTCGGACGCGGCGACTGTAGTGTTGTAGTGTGTTGTTCGTGGTCGTTCAAGTCGACTTTCGATAATTGGATTTATTTCTCCAATGTTTTATTCAGGGTAAAATTACCCCAAACGACTATTATAAAGTCTTTTTGTAAAGGTATTTGCAGTACCGTTACAAAACATATTTTTTGTGGTTTACCTAATAAAGCTTACTAAATTATACGATTGTTTAAAGAAACATCCATCTGTATATATAAAATGCTTGCCTTACTGACCGACTGGCAGACAACGCTAGCTTAAACGATTGGAAACAAGAAGCTGGAATTTAACATGTACATATATGCGCCTTAAAGAACGTATAGGATTGCACTAAGAAGGGATTTTCCGAAATGCCCACGGAATCGGATAGAAACAGTAAAAAAATGTGCTTATGCAGGCTAGACGGATGATTTTTTTACGCCACGTGACTGCCAGCTTTAGGGAATACGCGATAGGAGATGACACTATCTTCGCAGAATATGAAATGAAATGAATGAAAATACGAAATCAAGTTTTATGCGCCTGGGGTGAAAAATTACCCCACGATGTTACGTAAGGGTTACAAAATAAGTGACAACCTACGGTAAGGGGCCGTCTATTAATTACGTGAGTCTCGATAGGTGGAAGGAAGATATAAGTGTACAATGGAAGACAAACAAAGAAACGTGATAGCTCTCGTATCACGTGTCTTTGTTTGTCTTTGATTGTACAATATTCTTGATCTAGAGATATTTATCCTATACGCATTATAAAACGACGTTCGTTTGATCGGGAAACATTCTGAAAAGTGCTGTATTTAGATTTTTTTATTTAGATTAAGCATCTTGAAAAAGGTGGATGTCCTCAGTTCGGTTTGAATATTATTTTTTAAGTAGGTGCACCGGTTTCTCCAAGGTTTCTGAAGTTTCTGATCCATTTCTGGGATTATTTTTATTTTCGATGCGATATAGTTAAGACTCTCACAAGACAGCATAGTTTTATAATATCATTGTTATAGGTAAGGAATAGTATAATGCATGATATATTAATCATTATTTTTACTTGAAAAATAGTCAAAATATCAAAGCAGTCTGCAAATAGCGCCCATGTACGAGAAGGTTCGCATAATACACACATCTTATTATGTATAATTATGTAAGTATAATAAATAGGAGGGTAGAGAGGAAAAGGGAGAGGGCACCCATATAAAAGATGGAATGAGAATTAATATGTAAGAAAAAGGGGGAAATGATCGGAGGACTGGTGACAGAGTAGAATGGAAGTGAAGGAAATAAATACACGCCGACCCACACAAATTGATACCAGGGCAAGAGATGAAGAGCATGATGAGTATAATATAATATATTTTCCAGTGTGCGGGGTATTCATTCGGACGCTGCATCTGGATGCTAAAAAGCGATCGAATCGCCGGTCACCGATGCTAAAAGAAGCTAGTCTGCAGTGGCTCAAACAGAAAGAGGTATGCGTATTAACCTCATTAGTACATTCATTCGTACCGCTTTTGGTAATAGCGTGTAGCTAAAAATGTATATGAAATGAGGACTTTATACGTAGGCGATGACGCAAGCGACAGCGAGTGTTACTGCATTGCCACACCCTTTATTTGAACCGGGATACTGTAGATAGATATTTGGTTACGTTTAATTAACAAACAGTAACCGCTTCATTCTACTTCACAACAGAATTTAATTTAGGCTTAAATTTGCTTCAAATTTACCAAATCGGTGTGGGGTCGTTGATAGAGTACAAAATATAATGCTTTGTTTACCCTGCATAGAGTATATCGTCAATGATGAATATTTTTATATAATAAAAGCCACTTTAAAAGCTTACATAATTTGGCATCTCAAATGTTTGCCCTGTGTGATTTTGTATTTACAAATAAAGTAAATATTATTTGCTTATCTCTGTTTTTTTTACTAACAAAACCATATGCTATTACAAAATATATTACTTAGTTTGCTTATCTTAAAGATACATCCATAATATTATATTGCCTTATAGTTACCCGTGACTGTTTCGTTTCAACTACATTGGGTACAATATTACCTTTTACACAAAGCGCCTCGTTTCTGCCTTCCGCTACAAACATGGATGGTCTTATTCTAGCTAGAGGCTAGAATTTGAATACTTGGGACCAGTCTTCCCGTAACAACTACCAGAGGTATTCATGACAGCAAAGACCGACGCATGACGACTGCACGTGCTCCGAAGAACGGAAAGAGTTCTGACATGTATTTGTTAATGGTCACCTACAAACCACACAGTACCAAACGCGCTATATCATATTTATAGCTATCATCACTTTATTGTCAAAGGAAAACAATGATATGAAATTATTTATTGTGAAATGCTTCCGAAGCAATTGGCAATAAATAATAATAACCAGTCGCTATTTTTCGAAAATAGATATAGTCTTGTCTTACTAGAAGTATCCAATTAAATGATTCGACTAGAACTGACTTCTGCCACTTCTTAATAGACTGTAACGTATGTCCGGTACTTACCGCGTTGCGTCACAGTACCGCCCATACGCTCGGCCAATCAGAGAAAGCCATCGTCCGCACTCGCAAAGCCTGACCAAATATGGTCATAAACGGACTCTCAGCCTGATGGAGGGCCCGGTATATAAAGGGGCCGACAGAGAGGCCGGCACCGCTACTCTAACGTCGCTTCTACTATAACTAAGCGTACCTACTGACCCTACGTCGTATTTACGTGTATCCTGGTCCCAGCTACGGGTAAGCACTACATTTACTGCGTTAGCGTACTGCCCATCTCTCTACCTGCTGGCTGAGGCCGGCTGACGCCGCCTGCCTGACTCTATTGGTTGTGGCTCTCCTAATGCTGCTTTCCTTCAGGTTCCAGGTTCACGTTAAGACTCCGGCTACGCTCCTAGACCGCTACACTTTCCTGCATCGCCTTCGGCTTCACCTCTGGCGAAGAGTCTGGCCTGCCCTGCTCATCGTACTCACACTGCCGGCGTCTGCCAGCTGAGCCAACGTCAGCGAGGGCCTGTACCGCTACGCACAGCCTTCGAGTAGCCTGCCTACACACTACCGGAGGGAACAGCGTGGGAGACTACAGCCCTTAGTGTTCAGGCCAGTGTCGTGTTGTTGGTCGGTCATACTCGTGGCAAGGGAAGTGAGACGATACTCTGCAATAAACGCATCTAAAACCTCTACTGCGTTTTTACTACCAGAACCCGTTACAGTAGCGCCTACGTGGGTTATTGTCTCGCTTTCCGTGCTCGAGTTCTCATCTAGCAGGTCTCCATCATTGTAAGCGAGCAGGTGCGGCTACAGCGAACCGGTACGTATTGTTGTACTAATTGCCTACCTTTTAGTGTAACTACCTACTACGTACTAGTTCGCAAATTTGAATCTAACGTTTTTCTAATTAGTCCTAACGGTCGAACTTTTACGCCTAATCGTAAAGTAGGCCATTTGTAAGGGCGGAACGCTTGCGCACTAAGTGTAGTGTGTAGTGTATACTTACGCGGTTATTCATACACCATGGGCTCACACCCCATAAAATACTTCCTGCTAAACAAGAACGAGTTAGCTTACGAGGTCGCGATTAGAGGTGAGGAGCCAGCTACCTCTGTCCTAGGTCTGCGGAAGCAGCTCCCTAAATTACTGGAAGCCATTCCAAATGATGACATTTTGGAGTCGGGTCTAGCCATAGCGGTGGACTTCGAGGGCGCTAGCGAGGCCGTCTCTGAGCTGGCCAAGCGACTAAATTCGTTATCTGCCTCTTACGACGCGAACCTAGCTAAGAGGTCTACCACACTGCACAACCACTTATACCATAGACTCCGTAGGATGGAACGTCCTACGGCGTTTTCAAAACGGATTACCGAATTGTGCAGCCGGTTCGACAAGCTCTCGGCGGAGCTGTCCGCCATTGAGCAATCAGCTGTTCGCTCAGCTGATGCTGTGGCAGAGGTCCAACCTGCGCCGTCTACCTCGACGCAGGCAGGGTTAGCCCCAGTATTGCATTGCGAGCATTTGAGAGTTAGCGAACTGTCTAAGCTAAAATACGACGGTACGGGATGCGTCCGAGCGTTCCTACAACGCGTAACCGAATTCCAAACCGCGCGTAATCTACCTTCCACTAAAATTTTATCATATGCCTCCGAAATTTTCACCGGTAACGCACTTCGCTGGTACCGCGGCCTAAAAGAATATTTCAATACATGGGAAGAACTCACCACTAAATTAATAGACGATTTCACACCGTACGATTATGACTACCGGTTATTAAATGAAATCCGCCGACGTACTCAAGGTGCTACCGAAACTATAATTATTTATCTCTCGATAATGAATCAGCTGTTCGCTAGGCTGTCTCCGTCAAAGCGATTGTCCGAACGCGAAAAGTTAGACATCCTATTGCATAACATACGTCCATGCTACTCACTAGTGCTAGCTCCGTCAATATCTTCAATAGACAGTATAGCAACACTGCAGACGTTATGTTTAAACTACGAACGGATGAAATGTTTGAACTCTCAATTCCGCGAACCGTATTATAATAACGACACGTTGGCACCAGACCTAGCTTACAGTCACAAACCTAATAACCGAGCGCGTAATAATTCCTACAATAATTATCCCGTTGCTACTATAGAGGGTACGTCCGAATACACTGTGAACAACGAACCTAGCAAACCTAAGTCTAAACCTAGCTCTGTCGCTCTAGTCACGTCCAAGTACTGCCCGCGCTGCCGAATCAATGATCACAGTTTGAATGAATGCAAACGCGATCGCTTCGCAATTTGCTTCAAGTGCGGCTGTAGGGATGTGACATTCCCTAACTGCCCGAACTGTAAATCGACGAAACCAAAAAACTAGTTGGTCAGGGTCGGGGCGTGTCAAAATCTAAATTAGGTTCTACAACCTATTCAATCAATTTTGACAAAGATGATTGGAGAAATTGGCTAAACACCTAAAAGTGTATTTCTCTAGTTATTCCGTCGCCTCGATCCTGGATAATAAACCTAAAAATGACCTACGGCCCTATGTTAACGTAACGATTAACAGTTTACCTATTTGTGGATTGCTCGATTCCGGTTCAGCCATTACAATTCTAGGTAACAACTCCCATCTGGAGGTAATTACTAAAACCGGGTTAGAAATACAGCAGTGTCACAACACTAATTCCATTCGGTCCGCGGGTGGAAATATATTGTTGCCGCGCGGTTTTATCAACTTACCCACTACTTTTAATAATCAAACCCACTTATTGAAAGCTTATATTATTCCAGAAGTTACAAGTAATTTAATTTTAGGCATCGATTTCTGGAAACTATTTAAATTACTGCCTAACCATATCGCATCCGTATGCATGTCTAAAACATTGCCGTGTAGTGTGTTAGGTGAAAATAAGCTAAGTAACACGAACGTATTGCAATCTTTTAGTGAGTTGAGTGAGTCACAACAGAGAACGGCTAAGTTAATTATAAAGCAATACGAGTCGATTTCTACTGAAAAAACCGGTTTAGGACGAACTCACTTAATAGAACATGCAATAGACACTGGCGATTCTGCGCCGATACGCCAAAGATATTATAGGTTACCGCCGGCGAAATTAAAAATAATTATTGACGAATTAGACGAAATGCTTGCATTGGGAGTGGTAGAAAAATGCGAAAGTCCGTGGTCGTCACCGATTTTACTAACGCCTAAGAAAGACGGTAAACTAAGGTTTTGTTTAGATAGTCGGAAACTTAATTCTATTACTAAAAAAGACGCGTACAAACTACCTTACGTATCCGAAATTTTAGACAACCTTAGGAACGCTAGATATCTAAGTAGTATAGACTTATCTAAGTCCTTTTGGCAGACGCCTCTTCGCGAATGTGATCGTGATAAGACTGCGTTCTATGTGCCTACTAGAGGAACATTTAGATTTGTGACTATGCCGTTTGGTTTAACGAATGCGCCTGCGACACAACAGCGTTTGGTGGATCACTTGTTTACGAACAGTCCTGAGTTCGAAAACTCTGTATTCGTTTTTTTAGATGATATCGTGCTTATATCGCCATCTTTTAATGCTCATGTGTCACTATTAAATAAAGTATACGAAAAATTAAAATCGGCCAACCTTACCATCAACTTGGAAAAATCTAAATTCTTCCGTGATGAATTGAAGTACTTGGGCTACGTAGTAAACTCTAAAGGATTACAAGTAGACCCATGTAAGGTGGAAGCCATTCTTCAATATGCTACGCCTAAGAATAAAAAAGAAGTCAAAAGGTTCTTAGGCATTGCATCATGGTATCGGCGATTTATACCTAATTTTAGTACTATTGCCGGTCCTCTGAACAAACTTACCTCTACCGGTAAGAAAGCCGCACCATTTCAGTGGTCGGTGGAAGCTGATGACTCGTTTTGTAAACTAAAACAATTGTTAAGCTCCGCACCAATATTATCGTGTCCCGATTACGAGAAACCTTTTCAAGTTCACACAGATGCGAGTGCGAGCGGCATCGGTGGGTTCCTTACACAAGAAATAGATGGCGTGGAACTACCTATCGCTTACATGAGTAGGTCACTAAATGCACAGGAACAAAACTACAGTATAACAGAACGGGAGACATTAGCAGTTCTAACAGCCCTCGAATATTGGCGCTGTTATTTAGATAACGGGTTAAAGTTTGTTGTGTATACTGACCATTCCGCACTGAAATGGTTCCTAAACTTGAGCAACCCGACTGGTAGATTAGCTCGGTGGTCGGTTCGTCTGTCAGCCTTCAACTTCGAAATAAAGCATCGGCGCGGTGCGGATAATATTATAGCCGATGCGTTATCACGATCCTTACCTGTAAATATAATTAACGCGAATAATAATAACGTGAATGACCCTAATGTTAACACTGATCAATGGTATTCAGCCACCTACAATGGTTGTTTATCTTCGCCTAATGACTATCCAGACTATTCTATTAAAAATAATAAATTATATCGTTTGATTAAATCTAGGTGTATGCTACGTAAGGAGTTCGAATGGAAAGAAGTACTACCTTCTTCTGATCGAAATAATGCCATATTAGAGAACCATGCTGATCCCACTTCGGGGCATTTCGGTATATTTAAAACTTACAAGCGCTTAGCACTGCGTTACTATTGGCCCAAAATGCGCGATGACGTAGTTAAGTTCATAAATTCTTGCGACACTTGTATCGCGCACAAACATCAGAACCACGCACCATTGGGAACCATGGGACGACCCAAAGTGTGTTCACGACCCTTCCAAACCATTAGTGTAGATTTGGTGGGGCCACTACCCGTCACAAGAAAACAAAACGCCTACATCTTCGTAGTAACTTGTTGTTTTAGTAAATACTGTCTACTTTTTCCTATCAGGCGCGCAACTGCTGAAATAATAACTAATATTTTGGAAGAAAAAATATTTTTAGTTCATGGTATACCATCTACAATTATATTGGACAATGGTAAACAGTTTGTCAGTGCTACTTTAAAAGCTATGTTGCGCAAGTACAAAATCCCTAATCTTCATTATACTCCTAAATATTCCCCACATGTCAATACGGTCGAACGCTATAATAAAACCATTGGTTCTACCTTAGCGGCGTTTGTAGGAAATGACCAGAGATTATGGGACACTCTCGTACCTAAGGTGCAGTTTGCATTAAATACTGCAGTTAATGAAGTCACGGGCTATACACCTAGTTTTTTAGTCTATGGACGTGAACTAGTTCCATGCGGCTCACACTATGTCGACACAGACGCTGATGATATAGTATACATACCTAGGGACGATTACGCAGAAAACATAGGTCACTTATCAGGCATATTTGACAAAGTTCAGGCACTCCTCATTCAAGCTCATGCTAGGAATTCCCAAACGTATAATTTACGCCGTAAACCAGCTGAGTTTAATGTGGGAGACACTGTGTGGAAACGGACTTTTTATCAGAGCGACAAGGATAAGTCCTTCTGTAAGAAACTAGCCCCTAAATTCGTGAAGTGCACAGTGATTAATAAAAAGTCGCCTCTCGTTTACGAGTTGTCGGACGCGTCTGGAAATTCTATTGGGTTTTGGCACATTAAGGACCTAAAACTTATACACTATGGTGCCTAACTATTTGTTACAAACCGTAGAAGACTTTCCCTTCCTTCTCTCTATATGCCGTCTTAGCTTGGACAGTAGCGGACTCATAGACCTAACGCAGCTAGTCGGATTTTCCTTGTTAGCCACGTAAAATCCTCTCCTAAGGCGGGCGGTATTGTAACGTATGTCCGGTACTTACCGCGTTGCGTCACAGTACCGCCCATACGCTCGGCCAATCAGAGAAAGCCATCGTCCGCACTCGCAAAGCCTGACCAAATATGGTCATAAACGGACTCTCAGCCTGATGGAGGGCCCGGTATATAAAGGGGCCGACAGAGAGGCCGGCACCGCTACTCTAACGTCGCTTCTACTATAACTAAGCGTACCTACTGACCCTACGTCGTATTTACGTGTATCCTGGTCCCAGCTACGGGTAAGCACTACATTTACTGCGTTAGCGTACTGCCCATCTCTCTACCTGCTGGCTGAGGCCGGCTGACGCCGCCTGCCTGACTCTATTGGTTGTGGCTCTCCTAATGCTGCTTTCCTTCAGGTTCCAGGTTCACGTTAAGACTCCGGCTACGCTCCTAGACCGCTACACTTTCCTGCATCGCCTTCGGCTTCACCTCTGGCGAAGAGTCTGGCCTGCCCTGCTCATCGTACTCACACCGCCGGCGTCTGCCAGCTGAGCCAACGTCAGCGAGGGCCTGTACCGCTACGCACAGCCTTCGAGCAGCCTGCCTACACACTACCGGAGGGAACAGCGTGGGAGACTACAGCCCTTAGTGTTCAGGCCAGTGTCGTGTTGTTGGTCGGTCATACTCGTGGCAAGGGAAGTGAGACGATACTCTGCAATAAACGCATCTAAAACCTCTACTGCGTTTTTACTACCAGAACCCGTTACAAGACAGTTCAAGAAATCTATCCTGTTCCTTTGCAAACATTCAGTAAATGAAAAGCAAAGAACAGCCAAACTTGAAACAATAACTTATGAATCACATAGTATTGTCAGTATGTCGTTTATACGCTACACCAACCATGCAGTCAACTGAATCGTAGATGAAATCCTCGTGATTGGCACATATTTGAGGCATGAAATATTTTACCATCTTCTACTACGGCCATTTTCAATATTCGATACATACATGGATTTTGAGATTCGAGATTCGTGTTTGAGATATTTTGTATGGAGCTTATGTCAAGAACGAATCTAAAATCTACAGATCTATCTATAGATTAAATATTGAATTCCGTAGTAAGTGTGTGCAGAAACAAAAAAAATTTACGAGCAAAATGAGATTTAAACAAGGTTTATTTGTAACGTATTTAAAAGAATACAATAAAGAAGTTTACAATTTGCAATGCATGTAGATACGGTTGATCGGGGGATGTCGCTGCAAGCACATGTTAATAAACACAGTGACAGAGCAAAAAATAATATTAAATAAAGTTACAGCAATAAACAAATAACTTCTCGCAATAAAATAATTTATGTCATCAAGTGACACAGAAATAAAAATACATACATACATACATATCGTCACGCCTTTTATCCCCGAAGGGGTAGGCAGAGGTGTATTTCTACACCCACTTTTCGCCAGATATACTTTAGTCCCACGTAATAAGGGGCGAGCCTATTGCCGTACCGGGCACATTTCCAGACTCCGTGCTGCTACTGAGAATTTCGTGACAGAAAAACCCAATAACACTACCCGACCCAGGAATCGAACCCGGGACCTCCCGATCCCACGCGCACATTTATGCCGCGAGACCAACGAGGCAGTCGTATAGGGTTTGATGTCGAGTTTTCCGTCTCTACGCAAAGATGGTATTTGCATCTTGTTATCCCTTAGTCGCCTCTTACGACACCCACGGGAAGATATGGGGTGGTGACACTTGTATTCTTTGCCGTCAACCACACGGATCATATATTGTAAAATACAAATTTACAATATATGATCCGAAAAAAGCGTACACTTTTTAACTTAAAACAGTAGAGTATATTTTATAACACTACGTTTGCAGTAATACTTGACAATGCACAATATCAGTTTTTTTTAATCAACGTATTTAAAAATTGTGTATCAAGCACAATTTATTTTACAGTTTACGGTAAAATAAAAAGGTTGATATTCCGTAGATGGGCAAAGTAAATGGACATCAGCAGCACATTTGTATGAGACAAACGTGACGCGAATGTTAGTACGTAGCGAAAGCATAATTGAAGTCGTGTTTGTAAAAAAATATTTGACCTGAAAAATTGCTAAACTGCCTTTGCCTGGTAAAAGTCGCCTTCAGCAATAAGCTCGTTGTACTTTTATTAACAATTCCTACAAAGTATACAATAAAGTATAAAATAAATTAACCTAGTTAGATTGTTGCTTGATACTGAGTGTTCAAAAAAAGCTTATAATGTAAAAATAAATTGTGTTACGATAATTATACAAAAACAAGGTTAGAATAGTATTAAAGATGAGTATCTAGACATTTTCAAATATTACGTTACAACGTTACAAAAATATCTAATACCGGTAATGTCATATACCGCTAAGGGAATTTAGTAGCGGTTTATCAAACTGTACATAGATATTAACGGGTAGTATATTAAATCCTGCACATCCGTGCTCCTATCTTATATAGCACCTACCTGTCGCGCAACTTCGGAAGCAAAATACCAACAAGCTCTGCAACTCTACCAAGCGAATGGAACTCTACTAAAGATAAGATAAACATTAGCCTTAGCAGCACCTAATATATATTTTACGATTAATAATTGACTATAAACAACATAAGTAACAAGTACGTAATGAATTATACACATAGGAATGTTTCATAATATCCATTATGGGGGACGCAGCATCGTCCAACCAGCCTAGATGATCATGCCTCATGAGCCACGGACCGGCAATTAATGTCGAAAACTTGTATAATTACCATAAGTCATATGCAAACTTGCTTTGCGCGTTTTAGTATCTAACATTACGTCTTTGTAGTTACACTGCCATTCGATGTTACGAGTAGTATCTTTGCTCTAGGATGTACCAGGATAAACACAATCAAATCGATCAGTGTCTAAAAATCGATGCACTGCCCTACTGGCAAAAGTTGGATTACGTGGACTTTAAAACCATAGGATTGATGTTAAATAAAGATGATAAGTCTGACAAATGAGATCTCTTACTGTCAAGATTGAAATCCGACTGACTGCTTGCAGATCTTTCCACATTATGTGAGAAACACACACTTAATGCGAACGGCCGTATTCTTTACTTTGCTTTGTGATGAAGTCACGCGAGTCTACAAGGGTCTATTGTGACATGTGTAGTGCAGTTGGGATGCAGTCGAAGAAAGGAATCATTATTTGAGCATATCTTTTCAATAGCAAGCAAAGTTAAGACAGCGCCGTATTTCAAAATGTTACTACTTAGAAGTCAAGGAAGCTTTTGCGGCTCTTAGACTCGGAGTCCGTAACCGGTGACCGGAGATCATCACTCACTCACCAATGCTAGCATCTATGGGTCTTCGTTTCCTTTGACCAATCCTTTGCAAGAGCCAGACAAAGCAATCATGGCTGGTCATCAGTTAGGACCGCTGAAAGATGAGAACGCCGTGATGCCCCTCCAGCTCACTACAAAGCTTAAGAAAAATATTATTATGCGACAATATTATCTGCTAAATACTCCAAGACGCATGAATCCTAAGCACTAATGTACTAAACTTTTGGCAAATTTATAAAACCATATAAAACCGACATCAAGTTACAATATCATCAACACCTCTTATATTGAATTTTAACGATATCAGTCCGTCAATTTAATCTAAAGGCTATAACGTAATTCACATCGCGTAGAGCTTCCTGTCAAATTACAACAGTATTAGAAAGAGGGTGTTGACACAACATGTGATATTAAAAGTTCCGGGTGAAGTAGACTTGTTATTGCTCCTGTGGTGAAGTCAGCTGTCTCGCCCCTGACCCATGTTAGGACTGGGTGTGTCCTTGTGAATAAGCCGAATCAACAAGTGCCTTTGTAATTTTGTCGCACTAATCAGTATTGGAAATATAAGATGGTGTATTTCAGAGGCAATAGTAGCGGTTTTTACAATCCGTTGAAATCACTAGCTTAAGTCCGATTAAAAGAATCATGAAATATTGTAGAAAGAATACAAATATGTAGATATCCCTTTTTTCTTCGCTTTATTGGTTGAACCTTGCTTATTTCTGCATAAATGGGCCATGTCGACCGAAGAAGTACCATCCTCTAACATAATAATTATACGAAAAGTAACATTCTATTTACGGCGAATGAAACTGCCGGCGGCTCCATCCCCTTTCTCTTTTTTCTTCCCACTCGTGTTCTTATTCGGTTTGCTATCCAGATCAGCAATGCACTTGTGACTTCTCTGAAGTTACGGATGTCCATGGGCAGCAAGAATCGTCCATCGATTCCATGAAAATATTACCTCCTTGAACTATTTTATTTGCCTATTGCCTTTGATAAAGATAAAGATAAAGATGATTTATTTGTCTCAACATGTGTAGGTAAAGTTATTACAGGTCTTTTAGTATATAATAATTATGGTCTCAACATGTTCTGTCAGTGTGCATGACATGCAAATATATAATAAGACATAGTGGCAAAAAAAGACACAAATTAATTAATTAGAATGAGGATTGCTCTCAATAATATGATCATTGGTAAAATTAATTTAATAATCTAAAATATGTCATGTATGATTGCACAAATAATTAAAGTAGTAATGTCAATTAAGAGAATAAATCATAAGTAAAATAGAAATGTCAATATTAAGAGTAGTGTCAGTCTAATTAATGTCAAGTCTTAGTATAAAATTATTCACAGAATTTAAATTAGAATATATGTCATAAAGTTTTATTCAATTACAATATATGTCCATCATTTAGAAATTCATTAACTGTATAATAACATTTCGAGATTAAAATATTTTTTAGATGGCGTTTAAATATATTATTGCTAAGTGTTTTATAAGAATTAGGAACCTTATTATAGATTTTTGGGGCATGCAAAATATGCTCTTGCCCAAAAGCGCTGTTTTTGCTGTGTGCATACACAACCTATGACAATCTCTTCGATTGTGGATGGAGATATCTAACATTTTAAGGAAAAGATGTGGGTTAGTTTTTACAAATACAGCTGTTTCGTAAATATATAGCGATGGTAATGTCAATTTTTTTTTTTAAGTATGATTTACAAGTATCTGTAACTTCCAGACCAAACATAGATCTTATGCAACGCTTTTGTAGTTTAAAAACAATTTCCTTATCCACTGAATTACCCCAGAAGATCACCCCATATCGTAATAGAGATTCTATAAGGCCATGGTACTGTTAGGAGGCCGTCCCTGTTTGTCTTTAAAAAAAAAAACTAATTTTTAAACTGCACTGATATTTATTGTTCAAGGCAACACTTTACAGATACAGTTCTACTGGTACCGATTTCCGAGTTCCGGGAGCGAACCGCTTTTCGCGACGGACAGAATCTAACTAACTTTTAGTATGAAATAAATTATACAAGTAAATGAAAATGCTGACCAAGTAGAAACAATAGAATGGAAATGTACTAGAATACGTGAAATGCTGATCAAGCGTTATTAAGGAACTATCTCGGGTTATAACATCTCCCCCCTTAAGATGAAGCGAAATTAAAGAAAATAGAAAATATGGAAAACGATTGGAAGCTTGGAAATCGGTTTACATTAAAATTATAGTAAAATATAGTTTTAAGATATAGAAAATAACAATAGTACAAAATGAAATAGGTATATTAAATTCATAACCAAAATAATATTTGGCAATTTCAACTTATCAGATAACTGTGTAAATTTTTATCTTATTACTATTTAAGATAAACAACATAGTCAATTTATATAATTTTAACGAATTATCGTAGTATAGTAAAATAGAAGGCAGTTTAACGTAATTTAAAAGTTTAAGTTTCGTCTACTAGAATTGTAAAAATCGACTATACGAGTAGCGTCATAAGAGTTATGATGCTGTAAAGCTGGTAAAGATTTAACGGATTTTAGTCGGAGTTAGAAACTTTTGATTTATGTTTAACTGACTTCTGATTATGACATTGGTCAAAGATTTGTATACAGCATCCGGAACCGTGATTACGATTTTTAAAACAATTGTATAGCTTGTAAAATAAAAACAGAAATATAGACACAATTAAAATATAAGTAAAAGTGGAATTATAGGTTCCGTATTTAATAAAATGAGATTGGTTTGACAAATTATTGATCACATTTTCTAAATCATCCATCTGATGAGATGCGTATTTTAATGAATCTAAATTAATTTTACTTAAAGATATAGGAGACAAATAAGGCAAGGTTTTATTAACTTTTCTTCTGTCACAACAATCATCTAATGTAATATCAAAAGAAATATCTAAAGGTGACTTAATTTGAAAGGATTTAACACTAGTAGGAGTTAACTGAATAGTTTTAGAGTAACCAACACAATTTTCGTTTAACTTAACAGAACCAGTGCCAACAATAGAATAATCGACAATATCTTCGTCACATTTTACAGTTAATTTAATAATATTGGATTGGACAAAAATCCATTCATTATTTCGCAACTTTTGCCAAATATCAATATCGCCAAATAATAATTTCGCGTTACACTCAGTGGGCAGTGACAAGGTCACTTCCGTTAGTAATCTAGATTCACAATTAGGATTTAGTATACAAGAATATATTGTTTGCATTTCACAAATAGAATATTGGTTATTAATTACCTTACACTTATCTAGGTTATCAAACATAGTATAGTGCATTCTATCGTCACTTAAAGCAGTGTAGGCATTGGACGGTTGAATGAGCGCGAATGTTTTGATATTAGATCCGTTATGGGGAGTCGGTAAAGGTATATTCTTATAGATAACGAACTTGTCGTGACTTATTAGTGGAATTTGCAACACAAAAACGATTTTATTATTATAGTAATAAGAGTTTAATTGCGAAACATCTATAATAGCGTGAATATTATTAATATTTAATTGTACTGGGAAATCTAGCCTCTTATTAATATGACCACTTTCTTTGCGTAGTTCATCGTAAAGGCTAATAGGACTTATAATACTAGGGTGTAGAACATTTACCTTAGAAAATAAAATAGAGTTTAAAGTAGTATCTAATAGATTAGAAATAGTAAGCAAAGAGCTTTCTATTATATTTAATAAACTATTTACACGCGAAGTATTTTATAACAAGTTATCCGTCTTAGTAACTTGAGATAAGATTTCATTCATAACATCTATTTGAGAGTTTAACTTAATCTCGTTTTGATTTAATTTGTATATAGTAGAATAAAAATTATTTATTGTCGACTTAACAATATGAATATTATCTTTCATGAGTCGATATAGCTCGGACTCACTCTTTTGGCAAGATTCGATGGCGGCGTCGTATTTTCTGGCGTCGTCAGCATCTAATGTGCCGAAGAAGAATTTTAAAATTTCACCACCGAATTCTAAGTACCTCTTGACCTTGGTCGGTGTTTGATTTATAGTTAAATGAGATAACGATTGTACTTTAAGAAGGTTAGACTGAATTAGTATTTTAATAGGGCTAGAATAATCCTTACATTGCATAATATCTTGGGATTGTATCTTACTACAAATATTTTGAGTTTTACGTAATAATGATTCGATATTAGTTAAGTAGGGTTCTAGTGATACAATATCAATATGAGTTACGACATTCCAGTAGTCATTATAGAAACGAATATTAGTAACAGGTTCGAAGTAGATGCCGGGACTATGAGTTATCGGAGTTATCTTCGATTCGGCGTGGCAGCCGTAGCACAAGGCTCTGAAAATAAGATAGTTCAAGATACAGCGGGTTTGATTTCATTTGTTTGGTATTTGATATGCTTGCGGCCCACCTGTAACGTTACGTTATGTTTATTATGTACTTTAATTTTCTTGTAAGGGCCTTTCCAAACAGGGGACAGTGCTTTTCTTAGCCTGTGATGATGTTTAAGATACACCATATCGCCTGTTTTATAAGTAACATCGCGTGATTGAGAATCATAGTATTGCTTTGACCGTTCTTTACTATTTATAATATTTTGTATAGCTTTCTCTCGGCTAAGCCGCATTCGATATTGCAGTGCACGAATATATTCGTTATAGGTAGAACTGTTAGAAGTATCATATAAAGAATTAGGAATAGTAGGTTTGTAACCATATAAAAGTTCGTAAGGGGTAAATTCAGTTGTACAGTGAGGGGTAGTATTATAGGCTAATATAGCAGTAAATAAGTAACAATGCCAATCATTTTGATTATCATTAACGAAGGACTTTAAGTACTCCTTAAGAGTAGCATGTGACCTTTCTAATGCACCATTCGTTTGCGGATGGTAAGAAGTAGTAAAAAGAGATTTTATCTTAAGGATTTCGGTAAGTTGTTTAAATAGATCTGAAGTAAAGCATGTACCAAGGTCGGTTAAAATAGTTTTAGGAAACCCAAACAACGACATAAAGTGTACGAGCTTTCGAGCTATCTCTTCACTTGTAGCGGTAACCATAGGATAAGCACTTGAAAATGTAGTTAAGTCATCTTGTAGAGTTAAGATGTACTTAAAATTTTGGAAACCAGCATCGGGTAATGGACCAACGATGTCTAGAGCTAAACGTTCAAATGGTTTAGTAGATGTAGAACTTATCTACATAGGAGCTTTATTTGAAAGCCTTAATGGCTTATTTATTTGGCACAACTTACACTGTTTGACATACCGTTCAATATCGGCACGCATGCCTTTCCAGTAATATGCGGCCTTGATTCGATTGTACATGCGGCGCGCACCTGGATGACCAGCAATAGTAGAGTCATGATTTTCTTTCAAAATTGTAGGGACCTCAGCAGGAGTTGGGTAAATTAATTGATTTTTATAGATATGTACTTTAATATTTGTGTTATGAAAAATGTAAGATATCATGTTATATAATTTAGTATATACAATTTTAGAAAAAGGATCTGTAAAATCAGATATCGCAGGATCAGTTATGTTATCTAACAAGAGCATATCTCTTAATTTAATTAATAAATTGTAAATATCTTTGTATTTTGTCTCCTCGTAATGATGTACTTTAGAATATAGAAAATAATATGTCTTGTGTTTATTAATAACCTTATGGACAGTGAACGGCTCGCGTTCCGTATTAAGCAATTCAGCAGAATTCTCGAGCTGCGATAGTATTTCTTCGCAGTGAGGCATAGAGTAATCAAAGTCTAAAGAGACTGGACAAGCGATTGATTTTATTTTAGATAAATGTAGAGCCTGACTACATTCTTCGATAATAGTATTAGAAGTAGGTAACTTATTTGTAAATTGATTCTTAAAATATTTTTCGTAGGTAGAATTATTAACACGATTTGAGTCAATGACATTTACTGGATGTCGAGATAACGCATCTGCGTTTGAATTAAGACGACCTTGCTTGTATACAATTTCGTAGTCGTACTCCTCAAGCTTTAAGCGCCATCGGATGAGTCGACTGCCTGGATCTTTGTTACTGAAAAGCCAAACTAAAGGTCGGTGATCTGTAACGATTTTAAATTTGCGCCCAAAGATATAAGGGCGGAAGGTTTTAACAGCAAAAATAATGGCAAGGAGTTCTTTCTCCGTTGTCGAATAATTACCTTCGGCTTTGTTAAGCGTTCAAGAGGCGTAGGCTATGGGTTTATTCTTGCCTATATCGCCTTGGGACAACACAGCGCCTACGGCGTAGTTTGAGGCGTCTGTTGTGATTATAAACGGAGCACTAAAATCAGGGTATTGTAATAGAGGAGCCGTGGTAAGTTTACTTTTAAGAATTTGGAAAGCTGTTTCTTGTTCAACAGTCCAATTGAAAGAGACGTCCATTTTCAATAAGGATGTAAGAGGCTTGGTTAACTTTGAAAAGTTTTCAATAAATCGCCTATGATAGCCAACAAGGCCTAGAAAAGATTTGATTTGTTTGACATTATTAGGGGTTGGAAATTCGCTAACGGCCTTGACCTTATCAGGAGTCGGAGATACACCTTTGTCGGTGATAATGTGGCCAAGATAAGCAACCTCGCGACGTAAAAACTCGCACTTATCTATTTAAGATTAAATTTTCGCATTCTGTCAAAAACTAATTTAAGCTTTTTAATATCGTCAAGCAAGTTTTGCGAGTAAATAATACAGTCATCCAAGTAAACGTAAGCGTGGAGACCTTGAAGTCCAGAAAGAGCCGTATTCATAAGCCTTTGGAATGTTGTGGGAGCATTTTTCAAGACAAATGGCATCCTGGTGAATTCGTAATGCCCGGAAGTGCTAGAATTAGTGTTAACGGTGAATCCGGTTTTCGGCGCGTCCTTGGAACTCATTTTAATTTGATGAAAACCGCTAGATAGGTCTAAAGTACTAAAATATTTGGAATGACCCAATTGGTCTAAGATGTCAGTGATCAGAGGCAGTGGATAACTTTCGGAGACCGTCGCATCGTTAAGACGGCGGTAATCGATTACGATTCTCCATTTCTTTTTGCCAGACGCGTCCATTTTTTTGGGGACCACCCATACGGGGGCACTCCATGGTGAAATAGAAGGGCGAATAATGTTTTGGTCTAACATTTTTCGGATTTGGGAATCAACTTCCTCCTTGTGGCATTCGGGAAAGCGATATGATTTAACGTGGATAGGCGGCGTCTCACCAGAGTTAATTGAATGCTCAACGGCATTAGTAAAAGATAGGGGCTCACCTTCCATGTGAAAAATATCAGTGTATTCCGAACAACACTCTAATAAAGCTATTTGCTCCTCCGAATTTAAATGAGAGCAACGAATAAGGTCTAAAACCTTTTGAACACGATCAGATTTGGAAGTAGAAATAGAATAAGTATTTAGGCATGATTCAGAGTTCAGATTGTTTTGTTCGAGTGGTGTCAACTCTGCGTAATAATCTTTGATCTCAACGTCAGAGTCCGTCGTGTTTAAAACCGTAATATTAATTCTTTTATTCGACTTGATTGAGACAATACAATTTGCGACATAAACACTACTACATACGGTATGATCTAGGACAAGGGCTTCGTTATGAGAATAAAGTTCAGGATTGTAATTAGATATCGCGCATTCAATTACTGCTTCGGTTCGCGCGGGAATTATGTAAATTGGTTGAATGTAGTTTATAGGTAAGATATGACCACAAATATTTAATGATTTAGAATCGTAGTTAATGTTAGTTTTAAAATAACCAAGAAAATCGCTACCGAGTAAGCCGTCATACTCGAGACTGACTTGCTCATTGATCATATGAAATTTGTAACTGAATTGATCATTAGATATAGTAAAATCCATTTGAAATGTGCCCAATGTTTGAGAACAACTTTCTACACTATTAATTCCTTTTAATTTCACGGCTTCGCGAGACAAGTCGGGTGATATACATAGTACTGCCTGTTTCACGAGGCTAATAGCGGCACTCGTGTCGATAAGCATCTTTAAAGGCTCTTTAGAATAACTAGAAACTAAATAAACATATGGCAAGGATATTTTCTTGATTTTTATACTAGTTTCATAAATTGGAGTAGATTTAATAACATCACAAGATTTAGTAGGTATAGAATTAGAGTTAGAGATTGGGATGCCTAATTTATTTTTCAGGTTAGCATCATTTTGGTAAGTATTAGTAGGACTTAGCATTATTGGATTAGAATAAGATGTAGTATTTTGATGACTCGAGATGACGTCTCGAGATGTAATGTTAGAGTTAGTATAGTTATAAGATTTAAAATGACTCAAATTTACCTGAGATGTGGATTTAGTAGGACTCAGTTGATTCAACTGAGATGCAGATTTGGTAATAGATTTAGTATGACTCAGTTGGTTTGACTGAGATGTAGATTTAGTAAAAGATTTGGAAGGACTCAGTTGATTTAACTGAGATGTAGATTTAGTAAACGATTTAGTATGACTCAGTTGCTTTGACTGAGATGTAGATTTAGTAAATGATTTAGTAGGACTCAGTTGATTTAACTGAGATGTAGATTTTCTTGAGATGTTGATCATGTTGCGCCTGGTTCGCGTTCTCACGGCGTTGCATATTGTACTGGCGTTTGCGACATTGGTCTATCGTGTGACCTATATTTTTACAGTAACTACACCGTATATTATTAGGATAGTTATTATTAGGATAGATATTATTAGGATAGTTATTTGAAGGAATATGGAAAGATTTTTGATAGTTATTACGATTTGAACTAGAAGGTTTTTTATTCCTATAGCACTCTGAGGCATTATGCCCAGGTTTATTGCACGTGCTGCAAATACGCTGAAATTTAGGATTAGACTTAGAATTAGATAAATTATATAATTTTTCCTCTTCGATTGCGTGCTGGACCGCCTCGTTCAAGGTCGAGGGGTTTCTACACCTAACAACATTGCTTATAGAGTTATTTAACCCTAACATAAATGTATTTAAGGCTAAATCTTCCATAGCAGCTATTCTGCCTGGTAGTTCCTTTTCATCTTTACAACTATAATGAATATCTGATAATATTCGCGTTAATATTTGCTCGATCCGCAAAGAGTACTTCTTGACATCTTCGCTACTAATTTGCTTACAATTTTGCAAATCCACTAATAAATGAGTCGCGTGCTTTTTCTCGCCGAATGTAGATCTTAAAAATGCTTTTATCTCGTCCCATGTAGAAAACGATTTTAAACTACAAGCCACTTGGGCTTTGCCTTGAAGTTGCGAAACTATATATTTGCAGAGCACATTTTGTTGATCTGCTTTAGTTAACGACATCGCGTTATCACAGTTTGTGAGGAACGCGGGGAGGGAGTCCCGGTCCCCATTATAAGGTTTAATGAATTTGGTAAGTACTGAAAGTGTAATTTTTTCAGCCATTTCAGGTTTTGCCTTAGATTCTGTTTTAAGTGACATTGGACAATAATTGTATAGATATAGAAAATATAGCTATAAAATAGACACACAAAAATATGGTAAGTATACAGTAACGACATACAAAAATATGATGCGGAATAGAAAATTGTAGAAACCGTGGAAATGGTAACGTTGACGAAAAATAGTAGATACGATAAAATATGGTAAATAATTTAAAAGACTCACATAAACACGATCACTGCACAAACCATCACTCGTGGGAACGCAATCTGACACGCTCGGATAGCGCTGCAGGGCGACCGCGTGCTCGACGACAGGTGAGGGCGGCGCCGGCGTCCACGTGCTGGTGATGCTGGGCGAGGTGGAAGTGTTTCGGAGATAACGAGTGCTCTACTCGTTATGATGATGTTGGTGAGTTAGATCTGCTGCTACCCGGATGGTGCGGGCTCTCACGTTGCGGTGGAGGCTGACCGTCGACCAATCTTGGTTTTACGGTGACCAGTATGGTGCGGGCTCTGGCTGCTACACAGAGTCTTACCGTCGACCTTGAAGCGTGACGCGGGCACAACCTTGGGTTCTGTCTTACCGTCGATCACGCAAACTGGGGGTCTCTGGGATTCGGATCTCTAGGTATCAACGGACACCATTTACGAGATCCCACTTCTGACACCAAAATTGTTAGGAGGCCGTCCCTGTTTGTCTTTTTATAAAAAACCTAATTTTTAAACTGCACTGATATTTATTGTTCAAGGCAACACTTTACAGATACAGTTCTACTGGTACCGATTTCCGAGTTCCGGGAGCGAACCATTTTTCGCAACGGACAGAATTTAACTAACTTTTAGTATGAAATAAATTATACAAGTAAATGAAAATGCTGACCAAGTAGAAACAATAGAATGGAAATGTACTAGAATACGTGAAATGCTGATCAAGCGTTATTAAGGAACTATTTCGGGTTATAACAGTACGCAGTAAGCAGTGCTGATGTATTTACTGTCGGCGCAAGCTTATACAGAGCATAAGAACGGCTACAGATCTTACTAGCTAGCTCTTCTATGTGACCTTTCCAATTTAATTGTTTGTCGATAACTAGGCCGAGGAATTTAGCATTATCTACAATTCCCGCGCGAACCGAAGCAGTAATTGAATGCGCGATATCTAATTACAATCCTGAACTTTATTCTCATAACGAAGCCCTTGTCCTAGATCATACCGTATGTAGTGGTGTTTATGTCGCAAATTGTACTGTCTCAATCAAGTCGAATAAAAGAATTAATATTATGGTTTTAAACACGACGGACTCTGACGTTGAGATCAAAGATTATTACGCAGAGTTGACACCACTCGAACAAAACAATCTGAACTCTGAATCATGCCTAAATACTTATTCTATTTCTACTTCCAAATCTGATCGTGTTCAAAAGGTTTTAGACCTTATTCGTTGCTCTCATTTAAATTCGGAGGAGCAAATAGCTTTATTAGAGTGTTGTTCGGAATACACTGATATTTTTCACATGGAAGGCGAGCCCCTATCTTTTACTAATGCCGTTGAGCATTCAATTAACTCTGGTGAGACGCCGCCTATCCACGTTAAATCATATCGCTTTCCCGAATGCCACAAGGAGGAAGTTGATTCCCAAATCCGAAAAATGTTAGACCAAAACATTATTCGCCCTTCTATTTCACCATGGAGTGCCCCCGTATGGGTGGTCCCCAAAAAAATGGACGCGTCTGGCAAAAAGAAATGGAGAATCGTAATCGATTACCGCCGTCTTAACGATGCGACGGTCTCCGAAAGTTATCCACTGCCTCTGATCACTGACATCTTAGACCAATTGGGTCATTCCAAATATTTTAGTACTTTAGACCTATCTAGCGGTTTTCATCAAATTAAAATGAGTTCCAAGGACGCGCCGAAAACCGGATTCACCGTTAACACTAATTCTAGCACTTCCGGGCATTACGAATTCACCAGGATGCCATTTGTCTTGAAAAATGCTCCCACAACATTCCAAAGGCTTATGAATACGGCTCTTTCTGGACTTCAAGGTCTCCACGCTTACGTTTACTTGGATGACTGTATTATTTACTCGCAAAACTTGCTTGACGATATTAAAAAGCTTAAATTAGTTTTTGACAGAATGCGAAAATTTAATCTTAAATAGATAAGTGCGAGTTTTTACGTCGCGAGGTTGCTTATCTTGGCCACATTATCACCGACAAAGGTGTATCTCCGACTCCTGATAAGGTCAAGGCCGTTAGCGAATTTCCAACCCCTAATAATGTCAAACAAATCAAATCTTTTCTAGGCCTTGTTGGCTATCATAGGCGATTTATTGAAAACTTTTCAACTTTACTAAAACTTACTTGCCTAATATGCAGCATTAGTCTATGTTCTATTACTACAGGTACATATACATACCTTTACACAGAGGAATATAGGAATAAATTTCTAACTAAATTATAAAATAAACTAGAGGACGCCAGCAGCTACGCCTGCATTTTTTTTAATTTATCCGTTTTGGCCGTTCCCGTGGGAATTTCGGGAAATCCCTTCTTAGTGCACCCCCACGGTTCTCAAGGAACATACTGCCTGCGCCCAATAGTTTCGGCTGTAGCGTGTCTGTCAGTCAGTCAGTAACGCAAGGATTTTATATATTAAGATAAGTATTAAAGACCATGTTTTATAATACCAGCGATAGAGTCTGTCTCTAGAAAGATCTTCACCGAAAACTAGTAACATATTTTATTGTTGTAAAATTAGAAAACTAAAACTAAGTAAATGCATTACAGTGTAATCTTTATATATATATATTTCTTGTGTGCGTGTGTATGTCACTGAACTCCTCCTAAACGACTTGATGAAATTTTTGTGTGGGTTCAAGGGGACTTGAGAATGGACTTCATTCATAATTAAGTCCACTGGAAAATGTATTTTTAGTAAATTTTTTATTTGTAAGTAGTTGTTGATTTTGGAAAGTTTCAAATTGGAACCGACCGACTGCGCTACCATCGTCAAATCTATATTAATAAGTAATGTCGTCAAGGCGCAAACCTTACCTGAATAATAAAACATTAAAAAATTAAGAATTCGAGTCGACAACATATATCCGCAAAATTCGGATTGTCGAGTATTTTTTGGTTAAATTATAATGGTTCTGACAGAGAAATCGCAGTTGCCATATTGGCCACTTTAGCGAAACGTCACTGATACCGGATAAAATTTGAGTACTACTAAGTCTTAGTACCAAGTAGTCTGTATGTGTAAATACTTTTTGCAGTTATATTTCTTAAACAGTTAAAATGACAATAACATTATAGAAGTATCCGCCCAATAAAGGAGATTTGAGTTACCCCGAACATAGATGATACTATAACTAGAAAACCCCGAGTTTACGTGAGCGAAGTCGCGGGCAAAAGCTAGTGTTATATATATATTTTTTGCCATCTTAATTCCTGTATTTTTAACCTTCGAAAATCACATGATGACGCTAGTGAAAATTTTAGCGTCGCTTTATCATCCAAATAGATTTATGAAAATAACGTTCAAAATTAGTTAATATCCGTGGGTACTAAATTAATTAAGCGTGTGACCACGGCTGGTGCATCAACTAAACCTCAAATAAAAGGCAAACATTACATTATCATCAGGTTAATGTATGTTCTATCTGACAAAGCTTAGTAAAAATAGAATGTTTAAAATATATATTTCTAGTACTGTTACGGCAAAATTAATATTAAACGTTTTTAACTGCACGGTTGGCGTAATGGTGTAAGTGGCCTCCTCGCCACATGATACTACACCGAGTGTTGTGGCTTCGATCTCCATACGAGACAATACTTTGTGTGATCCATAACTTGTTGTTTTGAGTCTGGGTCTTCTTTGTGTCCGTTAGTTGTATGTTTGTAAAGTCCCCCGCGACACAGGATTTAGACCGAATGCGGGAATTGTCTTTTAAAAAATATTTTTTTTAATTTATATTTATAGCCTCACGCCTGTATCTCCGAAGGGGTTGGCAGAAAGGTAAATATTACACCCACATTTTGCCATGAATTTTCATGTCCCACGTAATAGGGGGCGAGCCGATTGCCAAATAAAACGCAATCAAAATGCACCACTGGTACCAATATTTTATAAATTGCATAGAAACTAAGAAATAACGTGTAACGGTATATATTTGACATGTTTTGCACGGAGCTTTGTCAAATATGTATCCCTGGTAGCCAAAACCATGGAAAGATACACATATTGGAACCGGAATAAATATTATCGTAGCAACTATCGACCAATATAGCCTTAGTTTTTCTAGCACCAGTTGGTTAGACAGTCTCAATATCTATCTACAAAAGTGAGATGACAATAATTTAATACGTGTATTTGTGTGTCGGTCAGTGGCATTTTAGTGCGTTAACGGATAAACCTTTTTTTATTGTAAGGCAACTCGATTAAGAGTGTTCTTAGCTACGAGTCAGTAATATCTTAAAAGCAATTCGAGGATTTCAGTACTTAGATTTTTGATCAGTTATGAGCGATTCTACGCGTCTTGTCTTTAAAGTCAGACTCACAATATTCTTATTTTTTTTCTTTTATATCTTTTTTTCTCTCACTTTACTGACAAACTGAGAGACAAACCACATTCACAACTTCTGAGCGTGCTGAGGGTGCACTATGTTGGGATTTCCTGAGATTCCCAAGACATCGGATTTTATAAAACGGTTAAATCAAAAGTGTGAGCATACCTACAGGCATCCTTTAGTTAGTACCTCAGATAATATAATATTATACTTGATTATTAAAAAGCAGAAGGTAAAAGACATCAACACAGTCTTTATCGTCTTTGAAAGGTGGCTAATTCAAGGCACCTACAAATAGGTACCTATCCTGCTATGCAGGACAACGTGTAAAGATACTGCACTCTATAACTCACCACGCGGTCGGTTAAAAGCGCCGAGAATGCCTAATCATCAATAATGTATGCATAAACACTGCCTAAATTATTTCGGTTAGTATAAATCAAAATATTATGTTAACAAATTACGCCTAGTACCCGAACTTTCTGGAACTCCGATTAATTGAAATTATGCTCCCAAATGCCAACCTATAATTATATGTTATGCATAGGCATCGATAACTTATTGTAGAAAATATTACAATGGCCTTCATTTTGATGCTTCATGGTACACAAGCTATTGACCCATGTCTTTCTAGTTTTCTTAACTATTCGTATCCTGAAATGATAATTATTAATCATGATACTAATTATTATTATCAAATAAGCTAAGTAGTAAATATTTATACCTATTGCATTTATTAGAAAGTCTCCTTCCAAGGATGATATTTAAGGCCTCCCTCACATTGGTCATGAACTCATGCGCGTTCCTCGAGCGTACACTCGGCTACCATTCGGCGTGCGCCCGGCGTTAACTTTGTACTACAGAGTGAACGCCGAGCGCTCGCTGGGCGTACGCTCGAGGAACGCTGACGCCTAATGTGAGGTCGGCCTAAGTGAATTTTAATTACAAGGGAATAAATAGCAGCCAGTTATAAGATACACCCGAATAACTCAGAAAAAGGGAAATGAATATAAAGGGAGCTGAATTGTTACCCAATCGAATAATTGGTGTCCGGGTACTTTGAAACATCATTTCTGTCTCTACTTCGACTTCAACGAAGTAGAAAACATCGCGAACAATATAAAAGAACTAAAAAGTAAATAGTAGTCGATTTTATAGAAATAAAATCAGTTTGAAGGTGCTGAAACATTTCTAAATTTATGTTAATAGCTTGTATGTTTTATTTCCCTATATAAAGTTCTATAAACAATTTACCGAATTGACTAGTCGCCGAAATAAAATTACCTTGAAATTTATTTATATTTAAGCGATTACTCTTTCCTTAGTCACTCTTCCATCACTGGCCTTTCAATATATTTTCGGCGATAAATTCGACACTAAAATGTGAGCCCAGTTTGGACCTCCATCGAGGCGTAAAATTCTTTATATTGAAAAAAGAGGCGTATAATAGATGTGCTGTGGGGCTTTCACAATAAATTGCGTCCGTACTGGTCGAGGTAATTGGCAGGTGACTGGCGCGATTACTCAATCCGGGCATTGAAGAATTTTACGGCTAACGCGTACGTTTATGTTATGTTTCCCAGTTGTGGGCCGCATAAAATTATCCTTTACTACAGAGTATACATAATTGACATTGTGACTCAGCTCTTCATTAACTCAGCAATTTTAATAAAATAAAATTCAAAAAGTTTGTAAAAAGCATACGACATTTTTTGCTAAGTATTTAATTTTCTTCAATAAATATCAACTCACTTAAGGCAGCGATGGCCTAGTGGAGATACCAACAGACTGCCACGCAGAGGGTATCGGGTTCGAATCCAGGTCATGCATCAATTCCACCCCGTAGGATCTCCACCTTGTCGCTCGATTCAACCAAATGGGGGAGCACCATTCGATGCGTCGCGGTGGGGCCGCAGAGGAAGAGGAGATGCGGTGTTGCGTTGCCGTCCTCCCTATCCTCTGCGGCCGCTGGGTGTTTTGGCAGCGGAGCCCAACACCTTATTCCGCCGCCAAGGGGGCTTTATTCGGGGCCCGCCTGGCCATCTGGCGGGCCAATACCCGGCGGGGGGTAGCGACGAATGCTTATGCGATTCCCTACCCTCCGACACACGGGTACATGAGAAAGTCGAGGTGGTTTTTAGTGGTTACACCACATACTCCGGCTCTCATTTCCCCAAGAGTCGAAAATCCGAAGGGATTTTCCACCTAGTAAAACAAAAAAAAAGGTCATGCATCAATTACTTTTCGGAGTTATGTGCATATTAAATTGTAAATTATCATACCATATAGAGAGCATGTTAAGCTGGCTGGCCCCGGCTGTCATGAAGGCCTTTGGATTGTTTTAGATTGAAACAAATTATGTAAGTCATAAGTATTTATTTCTTAACAATATACATTGTGTTGAAATTATTTGTTACACTAGATACATTAACAATAAAGTACACACATTCAACCGTACACTACATAACAATTATGACAAAGAATCTCAATATAAAAAGACATATATGTATTATATATATATATATATATATATATATATATATATATATATATATATATATATATATACACATTAGAATATTCCATTAATGTCAATAGTTAAATATATTACTGATATAATTAATTAATTCAATGTCAATTAGGTTAATTTTAAAATACATTATTATGTCTGCCATAGTTTTGAATTCTGTGGGTAGCTTATTATATAATGACACTGATTGTGCTCTAGTGCTGTGTTGAATTACATTGAGTTTCGGCTGTATTGTTGAGGCTAGATCCTTTCTGTCGGCGCACGAGCACCGAGCAACGGCGGCGGAGGAGGACAGCGGCGCGGGGAGGCAGCCCTCTCCGTACGATATATCACTCCGCGCAGCACACCCGCCCGCGACACTCGCTACCATACTATTTGTACCTTATAATATATAAGTTCATTACAAGTTATTTTTATACAGTCCACTCTTTCATTTGGTCTCAACAATAGGACCCTACTATACATTGGTCCTTAAGTTAATTTATTTAACCGATTCGGAATAACAATCGGCGAGCTACCTACAAGTCGACGTTGGTGAACTTTGAACCTGGCACGGACGTTGGATCGCCCGCTACGCCGCGCTGCTGCTACACTGTGGAGCTGAGAACATCTGACTTGGTGGGACGGATCTGGATAACTGAGTGAGTTCGTTCCAATCAGATTTCCTTTTTTCACCTCCTAGGAGTCCAACTTACGATTTATGCATCGTCATCTTCTATCTTTTCTATACTCCCTTTCGCCTCAATTTGGGTTAAACATTTCATACGCTCAGTCTTGCTTGCTTTACATTGCGCTTATTTAAATTTATGTAAGCTTAAGCGCTGAGCTTAAATAAAATTTCTTCTTTATGCTAGGTACTAGGTACCTACCTACATAATTAATAATTGTAATTTTTACTTCAATTTTTTTTCTCAAGCTTTAACATTCATTATTTAACTTTCAATTATTGCTAAACAGCTGTGCACAAAAGGATTTGTTCGATATAACGGTAACGTTCGCAAACAAACGCACGTTATTGTGAAGGCGATCGAGCCGCTTCAAGGTCAACGCCCGCATTCCTTTGCATAGAAACCTGTTCTCATTCATTACATCATTAGCATTTATTCTTATACGCTTTAATCAGCTGTTCATTTTATTTTATTCACAATGAGTGAGACATTAGAAACACTTAAAAAGCGTCGCGGTGCACTAAAAGCCAAGTTAACCATTTTTAAGAACTATATCTATCCTCTAAGTAGTGCTTCTTGCGTGTCTGATTTGCAGCGCCTTGAGCTGGAAGGACGTTATGAACGACTCGAAATCTTATATCGTGACTTTGACGCGTTACAGACGGACATTGAGGTGCTGTTGGACACGCCCGAGGACGAATTTAAAAACCGGTGTGACTTCGAAGAACAGTACCACGCCGCTGCAGCCCTGGCTCGGAGCTTACTTGCTGCCAGCCCTAGCTCTAAAGGGTCAGGTAAGGCACACAAAAATGTTCGTCTACCAAAAATTGACTTGCCACATTTTGATGGCAGCGTTCAGGGTTGGCTCGAGTTCAAAGACACCTACGTTTCACTAATTCATAACAATAGCTGTAATGACGACATCATGAAATTTCATTATTTGCGATCTTGTTTACGTGGCAGTGCAGCCTTGGTCATTAAAAATCTAGATTTTACCAGCGAAAATTATAGTAATGCTTGGGATTTGCTATGTCAGCGATTTGATAATAATCATTTACTTATACATAACCATGTACAAGCGTTATTCAGTGTTCAGCCGTGTTCAAAAGAGTCCAGTAAATCCTTACGTTATTTGATAGACGTTACTAATAAGAATATACGAGCATTAAAAACGTTAAAACAACCGACTGAACATTGGGACACGCTCATTATATTTATGATGTCTCAAAAACTAGATAACAGCACAAGCCGTTACTGGGAAGAGCATCGTAATACATTATTAAATCAACCTACTTTAGACCAATTTATTAAATTCATTGAGAATCAAATTAATTTATTAGAAAAGCTAGAAGAAAACAGTAAGATCAACCATAAATCTAAATCAACTGAGAACAATAGTAATGTAAACAAATCTAAAAGTTTTGTAGCATCTAATGATAATATAAATAAATCTACAAATAAATGTCCATTATGTGCTGAAAATCATTTGCTTTACACCTGTGAAACATTCAGGAGCTTACCAGTAGAAGCACGCATTGAAAAGGCAAAACAGTTTAAAGTTTGTCTGAATTGTCTGCGTTCAGGCCATACAAATAAAATGTGCAAGTTGTCACACTGCAAATATTGCAAAATACGGCATAACACCCTTTTGCACCTAGAACCTGAACGTAGCTCTTCTAATCCAATGCCAGACAAAGATAATGTGGCCTTTTCAACCAATTTTGAGCACAATGATTCATCTTCTATTGTTTTACTTTCCACAGCACTGGCGAGGGTGCGTGGTGCCGATGGCACTAAGCACTCCGCCCGACTGTTGCTGGACAACGGGAGTACCGCAAATTTTATTACACAAGCTTTATGTAGCAAACTGGGTTTGTCTTTACACGGCACTGGCTCAAAAGTCACAGGTATTAACAATCAGACCTCTTATAGTACACAGTCTTGCAAGCTCACACTCGAGTCTTATTGCGGTGATTATTCGGTCGACTTAAATTGTCTTATTTTGCCTGAGATAACTAAAGTGCTGCCATCGCGTTTCATTAACATCAATAGTGTCCCTCTTCCCTCAGGAGTACGTCTAGCTGATCCTTCATTTCACATACCGTCAGCAATAGACATCCTGGTCGGGGCTGAAATATTTTGGAACGTCATAGGGCGCAACTCTATTAATTTAGGCAAAAACCAACCTAAGCTTCACGAAACGAAGTTAGGTTGGATCATATCTGGATATATAGCATATCCAAACAGCTATTGTCCTACGTCACAACCCTCGTCTCATTATTGTAACTTCGTAAAAGACGAAGTCAATATTAATCGTTTTTGGGAACTAGACTCAGTACCAGTTAAACATTTATTAACTGCAGAGGAAAACTCATGTGAACATAATTTTTTAACTAATACCTATCGTAATAGTGAAGGGCGCTTTGTAGTCACTATTCCTATTAAAAAAGACCCAAACCTGTTAGGTGATTCTTTGCAAATGGCTACTAAACGCTTCTTGTCTCTCGAGCGACGTTTTCAACGCGATTCCGCATTTAAAGAACAGTACCTACAGTTCATGCATGAATACGAAAGGTTAGGACACATGACGCTCCACACTACAGTTCGTAAATTTGTCGCGACTCGTAGTACCGAAAAAAGTTATTTTTTACCTCACCACGGAGTCATACGCGAGTCCAGCACAACAACAAAATTGCGTACAGTCTTTGATGCCTCTGCAGCCACTACCTCTGGGCTTTCACTAAATGACATTCAAATGGTTGGCCCAGTAGTTCAGGACGATCTGTTTTCCATATTGTTGCGCTTCCGTCAGCATAGATATGCTATATCGGGCGATATCGAGAAGATGTACAGGGCCGTGGACGTAAATCCATCGCAAAGATCACTTCAGCGCATAGTGTTTCGGTCTGACCCAAAAGAGCCGCTGAAAGTATATACTTTAAATACGGTGACGTATGGCACTGCTTCAGCACCATATCTAGCGACTAAATGTCTCAGTAGTCTAGCCTCATCAGCTGATAATGATCAGGTTAAGTATGCCATTCAGCACGATTTTTACGTCGATGATTTTTTGAATTCGAGTGAAACAATTTCTGGCGCAGTTGAGTTATGTAAAGGCGTAATAAGCACTCTTTCGGCAGCAAAATTTAATTTACGCAAACTGAAATCAAATGAACCTAGTATTTTACAACAAATTAATAACAGTGACAAAACTCCTTTAGATAATGTCTTAGATTTTAATACTAATAACGTAAATGCACCCTCTAAAACCTTAGGTTTGCACTGGTTGTGTGATACAGACTCGCTTACTTTTTCGATTAATATCGACTTAAATACAAAAAGACTTACAAAACGTCACATACTGTCTGTTATCAGTCAGATTTTCGACCCACTGGGTCTAGTAGGCCCGTGCGTTGTCGAAGCGAAGATCATTATGCAACGGCTGTGGATAGAAAAATACGATTGGGACGACGTAGTATCCACCGATATACTTGATCTTTGGTCTTCTTTTTGTGTACTTTGTCATGTCTTAATAAACTAAAAATACCTAGATTTGTATCGTGCAGTGACTCTATAAGAAACGAAATTCACGTCTTTGCCGACGCTTCAGAGAAAGCTTATGGAGCGTGTCTTTATATTCGTTCTGTGCATAATTCGGGGTCCATTAACGTACAATTATTAACTTCCAAAAATCGTGTAGCTCCTATTAATTCTACTACAACAATACCAAGACTCGAACTGTGTGGTGCGTTGGTAGCCGCAAAACTGTGTACTAAGGTTCGTGATTCTATTACGTTACAAATCGACAAGATTTATCTGTGGTCCGATTCCACTATTGTGCTAGCCTGGTTGTGTACGTCGCCCAACCAACTTAAACCATTTGTGCGTAACAGAGTCAACGAAATTCAAGAGGGTACTGTTGGTTGTACCTGGGGCTATGTTCCGTCGAAGGACAACCCGGCGGATCTTGTTTCCCGAGGGCTGAGGGCTGATGCTATCAGCAACAGTTCCTTGTGGTGGTCTGGTCCATCATTTTTATTAAAATCAGAAAATGATTGGCCTCTAAAGCCCAATAGTTATGCCAAACAAGATCTACCAGACGTAGTTAGTCATGTAGTTAGTAGCGTTGATAATCAGCTTATCACTAATCAAATGCCAGCTAGTTCCATAATTAGTAATTTAGTACTTAAATATTCTAGTTTTAACCATTTACAAAGAATAGTTGCTTATGTTCTTAGAGCCATATATAATTTTAAATATTCAAAGCATAAACGCTAAAGTTTTCTTTCGACGCAAGAACTACAAACATCCTTCATTTGTCTCATACATAATGCTCAACGTCAAATATTTCCCGAAGAGTATAATATTTTATACTCAGGAAAGTCCCTACCGCGTAACAATCGTCTAATTTCTTTATCTCCATTTATAGACTCTAATGGCATTCTACGCGTTGGTGGTAGGCTTGACAATTCCCCCTATGATTTTAATATCAAACATCCAATTTTAATATGTTGTAAGCATCCTTTAACTAAATTAATATTTCAATACGAACACTTAAAACTCTTTCATGCTGGACCTCAACTTTTGTTAACTAATATACGTCAGCGATACTGGCCGTTAGGAGGTAGAAATTTATCTAAAGCTATTGTTAGAAGTTGTATAAGATGCTTTAGATTTAGGGCACAAAATGTGCAACCTGTTATGGGTCAATTACCTCCGTGTCGCACTGACCTTCAATATCCCTTTCTTAATTGCAGTGTGGACTATGCTGGGCCAATTTTGATCGCTGACCGTAAAGGGCGAGGCTGTAGACTAATTAAAGCATATTTATGCATTTTTGTGTGCCTTGCAGTAAAGGCTGTTCACCTGGAGCTTGTCACAGCATTGACAAAGGAAGCGTACATGGCTGCTTTTAGACGGTTTGTATCGCGTCGAGGCAAACCCCGCAGCATCTGGTCCGATAACGGGACAAACTTTGTTGGAGCTTGTAACGAGTTGCATAGCTTCCTTTCTGATCCGGACGTTGCTTCAGACATGGCACAAGAGGGTATAGAATTTCATTTTGCTCCACCATATTCTCCCCACTTCAATGGCATCGCCGAAGCAGCCGTCAAGTCTACCAAGGGCCACCTCAAAAAGGTCTTAGGCTGTACTCACCTTACGTATGAGGAAATGGCGACTTGTTTGGTCCAAATTGAGGCCATTCTTAACTCTCGTCCTCTTACCGTTGCTTCCTCTGATCCACTAGATTATTCCGCTCTGACACCTGCCCATTTTCTGATTGGACGACCACTCACATCTATTCCGCACCCACAGGTCACACCAAACGTCAACATCACGTATTTGAAGCGCTACCAACGAGTAGAACACATCAAACAGCACTTCTGGCAACGTTTTGCTAATGAGTATGTTTCTACTCTGCAGCAAAGGTCGAAGTGGAGCGCTGCGACAGGAACTCTGGCCCCCGGCATGTTGGTGCTGATTCGAGATAAGACGCAGCCACCGCTTATGTGGTTACTTGGCCGGGTTATTAAGGTTTTCCCTGGCAGCGACGGGGTCACACGAGTGGCCGAAGTTCAAACAAGGACGGGCAACATCCTAAGAGGCTTCAACTCTATCTGCCCCTTACCTCTTCATTGAAGTATTGCAGAATACTTCAACCCGGGCAGTATGTCGGCGCACGAGCACCGAGCAACGGCGGCGGAGGAGGACAGCGGCGCGGGGAGGCAGCCCTCTTCGTACGACGTATCACTCCGCGCAGCACACCCGCCCGCGACACTCGCTACCATACTATTTGTACCTTATAATCTATAAGTTCATTACAAGTTATTTTATTACAGTCCACTCTTTCATTTGGTCTCAACAATAGAACCCTATTATACACTTTCTACGAGTGTTTTGTCTAATTTTCCTTTGCTCATGAGTTTCTACATTGTTGAGATTCTTAACAAAGTTAGTTAACAGGACCAAAATATAGAGACACGGCACTGTTAGAATTTTGAGATTTATAAAGTGTTCCCTGCACGAATCTGTTTTTTTAAGACAAAGGATTGTTCTAATGGCCCTTTTCTGCATGACAAAAGTAGAGTTTATATTGTATTGTATTGTATGTAGGATACGTACAATTCTTTTTCAATTGATTTAAAGAGAGTTATTACACATTAGTGTAATAACTAATAACACTCTCAAAGTAAAGAAGCGATTATAGCCATTAGGCTCAAACGAACGCTCGCGAACAATCAGGCTCAAAGAACAATTTGTAAATCAAACAAAGTGTTGTCTCGTGTGAGGATCAAACCTACGACAGACGGTGGAGTGTCAAGCAGCATACTGAACACCAAAGCACTGCACCATCCGTGCAATCTAATTTGGTTTCGAGCACGCAATAACTAATGTACCTCATAAGCAGGTAAAAGTAGGAATACACAAGTACCTACATAATTATATCAGCATAATGTTCTCTTTATACGGCAATTCATATTCACATTAATACCTGGAAATGTAACAACCGGAGTGAGACAAGCCTAAACGATCCATCATTGCTAATGGATTACTTTGAAGTAATACAACAATCACTGATCTAGTTAATTAACAGTAATGTAAATACAGTATGTATTTACTTAATTAGTCGAAGGTAATATATTCGTAGTTGAGGATTAACACTTTCACTGTCCGACGCCAGACACAATAGAAATTCAATTGTAATGAGCCACATGTGCTCCATGGGACTGGCAATGGGTTAAGGAAAAGTATTTGTACTTATTATACCTTTTAACGTTGTTTATTCGGTCAGTCAGTCAGTTCTAAGATGTTTATAGCTGTAGCGGAAAATGGATTATTTTGTCTTTATAAATAAACTAGCTGATCTAGCTTTTAAATCCGCTAATTTAAAAGCTTGCTTTATGAAACAGCTACTTAAATATATTTTCTACTCGCATTTTCAACACCTACGGATTGAATTAACAAAACCCGTCCTTCAAGAGTGCTTACTTGAACCCACTGTCCAAAACTCATGTTTCTTAGCTTTAGTATAGTAGCTGAGGCTCTGCGATGATAATTTAGTGATTTTAATAATACGTCGACGATGTACTAGAAATTATTAAATGTTTGAGGCCCCAATCACTTGCTGTTTACAAAATGATTACAGAATTCAAGTTAATCGACTCGTCCATAATGTAAGTCGATCGAAATGTCGCGCGCTGAGCAACAAAATACACTTTTTGGCTTTTACCGCGACGCCTTCTGCAAAGATTACGTAACGCTATAAGTTGATATACGATTCGAGTAATAAAATAAGATAGCATTTTGAAATGATGTATCGTGGACTACAAGTTCATGTTTATAATTTCGAGTTCCTAGAATCAGACTTATAGATAGTATAGGTGATATATCTTGAAGAAGCATAATAAGCCTTGCGCTTATTCTAAGAAGGAATAGTTAAATAAATAAGTAATTTCTCAATAGAGCTACTGAAACCTTTTCATATTTGATAAGTGGAATAGATGCAACGGTACTTGATGAAATTAAATTGAGTCAATAATTGAAACATCGATATACTAGTTCATAGAATTCTTATCAGCATCGTTTGAACTTGAGACAATTACAAATAATTTAATTATTAATTTTCGATGTTATTGGGATAGCATGCAGCGGATGGATGAAGTCGGCTCAAGATCAGTCTATGTGGAGAGCCTTGGGAAAAGTTTAAGTCCAACATTGGACGTCTATCGACTGATATGATAATGAGTCATTATTTTAATTTCCTTTCATTTAAATATTTTTATTCACATTAAAGTAATCGGGATCTTAATCAAATTACCCATTTGATTACAATCCATTTGAGAATCGTCGTTCGTTAACCATGAGATCACTGTGATCACCAATTTCTGGGCTCTAACTACTTACACACTTAAGTGCGTATATCTGGGCTCTTATAGTGCAGAATGACATGTGCTAACATGAATATTCAATATTACTAAGGAGCCAAGAGCAAAAGTAATTTTGATGACGAAGTTCTTTATTTACGATTTATTTTATATTGTATATTTACTTTTTAAATAAACAGATCAATCATAATCTTCCATGCAAAATCCCCAAACCAAAACTAACCGCAAATGATCTTAAAAACAAATAAAGTGCCTGTTATTGTGTGTAATACTTTATATTCATCTGTATAAATAACGTCAACAAAATCTCCATTTACTTTTGTGCAAGCGTGGTTAGATGCATACGTTGTCTTTGGAGCACTTCTCCTATCGCAAAACCGGGGTGTGGTTGGTTTAACAATACCTGTTGAGGAAGGACGATAAAAAGAACAAAATAAAACTGTTTCCATGAAGTGATGGGCATTCCTCAAGGAGTTTTTGGTCGTCTGACGCATCTGCGTAACGATATTTCTGATTCATCTGTCATTTTTCTTGTAAATACGTACAAATGAGACATAAAAAGACCCAGACCAAACTGAAACCTTTCCCAACTTTTATTTCGTCATCTCATTACACTATACGGTAAACCCAGCGTACTTAGATTGCAATAAACGATTTGATTGATTGATTGATTGATACATTTCAACTATTCTTTAAACATAATTCTATAACACGTGGAGTGCTACGGTTAGTTCAGGTGCCTTGTGTACGAGTCTGGCACGCTGTCAGCCCACTACACATCATGGTCGCTGTGGCTGCCTTGCGGTCGTGCCCTGTCAACATCTACACTGGTATTACAAGGCATTACGGCAACGTACGGAATATAATTATTTACCTGTGTCTAGTATTGTGATATAATTGTATGTTAAAATTAAAAAGTATACAATGTCCGTGATACCTATGTTAAAATCAGGTCTGATCATCAGCAGGAATGATCGAAAAAAATTGGGCAAGTGCGAGTCGGACTCGCGCACGAAGGGTTCCGTACCATCATGTATAAAAGAAAATCACGTTCGTTGTATGTATACTTAAATACTTTATAAGTTTCTACCTGTTTATTAAGATCGAGTAACAAATTGCTTAAAAATTACGTTTGTTGTATGGGAGCCCCCTTTATTATTTACTTTTTTAAAATTTAATTATTTATTTTGAAAGGTAATATACAACTACATATTCTGTGAAAATTTAAAGCGTCTAAGCGTCTCGTCTGTAATTTTGAGCAAAAAATAAGAAAAAAAACACGTTTTTTGTATGGGACCCCCCCTTAATATTTTCATTTTTTTATTTTTAGTATTTGTTGTTATAGCGGCAACCGAAATACATAATTTGTGAAAATTTCAGCTTTCTAGCTATCATGGTTTATGAGATACAGCCTGGTGACAGACAGACAGACAGACAGACAGATAGACAGCGGAGGCTTAGTAATAGGTTTCCGTTTTTTACCTTTTAGGTACGGAACCCTAAAAAATAGTTCTTTTTAGGCTCTAAGTATAGTTTTTACTAATAATTCGGCAAAATCAGTAACATTTTTGCCCAGCCCAGGAAACGAACCCGAGACCCGATCAGCCGACGCATACGCTGTCAACTGAACCACGCAGGCAGGCAAAAAAGTTAAAATACGACGTAATCAATTAAAACATACAACTCTTATTTCGGTATACCGGTTATTCCAGCGTACCTTAAAACTATTATTTAAACGTGTTTCTATAATGCTACTGCTACACCTGCGTTAGCATTAGCGTTAATGGCAATGGTCAACTACGCGTTAATTAACGCGTCAAAAATGCGCGTTGGCAATTTGTAATTTAACGCGTTAAAACGTTGGCTACATCTACGTAGCGCCTAAATTAACGCGCTAATTAACGGGTTAAGACGCAGGTGTAGCAGGAGCATAACAGGTATGGTGTTACGGTTAGCTCAGGTGCCTTGTGTACGGGTCTGGCACGCTGTCAGCGCACACTTCATGGTCGCTGTGACTGTCTTGCGGTCGTGTGCTGTCAACGTCTACGTTATGTAAACTAAAAAGGTGAGGATAAAATGTCCATGGTATGTTAAAAACGGATATTTTAAAAACTAGTAGGAATGATCGAAAGTATTTTTTTATAGACTCGTTGTATATCCGATGGCGTAGGCGTGCTACTACTGAGAATTCGGCAAACTCAGTAATTTTTCTGCTCGACCTGGATATTGAACCCGGGAACGACCACCAGCTGACGCATATCTTATTTACTGGAACACGTAAGCAGTAAAATAAAGTAAAAAAATATGTATGAAATTAAAATATACGATAATATTGCATTATAATATAGCAAGATTGACGAGCACGTCTAACAAGGTTATCCTAAAATACGAGGGAATATAGATATTTGAGTAATCGGTCGGCCAGCAAACTCGTGCCTAGTTAGTGAATTGATTGGCCAGTTTCAGACGTAACGTTTGACTATCTCCGCCAGTTTCAACAATCCCGCTATTAACGAGCTGTTGCTGTGCCGATTTTACTATCACGCGCTGATTTGTAACACTGACTGATATTTTAGACAGTGCACAGTACTATAATTAGTTGCCGACAAAATGTTAATGACAAAATGTTAGTAGCCAGCATGTGTATTGTGTACATGGGAATACCTGGTTTTGCGTTCATTTGTGTGTAAAGTGTCTAAATTATCTATCGCTTTTTTTAGTATAATGACATAAGAATATTGTGTGAGCCAGTTGAGCTTCCTTCTTCTTGTAATAGTCTTCCAAAGTCTCAAAAATCATCTCAAGGCACGTGATCAAGAATTGAACTGGTTTACCAATTTAACGTGTCACGGTAAGCACAGGGTATTTACTCTATGTCTACTTCTACCTAACAGCACAGTATAGTATCTGTGCTATTAGGTATAAGTAGACATACTATACTAGGTAATATTAAAAAGAAACGTACATAAAATATTGCAAAAGACCATGTTTGCTATTACAGTGTCCCTTGAAAGATGCTGCATTTGATTGACGTGCGTAGCAAGCGTAGAGAAATCGTAGCACGTAGATCGTAGCTTCAAGATAACTTCGCTACAAATGAACCTACCGCAATGTCGCTGTCACAAATTTTCTCCAAAGTCGCGTATCGTTACTCGAAACTGTCCTATTCATGTTGAAACCAGTAAGACTAGGGACATAGCTGCTTTGCATTATTTAGAGATGTTCTCTTCTAGATTTGTAGACAGACCGTTTCAGACTAGTTGAGACGGAGCAAAATCGCTCATCTGTCTGTTAAAATATCATATATAAACTGCTGAACCAATTTTATAGTTAAAATCCAGGATCAATACAGACCATTTTCTTTTTCATAATACTCTAAGGGGCTCTGAGAGGGGATGAATTTTTGTGTCAATTTGGAGTGGACTTCTTCTCGCTTCTCCCTTTTCTTACCTGGTTTTCATCCCACGCGGAGGAAGCCGCGAGCAAAGGCTAGTTATCTATAAAAGCGAGAAAGAAAGCCTAAGTAATTTTATCAGTTTAAACTATCATGTGTATGCTATGTATGTATTTAATGTTCATGAAACCAGAGTGCATAGGGTTCCCACCAAGAACTTAGGGTCCCAAGCTAACCTCACCTGCAAGTGGTGCACCTGCCGATCAACGGACGAGGCTCTGTCAAACAAAATGTCCCAATAAGCGGCAATAGGCTCACCACCTATTACGTGGGATCAAAACACTGGCGAAAAGTGGGCGTTTAATATGCCTCTGCCTACCCCTTCAGGGAAACAGGCGTGAGTGTATGTATGTATGTATGTATGAAACCAGAATGGCATTAAGAAATTCTGACTATACTTTGATTGGATTTCTGATAAACTTTCATATTCCTAAAAAGTACCTAAAATATAGCGCGTGCTCAAGTAGTTTTTACATTCACGTAAGTACAAAAACTGAATACAACATAGCCGTCGTACATCCAACGACTAAATTGTTAAAATTAAACATAAAAAGGATTAGTTAATTTAATATTCACGCTGTTACAAGAGAGCGGCCGTATTCATTTTCACACACCTTTGCATTACGCCATTCATTTTCAGTGGTGTTAAATAATGTATGACAAAACGTCAGAAGTTTTGAGCAGTGGGAACACGGGAACCGAAGTGGGAACTTTAACTAATACTTAGAAGTTGCCATCTTAAGTACGTAGTACGTAGTTTAAGAGCGAGAGCTATTAAGATCCCGTGACACACTATAGTCAAATACAATATTCAGGAAAAGCTATCGTGAAGGCAAATGTCTCATTGTTCGTTGGGCCATTGTTGGTAGCGTTCGGTACTTGCTAATGGAGACTGCATTGTCTTGACTGTAGTGATTCAGCTTCAGTCGACTTGATTTGGTTCCTGTTTAATTGTATTGCACTCAATTGTTACTATACAAGTGATTACATTTTGCTTTAGACACTTTCTATACCTGTATTTTGTTTATTAATTCCATATTGTAATTAAAAAGCAATCCTTTGAAATAATTGTTCGTTTTAAGTACTGTTTTGCAAGTTTGTGATAAATATATGGCGATAGCCTAGTGGAGAGACAGCAACGGACTACTAAGCAGAATGGTAAAGGTTCAAATCCACGTCGCGCACCACTGATAATTGAAGTATATAACTTCAATTATCAGTGGTGGTAACCATTTAATACGTATATAACGTATTAAATGGTTAAAGGCAGCGATAGCCTAGTGGAAATCTCAACGAACTGCCATGCAGAGGGTATCGAGTTCGGCAGTTAGGCACCCTACTTTAGACCTCCCGCATTTCGATGGCTGCCTAGGAAGCTACCTGGGCTTCGTTAATTTGTTTGACAGCCTGGTCAATGATAGGGCTGACCTTCGGCCGGCACAAAAATTGGCCTATTTGATGTCGGTTCTGGATGGGGAGGCCAAGGGCCTCATCCAGCATCTGCCCGTGTCTGACGAGGCGTACCAGACGGCTCGAGACCTAATTACCCGTAGGTACGATAACAAGCGTGGCCTCGCCGACACGCACATCGAGCAGATTTTGGGTTTGCCGACGCTCACCCGGGTCTCTGGGTTGCGCACCCAACTGTTGAACCCGCTTTTGGTGGCAATTAATGCACTTAAGTGCCTTGACCTGCCCGTGGACCAATGGTCCTATCTATTGGTGCACATTGTACTTAAAAAGCTTCCTGCCGACCTGAGGTCGCGTTTTGAGCAGCGCTTTGGTGGGGATAGTGCGACCCATCTGCCCCCCTTTGCTGACCTGGAGAGGTTCCTGGAGGATGAGTGCCGGGTCTTGGACAACTCCGGTGGTGACACGCCGGCTAAGGCGCAGCCGCCCAAGGTCAAGGAGCAGGCTCGCGTTCACACCCGAGCCAATGTTGACCGGCGCCCTCCTCGCTTTGCAGTCACGCAGAGCCCAGTGGAGTGCTCTTACTGCAAGGTCACGGGGCACAGAACGGCCAGTTGCAGGGCATTTTTGGACCTGCATGTCGCCTCTCGTAGGCGCATCGCGAATGCCCGTCGCCTTTGCTTCTCTTGTTTGGGGTCCCACTACCACCGAGACTGCCCAAACTCTCGCCCCTGTCCTCACTGTGGAGGACAGCATTTGGACATTCTCTGCATGAATGCCAGAGAGGTAGGCCGCTGGTACAACCAGCCGACGCCGCGCACGGGCGGGTGTTTTGAAGGTGGCAGCCGAGGCTCACCGGCACGCAGCCGAGAGTCGCCGCGCTTAATTGATCGCCACTCACCCCGCGTGGAGAAAGCTACGGAGCTTGCGCACGCCTCCTCTCTCTCGCGCACCTGAATGTGCGACCGCTCAACGTCACCAGCACCATGACTGCTGCCCCAGGTATTCCCCTCCTTTGGCGGAGCGTCCCCGCCTTGACTCGCGCCCACGCGCGTCATTATGACCCCCCATCGCGCCTTTGAGGCCTTCAAGCCGCACCCTCGTTTTGACTTGCCTGGTCCTGGCCAACGGTTGCCGCCCAGGCAACAATAGGTCATTGACCCCTGCCCTATAACGCCAACCTCCCCCATTGAGACTGTTATCCTACCAACGGGTGCTGTCAGGGTCTGGGGACCCACGGGGACCTCTGTTGTTGTCCGTGCTATATTGGACACAGGTTCACAAGGTTGCATTGTTTCCACTTATTTGGTAGGGCAGGTTAAATTAAATATGGGTTCTTTTCCGAATTGTATACGGGGCATAGGTGACGTATCCTCTAATGTTGAAGGGCAAGTTAAGGTTTTGTTTGGCCCTGTTGAATCTTCACACCCGAGGATTAAAACCTCGGCTATTGTGCTGAAGAATATTTTGGGTATGCACCCACAGAAGCAGCTACTTAATTTATTTCCCACTATAGTAGTGTCTACTGTGAACTTTAGTATTGGCAGAATAAATAAACGAAATATCGGGCGGGTCTGTGTCGATGTGCACGGTAATTGGTTTTAACGTGAAACATAACGAATGTTATATTTTATTTACCGAAAACAAGATTGACTTCGTTCTAAATATTTTAACTGATATAAGTCATACTAGTATTTATGTGATGGGTCTGAACCGGGTAATTATTTGAAAATTAGGGTTAAATCTGTATACAAAAAATTGTTGCGTTAATGATTAACTGACAGACTAAGCACCGCAAACACTATTGGGAGCAATAAGCTTACAAATTGGCATGCATAGTCCTTGGAGACCGCAGTAGTGTACTAAGAAGGGATTTCTTGAGATTACCATGACATCCGGCAGAAATGGGCTGATTTCGGCATGAATGATGATGAAGCCGGCTCAAGCGAGTATGTACTACCTTCACGCAGAATATCGACATAAAGTAACAGTATCCATACAGTTGCGTTACGCTCGGTGAGAGAGAGTATCGGAGGCCCTATCTCCTTTCCCCTCTCCGTCATCTCGCTTTTTCTCTAATTCTTCTTCGCATCCCAAAAGTCGCCAACGCACTTGGGATTCCTCTGGTGATGTGGCGATAAAAGCTAGTTGTAAATTAAGTCTAAACATAGAATCACATGTCTCATGTGGATATTCTGCAAAATCAGGTTAGACCAGTGCATGGACTCCGAGTTTCAAGGCGAAAGACTTGGCTGCAATCAAGATGTCACTAGAACGTTGATGATGATGTGATAACGCCGGTTGCCGGCAATCCAGCATTCCGTCAGGCCTGGATGCTAACACAAGATTGTAAGACTGAGCTGACATTTAATGTTGATTTAATGTCAGCTCAGAAGAGTTCGATATTCTTCGTAAAGGTCCACTTTTCAGACACGGAACCCGTATATTTTATCTATTGTAGGGATTTTGAAAACTCACCCTAAGATAAAGGGTAATCTTACTACAAATCAAAAACACAAATCATTTTTACAATGACCCACTGAAGTACATTAGAGTAAAGTACTTCTACCAACGGCCTTCTAAAAGAATATAATTGTCAGTAATAGCAAAACAAAAAAAGACAAAAAGACAAAAGTTCTTGAACGTAACAATACGTATAAACAAACTTGTCATCTATTTATGATAATCTTCCAACTAAGAGACAGCTATTTAACACGTAAAATGCAGATAAAATATCAACACAAATTATATCTAACATCTTCTCCCGAGGGCCATAAAATGCAGCGTGCTTATCGACTGAGGAGACCGTTAAATAACTCGCTTTCCTAAGGCTAAAAGGTTCTGAAAAGAACTGAAATATTTCTGAGAGAAACTCTAGACCGTAATAGTCTCTTGTTAGCATCAAACTAATGTAATATTTTATGTGTAAGAAACAACATTTTCGTTACACTCTATTTTCTGTTTAAATATTTGTGTAATATTTTACAGGTTTCGTCTACTACGCCCGAGTTACAAGCTAGGACTTTTCTATTTAGGTACTAGATGGGAACAGTTTTAAATAAAAATAATTAACGGGGACCACACAAGTTTTCTTTATAGCTGCACTGGTAGTTAAGTAGGAAGGTTTTTATTCATATTTTGTAAAATGGACTTTAATTCCTTTCTGTGACACAATATGGTTTTATTATTCTCGTGGTAATAAACAAAACATTTTTGAACAGCGTGTAACTTTTTTCAGCCTCAAATAACGTATACTAGTACATTGCTCTACCAAGGTTCATCTGTAACAATCCTAAATGAAAAACTTCTGCTTATTTTTAGACAAAGTACTTCCTTATGAAAATATGTTTGCCTCAGGTTTTGCGTTACGTACTGTAATTATGTTATCTTTTGTCTTCCATTAATATAAAAATAGTTCATTTGCGTACTTCATATTGTAGAACAGTTTCTACCTACCTGGTTTGATATTTTTAATAAAGACTTGCATGGTTTGATAGCGTTCCGTATTAAACTACAATGGAGCTTCATTGTAGTTTAATCACCTACACGGCACATTTTATCAGCACCATCATCATATGCAATATATTTAGAGTCCGGTCAAATTAGGCTAAAACCCGGTTAACTTAGACAAGCAAAGGTACACAAAAATTCGCATAAGGCTAAACAAATTTAAGCATATACTGAACACCATTTTATGTGATTTCTGAAAAATAGTGCTCATCTAAATAAAACCATTTCTAAGAATGTCAAAAGAAAATTATTAATTCCTGGTTGATTTTACAATTTACCGAGTAGTAGTCGAGAACTTATTTTTGCGGGCGATAGTATGAATAAGTGATTGAGTACTTCTGAGGGTTGCTAAAGGTACTGACATAGTGCGAGGTCCTTGACTGCCACAATTGAGCGATTTACTATTAAATAAGAGGAAAGTTCGGTTTACAAAAAATTCGAAAAATCTGCTAATTTTTCAATGAAAGAAAAATTGTTCTGCCCTTTCTAAAGACCCGCGATTCATCATCATCATCATTTCAGTCTAGAGACGTTTACTGCTGGACACAGGATTCCACCAAAGCTCTCCACACTGGCTGATCTTGAGGCCCACGTTTTTATTTTTTTTATTTATAGACTCACGCCTGTATCCCCGAAGGGGTAGGCAAAGGTGTAATATTACACCCATTTCGCCATGAATTTTTAGAGAATTTCCTGTCTGAAAAACTCAATTACACTTTGCCCGACCCTGGAATCGAACCCGAGACCTCCCAATGCCACGCGTACATTTATGCCGCAAGACCAACGAGGCAGTCAGCTCACGTTTGTAATGTACAAAATGTACCTAAATAAATTCGCTTCAGTGGCATCGCAGTAAAAGCGTTATACGTGGTACGTTTACATATTTAGTATTATAACCGAATTATTTATTAAGTACTAAAAATTTGTTGTTAATGTGTTTACAAATAATTTGAGTTATTCTATATAACTTTATACTAAACACACATACATACACACATACACAACGTCACGCCTTTTATCCCCGAAGGGGTAGGCAGAGGTGTATTTCTACACCCACTTTTCGCTAGATATACCTTAGTCCCACGTAATAAGGGGCGAGCCTATTGCCGTACTGGGCACATTTCCAGACTCCGTGCTGCTACTGGGAATTTCGTGACAGAAAAACCCAATAACACTGCCCGACCCAGGAATCGAACCCGGGACCTCCCGATCCCACGTGCACATTAATGCCGCGAGACCAACGAGGCAGTCGTATAGGGTTTGATGTCGAGTTTTCCGTCTCTACGCAAAGATGGTATTTGCATCGTGTTATCCCTTACTCGCCTCTTACGACACCCACGGGAAGATAGGGGGTGGTGACACTTGTATTCTATGCCGTCAACCACACTTTATACTAAATTAAACAAATATTTCACTACGTCATATCTCTGGTATTACATGGGCTTCAATATAGTCCTCGGCCTTGTTTGTTCGGGCACATAGTCTGTTTATGAAACAAAGGTATATGTACTGAGAGTCCCTACCACGTAGTATGGACATTTAAACTGCTTAATCAAGCCGGTGAATGTAATCTGGAGGCTTTAATACTCCGCTGTTGTATATTTTGTCAGTTTATTTGAGTTGCGTATCTTAGTGTGTATAAACATGATATCTTTCCCATTGTTATTTCCAATGAAAGGACAGTTAAAGTCGTATATATTCTACCTACATTATTTTATATCAAAGTCAGATGATGGCGTTATCCGTGTAGATCTCAATAGTAACACGCCCGATTCAAGGCTGACTTCGGGTAATCGTATTAAACTAGCTTTAGGGAAAATCCTATGAGATGTGAACTACAAATATAAAAACTTTTTGTTTTATTAGATATAATTTATGCATTCAGTGAAACCATTTCGTCAGTTTATTTGTGAAAATAATAATAAAGAATGAATAGTTATACAAAATGCTCTAAAAGAAATCTGTTTTAAACATTTTCAAAACAGCAAAAAGGCCGTAAAAATATTGTTCTTTGCGAGTAGAGAGAGAGAGTACTAACAAGCCTGACCGTCACCGACATTGTAACTTGGTGTGCAGATTCACCCCTTATGGAGCTTGATACGTACGTGCCGGGAATTTTCGTTCACTCATATTTTGGGTCGGTTAATGTCGCTTTACTGCTCAATCTCCAAGGCGGAGTGGACCGAATTTGATACGAGGGCTCTTTATGTCTTTTTATTTTAGATGAAAAGTGTATGAACAGCTAGTCAAGGAAATTATGTATGATAGGTTTTTATTTTCAATATAACGTGATGCTCATCTATTAATAGTTGGGTGTTGTCAATGTACTAACGTTGTATTTAAGACATAAAAAGAAAAGTATCCAGGAATTCAGTGTTTGTGGTTTTTTACCACATTTATCATGTAAGATAGAACATTATTTTAAATGATAATATTTTTATATTTGAATAGCTGAAGTCAATCAAATGTTGCCTCTGCAAAAGAAAATTTGTTGTGTAAATATTTACGATATAAGAATACCTTGCACTTACGCGACAATACATTTAATTTATTACTGCTACGCCTTTAATTTTCGTGTAAGTGCAACCAAGTTGCCACATCATTCATAAAATTGTAATGCCACCAGGTTTTTATCATATGAATGTTAGGACAGCGCATGAGATATGAACAAATCAGTTCTATCTTCTATATTGATCTGTCTGAGTCTTTATATGTTCAGCTATGAAATTGAACACTAAGGACCCAGTAAATAATTGAATTACACTACACATTTGTATAGATAACATTTTATTTAAAAAAATAATTTTAAAGTGTTTCCTTTGCTCGAGAAACTGAAATAAAAAGTAAGCAAAATAATTTCGCGGTGTAGTTTTACTCTCGTGTTAAAAATACAGCTACATCATTTAGCGTATGTTTACCAGTTTCTTCTTGTTATTCAAAATTTTCAACCACGAAATTTAACCTTTTTGTATTTAAAATTAATGCTTGTTCTCGGCTTGCATTTCATTATAGAGAAGAGAATTTTGTAGCATTGCGTTTTCATTTCTGCTTTTTGAATCGGCATCTACATTGAGATACAAACTGTACAAAAAAATTACCGCTTTAATTTTGCCTATCTAGAGTGATGTGTATTTAAGCGAATGTTTTAATGTAATACAAACAATCAGCATTTATCACAAACGCGAATTACTTTAACTCATTTGTATTTCAAAGACTAGAATATAGCTGGGTATTTACCCAGGAATATTCCACTTAAGTTGGCATACCTGCTTAATATTAAGGTGTTTTCATAGTAGAGTCTATAGATCTGGTAGTTAACGTCGCTTGTAACATGAAATGGGCGGTCTTCCTCCGTTGTATACTCTGTGCTACCTTCCAGCCGATGTGTACGGGCGTTTATCATTGTGTATATCTAGTGTTGACGCGGGTAAGGGGTTAAACACACTTGTACAATGTTAACGTTATGTATTTATGTTATGAAATAATAACTGTCTCTTGTATTTGTAGGTATAATTTTCATGATGCTCTTATGTATCTATGGTCTAGAAATAGTAGTTCGTTTCGTAAATCGAAAGCCATAAATGTCAGATATAGTATTTCAGTAGAATACTTCATCAATATTGAGACTTCGTTGAAACTTGAGCAAAGTGTAAATGGTATTCTAATTAGTTATATTAAGTAATCCTAAAGTAATCTGCTTCATTACGATCCGATTAAGGTTCAGTCTGAGGTCATAAGGTTCAGTAATGCAGGTTTCAAGGGATGTGAACTTTTGCGTCAATCTCCACGACGAAAAAGTCTAACAAGTATCAAAATTAAAAAGCTATTTTAAAATTCGTGAAAGCGCCACTTTTGTTATTTCTAAACATCGATGTTGGAAATAAATTGTATTCAACGGTGACCACGCCAAAGTACAAGGACTACAAGGATATTTGTTAACAAAGTCTAATCAAGGCCGATGCTAAAATAACATCTTGGCGACTCTCGGTACGTACCAATCTGATTTTCTCGGGCGTTTCATGGTGCCTCGCATGCCCGACAACTTGCACGCAGGAAGAGCTCATGACCTCTGAAAACCGATAGGTTTTAGTATCAAAAACATTTACCTATGAAACGCTTGCAACGTTTGCACGCAGGAAGGACTCATGGGTACCTCCTACAACCCAGTCAGTATGACTTATGCTTTGCAACGTTTGCCAACCAAACTCGAAAACGAAGTAGTTTATTTTTATAACAGCTCAAATCTACGATTCTAAACTTCTTTTACGAATCGAGGTATGGATAGTAAAAATCTTTTTGTAGGAGTTTCTTTGTTTTAAAAGTGTAGCAAACCCAAACATTTACCTATTCTGAATGGTAATTTTCAGTCGTCAAGTGTGGATACATGAAGTTATCACGAAATACCCAGTAACATTAATAAGCACAGAATTGAAGATCCGTTGGTCTTTAGAGTTACAAGTAACTTAATAAACGTAACTTACGTACATGCAAAATCAGGTCGTAATTTCAGATTTACCATGCAGAGACGTTATATCTTAAGGACGCGTTTACGCTTGTATCAAAAAACCACATATTTCCGGTACATTTTACGACAATTTTAGATAATAACTAATAAAACTAATGATTACGATAAATTGATTATTTTTTTATCTATAAATCAATTTGAAAATAAATAAAAAATATTTAATTAATATTAATGTAAATTGATTCGAAACGGACTCTTAAATCAAAAATAGGCATATACTGCTATTTTTGGGTACAATTTTCTCTCTATTTTTACATTAATTTAGATTTTCAAAGATAGAATAGGGTAGTAAATATAGTCAACTCAAAAATAATTAGATTTTTTTTTCAAAATATTGTAAATTGACTCAAAAAAAGCAAAAAATCATCTTACATTTTTCTTCTATTTTGCTCGCATACGTGTGTCTTAATGTGTGGCAATAAGGTTCGTTTTATTTAGCCACTTTCTTGATTTATATATCCAAATTCTGCAATGAGATCTCAGTCTGCGCTTGAGCGCCGTCGGGAGTGGACTTTATGTCGCTTGTCGCTGCAGCCCGAAGACGAAAAAAGCAATATACGAATACAAAAACAACAAACAAACTTTTCAACTTTGGAAAAAAATAACACTATTAGGACAAATCGACCAAATTATACAAGTTACTTTAAAAAAATTATTAAATGTGGACTTGGACGACCGAGCCTGGCTACAAGCATCTTTACCCATACGTTTGGGTGGGCTCGGCGTTCGCAAAATTTCCAGTGTCAGTTTACCGGCGTTCCTGTCTTCGGTTCACAGCACGGAAGAGTTAACTAGGAAAATATTATCACCTACACTAGTTAACTCAGAAGTGCTGTGCAAAACCGAAGCTATAAACGCCTGGAAAATGGCTTGTCCAAACACTGATTTGCCCACCAACCTATTCTCCCAAAGACAGTGGGACGCGCCGCTTTGTAACATTGTGAGGAAAACTCTTTTGGATACATCTTTTAATGTTACAGAGCGTGCTCGTTTGCTGGCTGTGGGGGAATGGGAATCCGGTCTATGGCTTCAGGCACTACCATCGTCTAACACAGGAACCATGTTGGACGATGAGACGTTCCGTATCGCCACTTGTCTCCGTTTAGGTGCTCCGTGTGTTTCTCCGCATCGATGTCATTGTGGAGAAGACGTCGATAGCCTCGGACACCATGGGCTATCCTGCAGCAGAAGCGCTGGTAGGATTCCTCGTCATGCTCACCTAAATGACATAATCCGTCGTGCTCTTGTCGCGTCTGGTGTACCAGCTGTACTTGAACCAAATGGTTTGGTACGCGACGACGGGAAGAGACCTGACGGTATGTCACTGATGCCATGGAAAATGGGTAGGCCTTTGGTGTGGGACGCAACCTGCGTAGACACCCTCGCGCCATCCCATGTTCCAAGCTCGGGAGGTCATGCTGGCGCTGCTGCTGCATCTGCGGAAACCCTCAAACGGCGCAAATACAGTAATCTAGTAGCTAATTACGTATTTGAGCCGTTTGGGGTGGAAACGCTAGGCTCATGGGGTCCGAGCGCTCGTTCTCTATACCGAGAAATATCTAAACGGTTAGTCGACGTCTCACGTGACCAGAAGGCTGGTTTATTCTTTGCTCAGAGAATCAGCATTGCCATCCAGCGTGGCAATGCTGCCAGCCTTCTGGGCACGTTACCCGATGATATTGATGCGGAGGCATTCTACGACGCCTAAACACACCTGTACATATGTATCTATTTTTACTCTTTATTTTTAGTTTTATGTACATATATATTCTTAGACAGTATGATTATTTAAGATAGTCATGTATATAGTTATAATTAATCATCTGCAATGTACCTTATAATGAAAATTTAACAAAATTAAATACAAAATATTCGCTAAAATCAATTTGATACTTCTCGTATTCTGTGCGAATTACGTACAAGTAAATTTCTTTTGTATAAATGGACATTATTACTTTATTTTCTCCGTTATGTTGAGTCAGGATATATTTCGGAATTTAGATATTATTTTGTTTCTTGCGTTGAAATCTGGTAAGATTATCTGGACTGATGGTAAACCATCCCGTTCAAGTGTTGCGACTGGAACTCATAAAAGAGTAGACCTAGTTATGCCAGGTTGGGGCTCATTTTATTTGTTTTGGTGAGACCCTACCACTGGTAATAGTGAAGTAACCTTCCAAGGTTATTCGATGAGTCTTGCTGGTACTCATATGTGAGTAAAGCTACGCATGCCGAGTTTGGGCTCATTTTGTTTGTACATAAGAGACCCTACCACTGGAACTTGTGAAGTAACATTCCAGGGTTATTCAATGACTCTTACTGGTACTCATATGTGAGTAGAGCTAGGCATGCCGAGTTTGGGCTCATTTTGTTTGTACATAAGAGACCCTACCACTGGAACTTATGAAGTAACCTTCCAGGGTTATTCAATGACTCTTGCTGGTACTCATGTGTGAGTAGAGCTAGGCATGCCGAGTTTGGGCTCATTTTGTTTGTACATAAGAGACCCTACCACTGGAACTTATAAAGTAACCCTCCAGGGTTATTCAATGACTCTTGCTGGTACTCATGTGTGAGTCGAGCTAGGCATGCCGAGTTTGGGCTCATTTTGTTTGTACATAAGAGACCCTACCACTGCAACTTATGAAGTAACCTTCCATGGTTATTCAATGACTCTTGCTGGTACTCATGTGTGAGTAGAGCTAAGCATGGCGAGTTTGGGCTCATTTTGTTTGTACATAAGAGACCCTGACCCTACCACTGCATTTTATGAAGTAACCTTCCAGGGTTATTCAATGACTCTTACTGGTACTCATATGTCAGTAGAGCTAGGCATGCCGAGTTTGGGTTCATTTTGTTTGTCCATAAGTGACCCTACCACTGGAACTTATGAAGTAACCTTCCAGGGTTATTCGATGACTCTTGCTGGTACTCATATGTGAGTAGAGCTAGGCATGCCGAGTTACGGCTCATTTTGTTTGTACATAAGAGACCCAACCACTGCAACTTATGAAATAACCTTCCAGGGTTATTCGATGACTATTGCTAGTTCTTATATGTGAGTAGAGCTAGGCATGCCGAGTTTGGGCTCATTTTGTTTGTACATAAGAGACCCCACCACTGCAACTTATGAAGTAACCTTTCAGGGTTATTCAATGACTCTTGCTGGTTCTCATACGTGAGTAGAGATAGGCATGTCGACTTTGGGCTCATTTTGTTTGTACATAAGTGACCCTACCACTGGAACTTATGAAGTAACCTTCCAGGGTTATTCTATGACTCTTGCTGGTACTCATATGAAAGTAAAGCTAGGCATGCCGAGTTTGGGCTCATTTTGTTTGTAAGTACATAAGAGACCCTACCACTGGAACTTATGAAGTAACCTTTCAGGTTTTTCAGGTTTATTCGAAGACTCTTAGTGGTACTCATATATGTGAGTAGAGCTAGGTATGTTCCAGTGGTAGGGTCTCTGATGTTCATACAAAATGAGCCCAAACTCGGTATGCTTAGCTCTACTCACATATGAGTACCAGCAAGAGTGATCGAATAACACTGGAAGGTTATTTCATAAATTCCAGTGGTAGGGTCTCTTATGTACAAACAAAATGAGCCCAAACTCGGCATGCCTAGCTTTACTTCCATATGAGTACCAGCAAGAGTCATCGAATAACCCTGGAAGGTTACTTCATAAGTTCCAGTGGTAGGGTCACTTATGTACAAACAAAATGAGCCCAAACTCGGCATGCCTAGCTCTACTCACATATGAGAACCAGCAAGAGTCATTGAATAACCCTGGAAGGTTACTTCATAAGTTGCAGAGGTTGGGTCTCTTATGTACAAACAAAATGAGCCCAAACTCGGCATGCCTAGCTCTACTCACATATGAGAACCAGCAAGAGTCATTGAATAACCCTGGAAGGTTACTTCATAAGTTGCAGAGGTTGGGTCTCTTATGTACAAACAAAATGAGCCCAAACTCGGCATGCCTAGCTCTACTCACATATAAGAACCAGCAATAGTCATCGAATAACCCTGGAAGGTTACTTCATAAGTTGCAGTGGTTAGGTCTCTCATGTACAAACAAAATGAGCCCAAACTCGGCATGCCTAGCTCTACTCACATATGAGTACCAGCAAGTGTCATCGAATAACCCTGGAAGTTTACTTCATAAGTTTCAGTGGTATATATATGCAAGAGTATTTTGCTTCCAAGTAATACAATTTTGTTAAATTAAGATAGTATTGTTTTGTCCATAATTATAAAATTTACTTTTATTTGTGCTATTGCAATGCCCGACAGGGTAGACTGTTGAATCAATATCTAATTTTAAGAACACATTTCATGTACCTACACAGTTTAAGGAATAAATGTCTTTGTCTTTGTCTTTGTCATAGACAAGTAGACATAGATACTTTATAGAATTTCAGTTTTGGGTATGTGGACATTGCTCTCCAACAAATTTAACATCGGTTATGTTCTGAAGTTGCTATGTTCAAACGAATCAAAAGGACTAGAAGGTTTCAAATATATTTTATTACTTACCTATTTTTTTAGTGAACAATGATAATATTTGAATAGGCCGTAGGTCGGCTACAAAATCTTTTATCTGAATGAGTTCAGTCCATAAAAATATACCAACATGTGTGCAGTCCATTGTATAAAAAAGAGATGCGTCTTGTTAACAAATGTTTGTTTTATGTTTTCCGAAAAGGATAAAGAACCACTAATGTTTATTTTAGTAATAAACAATTACATTTGTAGGTTTAGTTAAATGACACAGTTTCAAAATAATAAACAAAAACATTGTAATATTTAACGTTGTATAATTTACTGTTAGGTTAATTAATAAAGCTACCTTGAAATAAATAAATAAAACAACAATATAGTCATTATCTCAGTAAAATTGTAATTTAAAAGTTACCTACTAATACAAAAAAATACTAATTAAACCTACCTATTTCAATGATTAAGTATACCTAGCAATGCTTAAACTAAATGACCTAAATAATTAATGACCACTCAAGAGTATTCAAGTTCTTGTGTGGGCTCATGGTTGGAAGTTGGGTAAAAAAAATTGTGTTTAAAAAGTTTGTTTCCTTGCAAGTGCTAGATAACAATTGTCCAAATATGATAGCATCTGGCAAAAGTAAGAAAAGTCACAAAAACAAACGGTTAGTACACGTTTTTGTTCGAAGATTCCTCTTTGATTGGTTAACAAAATTAAGGGCGGAGTCACTTAAAGTCAACATGTCCAAGCGAAAATTTTTCTAAAATGGTCAACCGTGGCTGCTGTCGATAGTACATTACGGACCGGAATCGGTCCAAGGAACAGCTAAATATTAAAAAGAATGTGCGGGCGTCATTGCGGACATGCTCTTGTGTATAACAAATGTTCGTAGTAATAAATGTGATAGGATACATAGAAAATCCCGGATTGGTTGCAAGCTCCTCAGTAAATAATAATTGTTAACCCTTAAATGGTTTCGGGGTCAAAATTGACCCCAAAATTTCATATTGTTAATCACACCTTTTCAGTAAAAGCACCTACACTCTTGTGCATCGGGGTAATCTCATTACGCCGCGGAGTGCGGCGAGTGACGGACGCGCGTCACTTAAGTGCTAGTGAGAACGGAGATATGTACACTGCTGGGATCATATCTGACCCCGATACCGGAAGCGTACATTTTATTGTATGATTTATGTTATAATGTTTCACTATTTTATACTTAATTTATGTATAATTTTTACGTGACGGTGAAATCTCACAGCTTTTGGAAGATTAATACTAAGAATCTGGCTCTGAATTAATTCAGGACGCCACAATAGCTACTTGTGACCAGAAAATTATCAGCGTTTGTGAGGAACAAATAGATTAATTGTTTTAAATTGTCATTTTTTTATTATTCGTGATCTCATAGGCAGTTCTTATTTTTTATTATATTAGTTATATACAAAAACGAGTACAAAATGTTTTCTTGTATTATTTTTCTTTTTATATATAAATAAGAATACCTAAATAGAGTCTTGTCAAATAAGAAGATACTACCTGTATTATTTATTAAATATGTGATCTCTTGTTAAAACATGATACAAATTTAATAAAACATTACATTGTAAGTCCTTTTTTCCTAAATAAAAAGAAAATTTATAATGTACAGTTGTATCATTTTATATTACTGTGTACTAATATCTGGGGTCAATTTTGACCCCTATACCACTTACGTTGCCTTTTTTAGCGAATCCAGCTAAGGGTTAAGTATTAAAATAAAACTACAAGTCACAGCCTTTCAAATTAACATATTTTTTTCTGAATGATAAAAAGATAAAGCTATGAGAATAAATGACGAGACTTTCAAACTCGTCAACATTGTTTTAATAAGAAAGAGCTATTTAATATTGAAATAAACACTGCTCATTACATATTGTGAACCAAATTCACTCATATCAATGTGAAAATTAATTTTCCCTACGTTTCATCAAAAGTGTTAATATCAGGTTCGTAGGATTAAGTCCGGTCTCGATGTCTGGGATTAAAGTCGAGGGAAATGTATTTGGTTAGCGGCAGCGTGGTCCTGACGGCTTGCAAGTTATGTTCATGTTAGCACGACACACGTTACGATGCACTAAACCGTAGGAAACGCAGTTTTAGGAAATATGGCATCCAATTCATATCAGAGTGTATTTTCGACAAAAAGACCGTAAATCTTGATAGAATGATACAGTTTGAAGTGGCTGGGATTACAGTTTAGCGTCTATCGTCGATTAGTTAAAATCGAGAAAATATAATTTTTTTATTTATATAATTATAGGTACAACTTCATGTTACAAACTCGCAATCAAAACAGTAAAAAAGACGGATTTATCACTAAAAGCGATTTTCAGGTGCTTTCAGCTGTATAAAAAATATTGATTTCTAAAAAATCTGCTAAGGTGCGGCTGAAATATTCACACTGAGCATAGTGTCAATTTGATGCTAATTGTTCCTTGTAAACCAAAAAAATATATAAAATGTTTTTTGCTTCGTGGAATTGGAGAATATGATGAAACGATCATCGATATAATATATATATTTGAAAAACTTAAATAGCCACTTTACGGAGAAATGATGAATGGAAGACGATGATTATTATACCATCTGTATATATAAACTGACTGTCAGACAACGCACAGTCAAAATTATTGGACACAGATAGCTGAAGGATTTCCCGATGTTCTCAAAGACCAGACAGAAATGTTACTTGAAAAATGAAATGTGCTGCCGTGGCTGCGGGCATGCTCTTATCCAGTATATTACCACACAGTTATGGGGACATTAAAGTCGCTAGTCAATAATCGCAAGTCCCCAGTATTGCAATACAAAGTTTCACTACAAAAATTGTTTTCCCGTATAAAAGTCGAATCCACAGTATTTAGTACATCGTCATCGTCATCCAGTTATCGACGCAGTCCACAAAACTTATCGCAAATCTTATAAAAATTCTTCAATATTTTAAACATATTTCTGTAAGTCAAGCCTGTAAGTTTCGTGATAATAATTGTCATAACGTAATCCCGCTTGCATCCAAGATTTTTCGCTCGGAGCTCAGGGTACAGTGACAAGTCTAATCAGATTTGACAGAATATAAGCTTTAGTCTGTAAGTCTCAACAGTTACTTAAATTTCTATCAAGTTTACATAAAAAAACAAAAACTGTATCATAATCGGTCTATTCGTTTAAGAGCTACGATGCGAGCTACTACATAGACAGACATATAGATGCATCGATTCGTCAAACCTCTGCTTGCAGCGAGGTTCATCATACAGTCGGTCATCAGGGTCGTCAAACATTTCATGATTACAATATATAGGACCCGGAAATAATATTCAGATATGCTGCTACCTACCTACCTGGTTTTATTCGAGGGATTTATTTTTTATTCACTGTTTGATTGCATTTGCTACAGATTGATAACAGTGCAGTTTTATTTTGATTTATTGAAAATGTTTGTTGAATAGAACAGCCATGTGTAGGTGGACTTCGTTCAAAGAGATACTTGATATTATATACCTATTATGGCAAGCCACTTGATATTAATTTTATAAGATTAGAAAGCGATACTTCAATTCCTCACTATAGCATCACATTCATGACAATTCTATGTACAAACATATTTTACTTATTCAGGTACATAGATTTCTTATATTCGGCTCTATCGTAATCGTTTCAGTCTTGTTTTCCTGACATTTAATTCAAATATTCAGGTCACAAGCCTTTGGACATTTCCACAACTAAAATAAGGCAAAGCATCGGTCTTAACGTCTGAGTAGTTAAGTTCCCAGGGGATGTTAACAAAATAACTATGTTCTTTTATCGAAACTACTGAAGTCTGGCGGTGTCTCAAAAGGACTAAGCAAAATGACAGGCTCAAGTGTCTCAAGTCCTTAAAGACTCAAGTGTTAATAGCTGATGCGTATCTACATTTTCGTGTGGCAGACATTGCTTCGCGCCTTTAAAATCCTTTTGTTGGCTACCAAAGTCTTTCGTTTCGATGAAATGAACGCTTGGAGCCGACTAAAAAGGGATAAACCTTTGAAATATTAGGCTTTTTTTTTAAAGACTACTCCCCCATTAGGACTGAATCTTGTGTCGCGGGGAGCTTTACAAATATATAACTAACGGACACAATAAACATCCAGACTCGAAACCACAATTAATGAATCACACAAAGTGTTGTCTCGTGTGGAGATCGAACCCACAACACTTCAGTGCAGTGTCAAGCGGCGAGGCGGCTGCTTAAACCACTACGCCAACCGTGCATTCAAAATAAAATTAACATAAAATTAATTTTGTGCTTTTATGGCTACTACTTTATGATGACTTGTGAAATTTGCATAATCTATATTATTAGCCATATAAACCAAATACTCTGTGGGTAGAATCGATCCCCACCACAAATTTCCTATAAAAGCATGCGCGCAGTCGCACGCAGGCTCTTTTGCCGGTCAGTCGTCGGTTGGAAAGTTGGTTGGTGTCAATACCGTGAGTTCGTTTCGATCTTTTGTGTATCTACCTTTTTGGATTCAGTGATTGAAAATTAACGGTTGTTTGAGATAATTTATTAAAGTGAATTTTTGCTACAATTTAAAATAAATCACTTTTTTTAAATTATAACACTTCTGGTTGCTAAAATCAGAAGTGGGATTGGATTTCGCTCACAAATTAGCCTTGTAAACAACCGTTAATTTCGGTGAAATGCCACGTGTATCTCGTAAAAGGTTAGTTGAGACGCCGCCTCGTTCTGGCGTCGAACGTGATCGTCATAGTGAATCCCAGCGGCACAGTAGGCGCCGTTCGCGGTCGAATCGTTATAAATCACGTGTGCGGTCGAGTCGTAGCGAGACGCGTTCGCGGTCACGTCATGTTAGAACTCGGTCACGTTCACGCCGTAGTTGGTCGCGCTCGCGTTCACGTCATGATAATTCGCGCTCGCGCCGCGACAGAGCTCGTTCGCGCCGAGGTCTTAATCTTTATTCACGCGAAAGGTCACGTTTGGGTTATGCGCGTCACGATAGTGCCATGAAAGACGCGTTAGGTACGATTATGTCGCGATTATCCGCTATAGAGGAAAATACGGCTAGTGGCTCGCATGTTCCGTCGTCCGTCCGTGGTAACACACCCCCGTTAGATAAAAACAATAGTTCTACGACACAAACGCTCGTCGATGCTTTAGGTTTACTAGTAAAACCCCATCCTTATTACGTGTCAAATTTTGATCCAGCCGTAAATAACTTTGAGGTGTGGTGCGACGAGGTGGAAAGGGCTAGGCATGCGAACCATTGGGACGATCGCGAATGTTTTTCCCAGGTAGCCCATTGTCTGAGAGGTGACGCGAAAACCTGGTTAAATGAGTGGAGCACAAATGACCGTTCTTGGTCTAATTTCGTGAAAGAATTTAAATCCTTGTGTCCTCAAAAAATCAACTACGCACAGATCCTCCATGAGGTTGTAAATACCTCGTCTGATAAGTTTTTGTCGTATGCAGAATATGCGCGCCGTTCGTTGTTGCGTTTACGCATTATCAAAGGTTTAAGCGAAGAACTTATGGTCCAAATAGTGGTCCACGGTATTAGCGATGTACAGGTGCGCGCAGCAGCCACTAATGCTGACCTAACAACCGAGAATCTCATCTCGTTCTTAGCCACATATTTTAAAACTACCCGCAGATTTGATAATCGTCATACTGATAAACTAACCTCTTCTAGTACTAGTACAACCAAAAAACGTAATTTTAACGGTTCGTGTAGACCAGAGAATAAGTGTTTCATTTGCGGCCAAACTGGTCATTTCAAAGATAAATGCCCCAAGAAACGTAACGTTACGGAGAAGACCGATAACAACTCTAGACCCGTTTGTTCTTTTTGTAAGAAAGTAGGACATAAAGAAAGCGACTGTTTCGCTAAATCACGATCGGAGGCACAAAATAATAACAATCAACGAAAAGTTAACTTGTGTAGCGTATCTTCAAACGCGAAAGATAGCAACGATATAAGCACAGCGGTAATTCAGTGTATACCGGTTGACATTCTCATAGATAGCGGTGCCCTTAATGTGTCGTTGATATCTTCCGCGGTGGTTAATCATTTTTCGGTTCGCGAAGGCAGACTAACCGTTTTTTGAAAGGAATAGGCGATAAGGGATTCGTTGCTCATGAATACATTACTCTAACGGTTGAGTTCAGTAACATTTCACTCGAAGTAGATTTCTTAATAGTGCCTGCGTCATACATGAATACGCCCATCATCATAGGAACGGATTATTCGTACAAAACACGGTCAATATTTGACTCGCACACCCAATGATGTACCAAAAGTAAATTCGGTAACAGCCTGTGAGGCTGATAAAATAAGCACGCCTCTCGAAGGTGCGGAACGTGCCAAGCTGATGGTGGTCATAGGAGAATTCTCTTCGTTTCTAATAACGGGGACAGCCACCACTACCGTGAGTACTGGCAAGATGCACACCAGTTTGACAAGCGAAGTACCTGTAGCATACCATCCGTATCGTTTGTCCTATCAGGAGAAACTAAAGGTTCGCGAGGTTTGTCAGAACTTGTTAGACAAAGGGATCATTAGAGAGTCGAACTCTGAGTACGCAAGCCCGATTATTTTAGTCAAGAAAAAGGACGGTTCAGATAGGATATGCGTCGACTTCCGTGCACTCAACCGCATCACTGTCAAAGATAGATACCCCCTACCCTTGATAGACGACCACATTGATCGGCTTGGGGGCTCTAAATTCTTCACATCCTTAGATATGGCCTCAGGCTTTCACCAGATACCCATTCATGAGGCCTCAATCCATAAAACAGGCTTTGTAACACCGGAAGCCCATTATGAATATTTGAAAATGCCATATGGTCTTTGCAATTCTCCTACTGTTTATCAGAGGATCACTAATAATACCTTGTGCAAATTCATAGAAGCAGGTAGCGTCCTCGTATATATAGATGACGTTCTCCTTCTAAGCATGACTATTGATGAGGGCATTTCTTTGTTACGTGACGTTTTGAAGACTTTGACTCAGGCCGGGTTTTCTATCAATGTGCGAAAGTGTTCGTTTCTGACCACCAAAGTAGAATACTTGGGTGGCTTTATTAGTCATGGTCAGGTCAGGCCGAGCCCGCACAAGATCGAGGCGTTAGTCAATGCACCTACTCCCACCAATGTCAAGCAAGTGCGCCAATTTTTAGGCCTTGCAGGCTATTTCCGACGTTATATCGAAGGCTACGCGATGAAAACCGCATGTATCTCACGTCTCACAAAGAAAGACGTAAAATTTTAATGGGGACCAGATCAAGATCAAGTCCGTAAAGATCTCATAAAGCGGTTAACCAGCGAGCCCATACTTGCGATTTTCGATCCGAGCCTTCCTACTGAGCTGCACACCGACGCCAGTAGTGCTGGGTACGGTGCTATACTCATACAGCTTCACAAAGACGGTGGTAAACGTATAATAGGCTTTTTTAGCAAAGTGACTCAAGTTGCGGAGCCCAAGTACCACTCGTACGAGTTAGAAACGCTGGCTGTCGTCAAGGCGCTGCAGAATTTTCGCCACTATTTAATTGGTGTGCATTTTAAGATCATAACTGATTGCAATGCCTTGAAAGCCACTGAGCGTAAGAAAAACCTTCTCCCACGAGTTGCACGCTAGTGGATCTATCTGCAAGACTTTAATTTTGACATTGAATATCGTAAGGGCGCGATGATGGGTCATGCAGATTACTTGAGCCGGAATCCGGTGACGTTACAAATTAGTAATATTGAACGACCAGTAAACTGGGCACAAATGGCCCAATCGGCCGACTCCGAGACTCTTGATCTTATACAAAAGCTTAGAGATGGTCTTTTAGATCCCCGTAGGTATGTCTGTCATAACGATGTCCTTTATTATCGTTACTCACCCACTGGCGAAGAATGGCGCTTGTTATGCTATATCCTTAAGGGCCAGGCTCAGTTTGCTACGTGTTTTTCACGATGAACACGAACATATCGGGACCGATAAAACTTACATACATACATACAAACATAGACTCACGTCTGTTTCTCGAAGGGGTAGGCAGAGACTACGGAACGCCATTTGCAACGATCCTGACATATCTCTCTTGCTTCATTCACTGCCATCAGATTCCTCATGCATGCTCTTCTGTTCAGGGTACTTCTCACCTGTCCTGTTTTTAGGATGTCTCCAATCTGGTCAGAGAACGTCCGCCTAGGTCTTCCCCTTCGTCCTGTCCCTTCCACACTTGCCTTATATATCTGCTTGGTCAGTCTTTCGTCATCCATCCTCTCCACGTGCCCAAACCATCTTAGCATACCTTTCTCGATGCTTGTCACTATATCTTCTTTTACCCCACAACACTCTCTTATCACAAACGATAAAACTTAGGACCTCATTTTAAAACATTTTTGGTTCCCCGGTCTAAAACAATTTGTGAAAAAGTATACCTCCCACTGTTTGATCTGCATATCTAAGAAACGTGTCCCGAGAGCTCCACGTCAGCCCATTACGTCATGGGATAAATCTGATGAACCTTTCCGTACAGTCCACGCTGACGTACTAGGCCCCTTACCAGAATCCAACGGATATAAATTTGTTCTTATTTTCGTCGATTCTTTTACAAAATTTTGCTTACTCTACCTTATGTACAGACAAGATACGAATGAACTAAAACGTGTTTTCAATAATGCGATATTTTTATTTGGAACGCCCAAGTTGTTAGTCTGCGACCGAGGTCGTATGTTTGAAGCGTCAGCTTTTACTAGTTGGGTAACTGAAATGGGTTGTGGTATCCATTACATAACGCCCGAAATGCATCACTCCAATGGACAGGCTGAGCGTTATGTGAGGACAGTTCTAAATTTAATTCGAGTAGAGAGTAACAACAAAAAATCTACCTACCCTACCAAATCTATCTATCTCAAAACTAATTGGATTTTACATAAAGCATCAGAATGCTGAATGTAACGAAACAAAAGACCACACAGTATTCGGCTTTGTATCTCTTAATCGGTACCAACGCAACCACTCCTGTGAATCGTGCACTAATCCGCGACGTTGCTATCGAGAACTCCAGGCCTAATCGTGAAGCCATGAGGGAACTCAGACAAAAACCGACAGAGTCAAGATGAACGGGTAAATCGCCAAAGACACCCGCCAAGGCAATTCTAGGTTGACGATCAAGTATTTGTCATAAAGTACTCTCAGTCTGCAGGAAAGCTCGATCCTGGTATGAGAGGTCCATATCGCGTTATAAGAAGTGACCGCTACGAGCTGAAGCTACTGAGCGGTGCTAGAGGCAAGACAACTCAAGCCGCAGCTCAATATATGGTACCCTGGAAGGGCGAGTGGTGTCCTGAGAGCTGCGCTGCATTTTTCGAAAGTAAGTTTCGAGTGTACTTTTTAATGTGTCTTTAAATTACAGTAGCTCAGTGGATGTGTATGCACGCGTGAGAGTGTGAGGTGAATGCTGGCTGGGACATGCTGCCGAGGTGGTTCAGCTGGCGTTCTCCTGAGGATAGCGCGCTGGAGAGCCTGGTCCCGGCAGACCGCCGCGCCCGCCAGTGGCGGGTGCCGTCCTGGAAGTCGTGTTCTCTGAACACGTATCAAGCTCTGGCCTGGCGGGCGCTGTCCCGGTAGACGTATTTTTTTAATATCTTCAGGCGCTGTCCTCGAAGACGTGTACTTTGTGCATGTGGCGGGCGCTGTCCCGGCGGGCGCTGTCCTGGTAGACGTATTCTTTGAATACTTTCAGGCGTTGTCCTGGAAGACGTGTACTTTGTACACGTGGCGGGCGCTGTCCCGGTAGACGCATTCTTTGAATACGTTCAGGCGTCTTGGTTCACGTTTTAACGTGGGAACTTGCAAGTTCACGTATGAGTTTTGAGTGAGACGTATGTATGAAGATGTGTGATTAGTGCTGCAAGTGAAGTGTTTTTACGTCTGTTATGAAAGATTATTTTTGTATTAGGACCTTGTTTGTGTGAGGAATGACAGAATAGGCAACATTACATGTTGTCATGGTTAATTAACAGCTTGTTTCTTATGCAAATTGCGATGATGACAACCCTGACTATGCCAGCGTATCCTCGAGTACTCCTACTGGTCCCAACAGTGCGCCGAGTTCTATGGGCGAAGACGGCGAGTAAATCTTTGCTGTACCCACTAGCTGCCTAGAAGACAACTCTAGTGCAGCCGAGGACGGTGCAAGATCAGAAGAGGCCGTATTAGCCGTATAAACCAAATACTCTGTGGGTAGTATCGATCCCCACCACAAATTTCCTATAAAAGCAAGCGCGCAGTCACACGCAGGCTCCCCCGAGACCTCATCATCGACCACGACGACTCTGCGGACGCTGCGGCTGCCCCGGGTAACCGCCGTCCCCTCTAACGCGACAACCCTTTCACAACTCTGTTGCAGGTGGCCGCCCCTTTCCGCGCGACATCTGCGCGTATCACCCAGAATACGCGCATCATGCGCGCGCGCGGACGACCACCGCAACAGCGACGCCAAGGATTTGACACTCCATACCACGACGTCGACATCCAGCCAGATGTCGACCAACACCTCCTACACCACACCATCAAGACCTCCGCAGGCCGCACGTAAGTCGCCGTCCGTGTCGCTGGCTTCACGGAGCTGGGCCTCCCTCGGTTCGACGGCGTGAAGATCTGGCGGCCTGCGCAACACGCCTATCTCTGCGCATCACGCCTATCGGTCTCTACCGCCTAAGGGCAACCACTGCCCGCCCCAAGGACCTGCTCTTATTTAAGGGCAGGAAAATAGAACCCGCTTGCGGGGGGCAAAACTGCCCCGAACAAGCCTCTGCACGCCCTTTACGGGGCGTCGCGATGATCTACGTTGGGACACAGGCTCTTTTGCCGGTCAGTCGTCGGTTGGTGGGTCGGAAGGTGATTGGTGTCGATACCGTGAGTTCATTCCGATATTTTGTGTATCTACCTTTTTTGGATTCAGTGATTGAAAATTAACGGTTGTTTGAGATAATTTATTAAAGTGAATTTTTGCTACAATTTGTAATAAATCATTTTCAGTTTATTGTAATTCGACTTTTTTTAAATTATAACACTTCTGGTTGCTAAAAATATATTAATATATTAAAAGAATTTGTGTTTTATAATACGAGTCGGCCAGTCCGTTCTACCCAACCGATTCGCATGTTTTTTTTTTAACTGAAATCTTTTGCTGCATAGATTTGTCATCAAGCATTAGAAATTACCTAACTTGTACATTCATCAAGTTATATGCAAAAACAGTTTTCTCCCATACATTTTTTACGTTTTCGTAGCCGTAGTGAATGACTTTCTGCTTCTATATATCTGGTTCTGGTAGGCGTTTTGTTATAGGCCTAACACGCGCTGAAAAGAGCGCTTTCATTTGAGGGTATGCTCATTTAAATTGGGTAAGTTTGAAGGAAGATAGGTGTGGACATTGAACTTATTTTTCAATATTTTCCTATAAATTTCTTAAGATTCCATTGCTTTCTCTCTACATGGACGGTTCTAAATTCAAAAATATTTTTATGGCATCTAATAAATTCCTTGCGGTAACTGCCAGGAAAAACCGTTATGCCTCCTTAAGGTGACCTTGCCTTACTTTCATACGGGTGTGAGTGTGGTGATGTGTAAAATTATACCCGATATTGGTAAAATTATCACTATAGTGAATTGTCGCTGATGGCAGGTAATATTCCCCGAATGATTCCAGTTAACCCTTAATGTTGGGTGAACTGATCTATGATGTTGAGGAATTTTCCCCCTTTTTTTGTATCGCCATGAAATCCAGTTACGGACTGTCCCTCAAAGGGACCCCTCCGTACCGAGTTTAGGGCAGGTGGAGGAGGAGTGTGTGGCTCGGCTCTCCCCCTAGATGTTCGGGGGAACCCACTAAAACACCGCGGTGTTCCTCTATCAACCGTCATGATGGGGTCGCGGTAACGACGTCAGTATACCCGCGACCCGAGGAATTTTCCTCAAATATAGTTAAATTTCCGCCTAATGTTGGGAAAATTAACCATACAGACGGGTAAATTACGTTTTATGTTAGGAAAATTTTTGTGTTTTTTTAATTACGGACTATCTTCGGGCATCTTAATTTTTTTATGTGGAACATATTACAGCGCTTCATAGTAGGTACTATTGTCATATAATTATATTACAAGAGGTAGTTATGGTAGAAATTGTAGCTTTGGTAAGAATAGTAGTTTTCAGAGAAACGATACTTTTGACAGAACCGGCGGTTTTGGTAGAAATGGTAGTTTTGAATAAATGGTAGATATGTTAGTGTTAGTACGAATAGTGGTTTTGATACACATAGTAGTTTTGATAGGAATAGTATTTTCGGTAGGAATAGTAGTTTTGGTAGAAATTGTATTTTTGGCATATATGGTAGTTTTGGTAGTAATGTTACTTACGATTTTAAGTTCATTTCTTTTTGAAGTCGATTTAATTTTTAAATTTTTTTTTATTTCCTCATTGTTAGTTATAATTATATAGACTGGAATACCTAAATATAACATACTTTTGAAGTTTTCCTTTAGACTGTTAGTTCGCATCAATAAGAAACATCGTCACACTTACACGAATTAGACCATATCTTGAAAACCATTCAGTAATGCCAAGGTGGAAATTTCACGATACCTAAGGTGCAACGCAAAGCCAATGTTGTGAGAAAAGAAGTTTTGTGATAGGCATATATATTTTTGGTAAGAATATCATCTTTTTACTTATTGGATAAGGCTACAATGTACTCATCATACCTAATGTAAGAGCTTTTTTATAATATTAAAATATGCTGTGGAGCAGCACGGGTCCTCTAGTTATGATTGAATAGCATAGGAAAAAGTGTAACGATAAACCTACATTTGACTTCCGTCTTTGACTTCCGAGGTCCGTGTGGTGACGGATTAAGAATACGTAATGTCACCACCCCATATCATCCCGTGGGTGTCGTAAGAGCCGACAGAGGTAGCATATTATGTAGAGAACAGCACTGTAAAGAAGGAAAACTTGATACAAACCCTATACCAACCCGTTTGGGCAGCGTGGTATAGTAGGCCAATTCCTCCATTCAAAGGAGAAGCATGGTCCAGCAGTGGACTGTTAAAGGCTGATGATGATGATGACATTTGACTTGACAAAGCTGAGAAGCTTTTGCTTTGATCATAATGTACATATTTCAAATTCGTCATTTCTGAAATTTCTTTTTACCCAAGAAAAACGAAGATGTTACTTAAACACATACCTAAATTGCGTATCAAAGTTGATTCGGTAGGCAAGATTTCAACGATTAAACAAGTGTTGTGTTCCTTAGTACTTACGCAGAATAAGCTCAGTATCTTGAATATATTATAAGTGTATTTTACGTAATTAATAAAATAGTAGTTCCCAATTACGCAATTTTAAGAATCATATTAATGGTTCCAAGTTGTTGTTATTAAACGTGCGTACAAGTTACTACGTACTCATTTGTCTGCATGTTTAATTAAATGAAAATACCCAGTGAGAAATTAAAAAAAGGATTTTCTTACCAGTTTTTTACCGTGTGGTTGACGGCATAGAATACAAGTGTCACCACCCCCTATCTTCCCGTGGGTGTCGTAAGAGGCGACTAAGGGATAACACGATGCAAATACCATCTTTGCGTAGAGACGGAAAACTCGACATCAAACCCTATACGACTGCCTCGTTGGTCTCGCGGTATAAATGTGCGCGTGGGATCGGGAGGTCCCGGGTTCGATTCCTGGGTCAGGCAGTGTTATTGGGTTTTTCTGTCACGAAATTCTCAGTAGCAGCACGGAGTCTGGAAATGTGCCCGGTACGGCAATAGGCTCGCCCCTTATTACGTGGGACTAAAGTATATCTGGCGAAAAGTGGGTGTAGAAATACACCTCTGCCTACCCCTTCGGGGATAAAAGGCGTGACGATATGTATGTATGTATGTTTTTTACTAGACTCTTTTAACTAGCAGTTCAGGATCTCATTAAAGCGCATATTAAACATTATATATATGATATTCTGTGGCCTCCCACAGAATATCGTCCTGTAGTACATCCCCGGTCGAGCCCGAGCAACTGCAATCAGTAAAGGTCTACTAAACTGAACTAGCCTAGCTCGAAAATAGAAGTACTCTATATGTACATATCGTACCGTATTATTAAGCTTCGTTCGTTGTGTGACCACAGCGAGATCCAAATTTCTACTCAACCCGTCCACTTTGCTTTTGTGAGAGTGTTTTGTTGATATATTGATTGTTAGGCAGAAGAAACAATATTTAATTGAATACCTTATTCACTAACATAGTTAACAGATCTCCACTTGTATGTATGTAACGTACATATAACGTGTAATTCGTGTAGTGACTGAGTAAGAAAATGTCATAATCAAATTTCGTTTCATGGGTGGTGAAAGAAGCGATTACGGAATGTACACGTGGCAAGTAGTAGTCTTTGCGCAGTTGCGGTAAACTCAACATCACACCCTGTACCAATCCGTCTGGCCAGCGTTGTCTAGTAGACGAAATCCTCCCGTTAGCTCACAGTGCCACTGTGAAGCTTCTTTCGAGAGACTTAAGTTCAGCAGCGGACTGCGAATTCCTGTAAAGGATATCGTCTCATTATTTGTAAATTCTGTGACCATGGCTGGAGTACCTAGCCCAAATCGAAACACCGAGGCAAATATTAGGTAAGTCTCCTTTATTTTCGAATGCTTTGTTACATAAATATGAGTAAGCTTACAGCCGTTTCAATAGAAGAGAGAATGAGAGAAATGAAAAACTCGTTACCAACGAAAATAACATCGTAGCTTGGTAAACTTTGAATTCCAGTCTCGACACGATTTTAAAGACAAATAAGTTGGGCAGTAAGTTGAGGAAGGAAGCTCAGACCTGCTATTATGTAATAGTAGTATTTATCCTGCTAAACATCTTAAGATAACGTTTAACATTAAACTTTGGAGAAACTGCTACAAAGAGCAGACGCGAAACTGTTTGGAACGATGTTTGCTTAAAGATGTAAATATATTTTCTTCAGGTCTTTTCTATACAATAAATACGTTTGTTTAAGGCTAATGCTACATAGTTTCATTATAGTAGTCTTGTATTACTAAAGTGGGTATTTCAATTATGGATCTTTTATGATCCTATTTCTATGAAGTATCCGAAATCACCCATTTTTCGCAAACTATGTAGGAATGATATTATCAATCTTATTATCCGACCTGACTATGGAACTGAAAGTGCCTGAATCGAAGGCTTTCACAAGCTACCACTATCCCTACTATAGAGAAACCTTGAAACACACTTAATTACACAGGCACGCACGCAATCCTACTTCATACGTTTCCTTCATGAATACATAGGTAGTGATTACAGTTGTAATCAACCCTAAAAGCTTCTCGCAAATGGAGGCGAGACGTGAGATCGTTTTGGTCGGCCACTTATCACACAGATTGATGACTACAGCCAGTGATCGGGTTGCTAAATGTTCTATCGAGTGTTAGACGCCTGTACTAAGTACTAAAAGCCTTGCTTTTTATCTTGTTCTTATTTTGAACATTGTTTCTTTGGCTGGAAATATTGAAAGCTTTTATAGCGAGGTCTTTTAGTCAAATCTTTCAAGTCCTTAAATTTGGACATGAATAAGTATACTTTGTCTTTAAGTATTTGGCTAATAGAAGAATAATTTGTGTAGCTGGCGTATATGCGCGATTATAACATTGTACATGGTTCTCTGTTACATTTCTTGGACAGCAGTCTTTTGTGTGTCTTCATTGCACCATATTGCGTGTAAAATGTGTAAGTTGCAACCGATAAAGTTCAGAAGAAACATATAAAACGAGTTTGATATATAGAAAACTAAATAATGCACAGAGCGACGGTTGATTTTTACGTCTTAATGACATACAATGGAGTAGTAAGAGTATGATGATTTCGATGATCGCCACTCTCTGTAATGTTCTTCTCTTAAATGTCTTCCAATCCGCACTTGGCCGGGGTAGTTGACTATGACCTCCACTTTCTACCATGAGAAGAGCCCGTGCCCAGCAGTTGGATGGGTAGCTGATACCTATTTCTTATAATTAAGACATCAATATTTTCCATTCTGATCAACGGTGCATGATTCGACAAGTTTTAAAGTCGTCCGTTAGTAAAATGTTGAATCACTTTTAAATTGCATGCTATATACTTAATAAGATATGTTCGTAAGTTTGTTTTATATCAGTAGACGAGATATTGCTCTAATATACCAAAAAGGTTTAGATGCATAATAATGCTGATGGACTTGAACATTCACGCGTAACATAATATCGAGAATTTGTCGTTTATTTATGGTGGAACTGACCAGGGTTCTCTGTTCAAACAAAGAGCCAAACATCGCCACGAACATTTTCATTATCCATCTACTGAACACTCAGATCCAAAAATCAAGTCACGTCACTTTCGGTAGAGGGTTCGTTAGTATGCTCGCAAAAACGTTGTCGTTTTATTTTCAGTAATGTATTATTCGCAAGAACGCTCAATAAAAGTGAATGATCAAGTATATCAGCACCTTAAAGTTATTATTAGCCCGCGTAGATATTAATAGAGTACATAAACAAGAGTTAGGTAACTATCTGAAATATTGGCAACTTGTCTAGACGGGTATTTGTGGCGTAATAAACAACAATTTGAGCTATTTGGTTATTGGTTATTTGACTTGCCAACTGATAGCGTTAACATCGTCAGCAGTAACAAATTGAAACTGTAATATCATAACAACGGTCCACAACTTATTCCATTTACCTCCCTTGGCGAACAAAAATAATGTCGAAGATATGTTTTCATTGTGTATTTATCACGCAGTTTATTGTGGTTTTGTTGTATATATTATATAATAACAATAAATAGTCAAAAGACTATTCACGAATGATATATTCATAGTCTAAGGTTGGGCGACAATATCATATTGGCTATTATTGCTGGATGGTGAACCAGTTAGTAACACATGAACTATAAGAAAATTGTGTAAAATGTAAGCATTGTTTTTCCAAATCGGTATAGTGAATTATTCTGTTGGATATATTCAATCGGTTGGATGCGGGCGCCTCAAGACCGGTCTGTGTGGAGAACCTTGGGGGAGGCCTATGTCCAGCAGTGGACGTCGTTTGGCTGATATGATGATAGTGAATTAGTACAATACCAATTACTCATTTGTACAGAAAACTATGTGACGGTGAAAAATACTAATCAAGATGTTATGAGTCCAAATTCGAAAAGTGACTTTTATCAATTCACTTTTCGACTCGAGAATTACAAATCTACGAAGCAGAAGAACACTTACCTCAGTAGCAAATATCATTATCATTAGCAGCATCATATGAGTTGATAGACGTCAACTGCTGGAAATAAACCTCCCCAAGACCTCTCCACATGGACGGAATGGACGGATTGATGCTGGTGGCGGAAGATCCGCCACCAGCATCAATCCACTACCTGTGATCCCACCAAGTATTAATAAAAAAAAATCGCTTAGGTTAAGTTACATTTAATTAATTTTTCTTTTTCCATTTAGTAAGTAAGTAAGAAAGTAATTTCGTTTATTCTCACATCAAAACAACGTACAATTATTAGGTACATACATAAATAGGTACATCTAAATAAAGTAGGTAGGTAGATAATTACATAATGCCATTTAATACATCACCCAGGACAATTTTCATCCATACCCACATTCAAAAAAAAAATATAACTGTACGCCGCCGATGTGACAATAAAGCTGTGCGTCCACCGGATCGGAATCGGAGCGTACGGAGCGGAAGGATTTGTTGCTTTGTATTAATTTCTATGAAACTGCGTGCACTGGATCGGCATTTCTGCGCTAGAGACCGGTATTTGTGCTGATGACGTCATCCGCAGTTAACGCATCATTCGGATTCCGAGCGTTTCAAGTTCTGACGTGTTTGCGGCATTAAACTGTAGGCAAAAATACTTATTCACGATGAACGACGATGTTTTAATTACTTTAGTAGCGTCATATGAATGTACCCAAAAATCTATGATATTCGTTATTTATGATATTCATCAAATGTATAATATTCTCCGAAAATTAATCTACAACAATATCCTCGTCACTATCCTCCTGCTTTAAAAATACCTAAATTGCCGATGCTGAATCCGAATGCAGTGGACGCACCCCATCGGCATTTTGTAAATGACGACACTCCGTCCGCTCCGGAATCGTAGCGTACGGAGCGGAAGGATTTGTTGCTTTGTATTAATTTCTATGAAACTGCGTGCACTGGATCGGCATTTCTGCGCCTGAGACCGGTATTTGTGCTGATGACGTCATCCGCAGTGAACGCATCATACGGATTCCGAGCGTTTCAAGTTCTGACGTGTTTGCGACGTTAAACTGTAGGCAAAAATACTTATTCACGATGAACGGCGATGTTTTAATTATGTTAGTGGAAATGTATGAAGAACTTTATAATCTAAAACATGAACATTAACATGATCAACTTAGGAGAGACAATATTTGGGACGAAATTGGGCAAATAAAATCTATTTTCATCTTCTAATAAATCAGAATATAATGTATGATATTCTCCGAAAATTAATCTAATTACAACAATATCCTCGTCACTATCCTCCTGCTTTAAAAATACCTAAATTGCCGATGCTGAATCCGAATGCAGTGGACGCACCCCATCGGCATTTTGTAAATGACGACGCTCCGTCCGCTCCGTACGCTCCGATTCCGATCCTGTGGACGCGCAGCTTAAGGCAGACATTCAGCGTTGCGTCGTTCGTGACGTTAGCCGCGATACGACTTGCTGGTTTTCAATGCCTGCCCCAAGTGACGTCAGTGACGCATTTATTGACAAAAGGCATTATAATAACCTAATTTCTCCATATTTTTCAGTAAATAACACATATCCCAGAAATAAAATACGCAATAACGTATAATCTTTACCATTTATTACTGGGCTTCAGTTCGTGAGATTGCTCATGGAAGCAACTTCGAGTCTAGGGGACTGGAGTAAAAGTTATCTTCAATGGCGTTAGTCCGTCCCGTCCCTCGAGGAGTCCTCGCCGCCTGACACTCGTAGCAATGTGCTACGTGATACCTACTGAATGAAATTACTCGTTGGTAGCAACTTTTGTTAGTTAGGAGATATGCTTGGTTATTCAGCAGCTTACTGCCGGATACTGCAATTTTTATCGGATATTTCTCACTAGCTCTTGACAGTATTGAGATAACTTTTTATTACAATATTATTTAAATTTTAGCGTATAGAAATTTATTTAAATATACAGATTTAGTAACTTTAAATGATAACTTATCATTTTAAGTTACTAAATCTGTATATTATTGATAAGATAACATCCCTAAAACAGAGTAGACTCTCTAGAAATGTAGACTATTTCTAGATAAACCGTACATTAAACTTGTTAGGCTTAGAACACACTGATTAGTAACCAGGCTAATATATTTAGACTGTTGAATATAACAGCTAAAAAACATAATTATAGAAAATAACGGTTAAGGTTGACCAAAATACGATAATAAGTAATTAATAAAATTTTTACATACAGATGCATATTTTAGACTTTGTCACAATATGTTAATAGTATATTTCTAATAGGTCCATAGACTTTCTTGCTGGATTCTTCTCCATGGACATCCAATCCCATCTCCATGAATATTTTAATCAAATTGCATAAACATCACTTCTCTTTTGCATATCTGTGTTAGCTACAATTGTAATGTAAATGTGATATTGCAAAGTAACGTTTGTTAAGACTACGTTATTATGATTATTTTCAGATGATATCTCACTGTACTTATTTGTTTCAAGTAAGAAATGGCTCACCTTTTTCCACCAGATTTATATAACATAACCTTGCCCGCCTTGTTATAATTAAAGAAAATCATTGTATAACCACTACAAAATCCTGGCAGAATAATAATATTGTGTAACGTATTTTGTCAGAAAATTCTTTGTTATTTTTGTACAAACAATTTTTCATAACTAGTAGTAACAATGTTGTAGTCAGTTACAAAGTACAGACGAGGTGAAGCTGTGGTCTCGGTTTAATCAAAGCCTTAACTTATCGTGACGATGTCCACGTCCCCCGGTAATTGTTTCGATGAAACTAGCTTCAACACTCGCCGAGAATTAGCTGTTAAGGAATTGTTAGCCTTCATTAACATGACCACTGTAGGACGTATGAGTCAATTGCAATTTGTGGGCAATTGAACAATATTTGATGATGACTGTTTAGAGGTCTAAGCGCACTAATAATACTTAGACGTTTGAAAACATTCTGAAGTTATTTACGTTAGGTGACTTGCTATGGCATAAAACCACTTTCGATATCTGTACTAATATTATTAAGCTGAAGAGTGTGTTTATTTGTTTGTTTGCTTGAACGCGCTAATCTCAGAATGTACTGATCCGATTTTATAAATTCTTTCCGTGTTAGATAGCCCACTTATCGAGGAAGGCTATTATAGCATCACGCTATGAGCCACTGGAGTGGAGCAGTAGCCCTTAATAACGCAGATGTAACCGCGGGCTCATGAAGTAGTATTTATATTCCAGTGGGGAACTGGGTCCTCTTACGACACCCATAGGATGATATAGGTCGGTGACATTCCGTATTCTTAATCCGTTACCACACGGAAAACTTACAGGCTTAACTTTCAGATATATATTTATAGACTTTCGATAAGTTTTTGTGGACTGCGTCGATAACTGGATGACGATGTACTAAATACTGACGATTCGATTTTTATACGGGAAAACAATTTTTGTAGTGAAAATTTACAGTGAAGTTACGCACTCGCGCATTTCAATTATAATTTCACGCGTTCATTTTGGCGTTCGTACGATGTAACTGCCAGCCACCAATCACCAGGGTCAGCCCAACATTCTGTGATCGAAGCTTGGATTTGTGCGGAGCGCCAAACAACATTTAAACAATGCTGATGGCCTGCGAGACTGGCTTGCGGACTCACAATACGACCTTAATGTCTCCATAATTGTGTGGTAATATACTGTATAAGAGCATGCCCACATCTACGTTTACTACATTTTATTTTTCAAGTAACATTTCTGTCTCGCCCCCTATTACGTGGGGCCTTTAAAATTCATGGCGAAATGTGGGTGGAATATTTACACCTCTGCCTACCCCTTTGGGGATACAGGCGTGAGACTATAAATAAATAAAATAAAATGTCTGTCTGGTATTTGCGAATTTCAGGCAATCCTTCAGCTACCTGTGTCCAATAATTTTGTCAGTGCGTTGTCTGACAGTCAGTTTTTATACACATAAAGCCAGTTGCAGAAACGATCTTAAACATTGTTTTTGTTACATCATACATGATATGCACACATTTCCAGGCCACCTGTGAGGTAGTGTACTCGGCGCGTTTTTTTTTACCGTGGTTTCCCCTGTAGGCCTTCTCCAGTAACTGTCATGACAATTTTAGGATAATTTAGGGGAACAATACTCGTCAAGTTCTAGATATTACCTTATTATTGATATTGCTATTGATTATTGGGTTAACTATTGTTTTGATTTCTTTAGATATTTTTATCAGATTCATATCCTTGAAAGTCTACTTCAACAGTCACGTCTTCTTCGATTTCTTCTTCTCCCTCTTCTTCTTGCTGGATCACATTCAGCTATTATCTAAAGTATACGCGAAACTAAAATCAGCTAACTTAACTATTAATTTAGAAAAGTCGCATTTCTTTAGAAGCGAACTAAAATATTTGGGGTACATGGTCATTTCTAAAGGACTACACGTAGATCCTAGTAAGGTGGAAGCGATAATGAACTACCCTGTACCTACAAACAAAAAGGAGGTAAAACGGTTTTTGGGTACGGTGGTACGGTAACGGTTCTTGGTACCGTAGATTTATACCTAATTTTAGTTCAATGGCAGGGCCTCTAAATAAACTTACTTCTACCAGTAAAAAGGCTACTCCTTTTGTGTGGTCGGAAGAAGTTAACAACTCATTTATTAAACTTAAACAGCTTTTATCTACCGTGCCTATTCTATCTTGTCCGGATTATAACAAACCGTTTGAAGTGCACACGGTTGCTAGCGGCTATGGCGTAGGGGCTTTACTCACACAAACTACTGACGGTGCGGTTTGTCTGCACAGGAACGGAACTATAGCATTACGGAACGGGAGGCGCTAGCTGTTTTAGTCGCGGTAGAACATTGGCGATGTTACTTAGATAACAGTTTGCAATTCACTGTCTACACAGATCACTCAGCCTTAAAATGGTTTTTAAATTTAAGTAACCCTACTGGTCGCTTAGCGAGATGGGGGGTACGTCTATCTTATTTTAATTTTGATGTGAAACATCGCCGCAGCGTGAATAACGTCATACCCGACGCACTATCTCGGGCAAGTGCCATGTCGGCTATTGATACTAACACTGATAACGACACTACTGTAACCTCGGATCAGTTGTATACTACCATCTACAATGGCTGTAAAAACTCACCTACACACATCTTTCACTAATTATTCCATCAAAAATGATAAATTATATAGATATATGGTATCGAAATGTGCACTGCGGAAAGAATTCGATTGGAAGGAGGTACTACCTATTTCGGATAGAACTACCGCTATTAAAGAAAACCATTCGGAAGTCGCGGCGGATCATTTAGGTATTTTTAAAATGTATAAACGTTTAGCGCAGCGTTATTATTGGCCCGGTATGCACGCTGACGTTGTTAAATTAATATCTTCGTGTGATACTTGTGTCGCACATAAACACCAAAACCACGCTACTTTAGGTGTTATGGGACGACCGAAGGTGTGCTCTCGCCTCTTCCAAACAATTAGTATTAATCTGGTTGTACCCCTACCCTCAACTAGAAAATAAAATAGCCATATTTTTGTTGTTACTTGTTGTTTCAGTAAATATTGTCTTGTTTTTCCTATCAAGCGGGCAACCGCCGAGATTATATCTCGAGGAAAAAGTTTTCTTAATACATGGCATACCTTCGACCGTTATTCTAAACAATGGTAAACAATTTGTAAGTACAACTCTAAAGTCTATGATTAGAAAATATAAAATCCCTACTTTACACATAAGTACACTCCACATATAAATTCTGTTGAAAGTAATAATAAAACCATAGTGACTACTATATCTTCATTTATCCAAAACGACCATAGAATATGGGACACACTAATTCCCAAAATTCAATTCGCGCTAAATACTGCAGTTAACGAGGTAACTGGTTATACTCTAAGTTAGTGTACGGCAGAGAACTAGTAACTTGCGGTTCACACTATATTGATGCCGAATCAGAGATAATTGTTATTTATATACCTAGGGATTCTTATTCTGAAAATATAGGCTGTCTATCTAGTATTTTCGATAAGGTCCAGTCTCTTTTAATCCAAGATCACGCAAGACACTCAAACACATACAACTTACGTCGTAAACCGGCTGAGTTTAACGTAGGTGATACTGTGTGGAAGAGAACCTTCTATTTAAGTGATAAGGACAAATCATTTAGCAAAAACTAGCTCCTAAGTTTACCAAATGTACTATTATTGCTAAAAAGTCTCCACTAGTATACGAATAAGCGGATTCGTCGGCTAAATCTATTGGCAGTTGGCACATTAAAGATTTAAAACTTATTAACTACACTGATTCCTAACCTAACTAGATTCTTTCATTGTATCTACCTGTAGTTTGAGTTTTATAGTCAATATCTACTTAGCACTGTCTACAGAAGTTTTGGAGGACCTTAGTTAGACGGATTTTTCTTGTCTAGACACGTAAAATCCTGCTGTATAGAGCGGGGTATTGTAACGTAATACTACGTATTGCGTTATAATATCTCGCAGGCGCTTAACGCCACTGCGTTAAGCGCCTGCGAGATAAGCCTAAATATTAACTTATAATAAGTCAATCAGTAGGTGACGCGACCGTGTTTCCTTCCAACCCATGCCTCGAGTCTTGGAAGAATGGCACTGACAGCCCATTTGCGCGCATTCTGCGGCAGTTCCAGCCACGCGCGCCATAGCTGCAGTCCCTGTCGGTGAGCTTGTTGGTCCCCGTTCGTTTCTCGGTGAACTGCGCGAGTTTGGTCATAGACCTTCACGTCCATGTCTGCCAGGATATCGAAAGGCGGGAAACGTGGCAGAACTTTTGCCACTACTGATGAAATTATGCAGTATCCTCGTACGATCCGAATGCCCGCCACCCGCTGCACGCTATTGAGCTTGATTCTACAGCGTAAGGAGGCCGCTAGATGTGTGGCCCATATAGGCGCTGCGTAGAGGGCCATGGATCATACGAACGCACCTTAGAGACGGCGAACTTCTTCCATGGGACCTCCGTGGCCTTTGAAGGGCTCCTGCTGATTCACGGACTCGGGGGAGCATCCGCTCGAAATGCTCCTCGAAGCTCCAACGGCTATTTAAACGACCTAGGATTAAAAGAGGAAGTGAGTGCGTATTGAGCTTCACATTTTGCTCTATTTTGTTAGCAATGTGTATTATTAATTATTATTTTGTATTTGTGCTTGTATTTAAAATGTAACTTCGGTGCCGTAAATTTGATCACACATGGTAATCTGTTGGCATCTCCACTATGCTATCGTTACCTTGATCTTCATCCTCAACATGCTGATTAATGCTTGGGATCTTTCGCTCCTATAACCTCGGTATCAATACTGTTTTCAACAAATGTATCCTTTAAACCTGTACGATCAACAGCTAGAAAATATTTAAGTTACTTTTACTCCAATGTGTGACGCGCTTAGAAAGATGCGATTTTAATACCCTTTCAAATTTCCGTTTTATATTCTAAAAAGTAAAAAAAGCACGTCAACCGCCAACCAACATATTCAAAATTCTTGATGACTTTCTAGAAATTACTTGTTTTTTCAAAACGTTTTGAAAGTACCATAATTTATTATGTTATTTTGTATTCCCCAAGTGATATTTTATTTCCTTACGTTTACACAAACATATACACCACTATTTTTTAATTAGTACAAAACCTTTAAGGACATATTAGCGAAGACATTGTTATCATATATGTGACGTAAGAATTTCATAATATCTATAATTAGCAAAGTTATAATCATTTGTTTTTTGTAGAAAATCTCACCTAAATCATAGACATATTTTACAATCCATTCACTACTTCATTGATAGTACTTACTTTCCGTCCTAATCTTACGCATTCTTTCCCGTCGCACTTATAATGTAGGTAGGCTTAGACAATATAATGAAGCAAAATAATAAGTGTAGGTAGTTAAATTTTAATTTTCTAAATTCTACCCTCTCCTTCATACTTCATCCGGGCTTAGGACCGGCAAAATTTACCGTTTTACAAATAATTAAATACGGAGGTATGTAATTAGAAAGCAAACACATATCAAAATAAAAGACGGTATTCTGTAATAAAAGAAAAGAGTAATTTTGGCGTATTTTTGAAGTTAGAATCATCTGCTATTTACAAATATTATTTTATCATCATCATGTCAGACTAGAGACGTCCTGGTCATAGGCCTCCCTCAAGATTCTCCACACAGACCGATTTTGAGCCGCCCGCATCAAATTAATATTTACTTAAGTAGGTATTATTTACTAAACTTACAAGTATTTCCATTGTCCTTCGAAATGTCCACCACCATTGTCAATACACAGACGTTCACTTTTGCACATTCACAAAAAGAAGTCCATGGGTACATAGCTGCACACGCGATTCCTCCACTCAAAAAGATCGCACGAAGCATAGCTACACACTCTCGTGATGTGAACTGATACGGGCAAACGTAGACAAACAATTAATTGTTGCGGCGAAAAAATGGATGCGCTCAGTTCCGCTAGCACTGTTTGTCGCAGCGGGGCGCGGCGCGGGCGCAGAGGAACAGGGGGGAATTTATCAATGGAGGAGTTTACTACTGTTACTACTTATAGTACGCGGGTCGGTCATAGTCTTAGTAATGCATTTACCAATTATTGCGTATTTTTGTGGACAGTTTTGAGACAGTTTTGGGACATAGTGTTTTTATTTTTTAACTACATAAATATGATCAGTTAAAGATACTTAGTGCCCCGTTAAATTTTTTGTACTAATTAAAAATAGTGGTGTATACTTATTTCTTATTAAGGATGCAGATTCATGAAACTCAGTACGCTTTGCTACTTTTACCACGCCACAGAAGGTATAAATAATTAAAATCAGACATTTTGGCTTCGGTATGAAATTTATTGTGACGAGATTCGTTTAAATAAAGCACGGCTAAATTTAGTAGACCGGTCAGTCCTAAGGGAAGCGGTGAAAGTTGCCTAACTAATTTGCATAATATCGCTCTGGAATTTGAGATTATTCCGTCGGTATATTGTTTATTTATTACGAAAATATTGTTGTTAGAAACGGAACTGAGTTTTGATTTATCCTTCTATTTTCTGTGGAAAATATTATGCTGAGTATGGAGATTTTTGATTAGGTTTCCAGGGCAACCAAGCAACGCATTCCCACATTGTAGAATGTATATAAAATTTCGGATGTTGCCTAACATTTTAATGCTTTAAAAGCAAAACCCAAATATTCTTTATGTACAGTAGATGGAAACGGTTTGTATTCAATATTCTTTATTTAGCGTTTATCAGACTTAAAAGAAAGTACGTAACCTTAACTATGGCTTACTGAAAAGTTTTATACAAAACTTTACTGTAACTTAAATCTATCTAGGTACTCTGCAGGTAAATCATATATGTGATCCAGGCTTTTCAAGACAGCAATACTACGAGTTCTTCAATTTACCCGTGATATTTGTATCGTAAATTCCTTCAATCAATTTGGTCGTCTTTGAATGAAGGCTCGGGTATTTATTTGTACACTCACTTTGATCTTGATCTGAGCGAGTATCTACCATCACTCTATCTATTTTAGTAGACAAACAGCCTACTAGGGTCCACCGTATCGGTTAGAAAACTAACTTGCCTGCTTTAGGGCGTATATAACCCTGCATTTTCTGCCTCATTTTATGCCAACAATGATTACAAAAATAAACAAAAATGTAGTACTGCTCTTGCCGTGGACGCTTTATCCACAGTTTAAGTGGACCTGAATTGGATTTATCTTTCCATCGTAAAACTGGAATGTGCATGTCCGTTCGAAGCTGTACCTTGTGTGTGCTACCGCTGTCGTCAGTCAGTTTTATGGCTACCTTTGAACCAAGACTGTCTCGTTACAGTCCTGCCATCTCGCTACTCGAGTTAACAGAGTTCGTGCACTTAACTTAGTAACCCTAGCTACCTGCGGTGTGCTTTCAATGACCATTTTTATAGAAATTCCGATAGCAGTATTCCTTTAAATATTATTTAGACAGTATACATAACGTGTTATTTATATTCCTTTTTATGAATAATATTAATAAATGGCCTCATAATTCCCAAAAACTTTAAAGGCAGAAAAATTGCTAAATCGTACAAATTAACAGATAATAATTAATCGATCATATGGTTATTTAGTTCAAAAACCAGTTCTACTTTATCAGAATTCTTGTTGCCATGCAGCACCACCAGTTTCTGTACTAGGATAAGAGATAAACACACAGTTTTACTATAACGTGGTTTACTAACTAACCTCAAAGTCTAGCTTCCAAAATGTGCAGCTAGAATATATATTTGTGCCGCCCAACATGGGTCATTAGTCGGTGGTCGTTAACAGCCCGTTTATCCTCTCGCATTGATTGCATTGTATCTGCTACTTAAACAGCCTATCACATAGATAGGCAGATAGCTAATATGCTTATCAATAGTAGGTGGCTAGGTACATAACAAAATAATATTATTAATAAAACAAAAAAAATATGTACAATCAACGGCCTTATCCCTATGGGCGATCTTTGTCACCCAACCTAAAAGTACCATCTAACAGTTTGGATGGACAGGAATGATGTTAGCAATTATTTGTAGCGATAGTGTAGTTCTTGTTAGTAAGCTCAATTTATAGGAAGAAGGAATTGAATTCGATGTACGTTTTGTAGATCACCATTATAATTATGTATGGTTGACATCCCAACCGTACGTACGAAGCGCTTCACTTGCGTATTTCTCATGCGCACTGCCAAAGTAAGGAATTCCTTGCCTGTATCTGATGAGTACAATCTGACTTGAAAACAAGTCGCGGGTAAATAGGTACCTTCTAGGCAAACGTGCTCCATCGTAAGCTATAACATCGATTAATATAAAAAAAGGTCTGATCGATAGACTATAGTCAATATAAATACGAAATCGATATACCGAAAGCGAATGCAGAAATACGGAGGTCCGCTAATGTCCATTGATTGACATTATGGGAGGTGCAAGGCAGCAAATTGGTAGGTATGCAAGCACATACCTCTATCGTGTGAAAGAGATCTACAAGCTCGGTTACGATGCTAAACTGTTAATGTGTGGTCAGATAAAATCTTCTTCCTTTACCTCATTTGTTAAGAAACCCATTAGAAAAAGCATATGAATTATTTTCACACTTTTGTTAAACGGTTGGATTACTGAAAATACCCTTTAATACGTACAACACGTACGAATTCACAATCAGGCTTCAGGATATAATGCTATTGTTTAGTATAATTAGTGACAACTAATTCTGGAATCGATAGCTGGATAATGTTTTCAATTTTACGTACTACCATTTTTAAGTTTAGCTTAAAATGGGGTTATTTTAAATGTAAGTTCAAACAGGTTGTACTGATAATGCCTCAGTGAATATGAATTAAATAAATCTGTCGGAGGTTATATTTGATAAAACCCTTAAACAAGCAGCTTCGATATAATCACTGATGTTATTTAAATGAATCTGTAGTTTATGTATTGATAAAACCTCTAAACATGTGATGTAGGTACCTAAATCCATTTAAACTTGCTTGATTTTTCCATCATTCATGTTTATCGAAATGATCGCAATCGATATGATCAATAATATATTAAAGATATGTATGCCTTTTTGGTAGAGTCTACCCACGCCCGTATGCGATGTAAGTCAGTTGTAACATCGTAAAATAAAGATGTAAGTATTTATCCTTCAAATGGAGTTGTATGAATCAAAAACACCCTGGAGAAAATAATGTTAGACATAATTATGTGTCATGTTTATATTTGACAGTCATAGCAAGCGTATGTGTACTTGTAAAGATGTAATACAACATTTAATGTAATTAGTAACTCTTTTATACCTACTTATATTTCACAGTATGCATATTATGATCATGGCGAGTATACATACGTAAGGCTCTAGTTAAGAACTATGTATCAGTAAGATTGCAGGTACTTTGTTTCTGAATAATATATATTTATATTATAGTATGTACCGTACACTAATATATAAGTTAATAACTATATTGATACTACCTAGTCAAACTAGTGTAAAGATCCCGACGTTAGGACCTACTTCCAAAGCTAAAATACACGTATTTAGAGGCCGTAGAGAATTCGAGAAACAGAGCTCAGCCAGTCTTCAAGATAGATCGCTATACTTATTTATTTGTTTAGTTTTAGTACGAAACATGTAATTTTGACTAACGTTTCGTTCTAACTTGCAAACTTACGTCTCAATTCAAAGATATTTACGGATTAGTCTGGCAACGTTGTAAATAATAAATTGGGCTGCCATTGTAAATAATTTGGTATACGCTAACTAGCTATTACACAGTATGATTATTTTACGGTATGGTTATAGGGATGAACATTTATTTTAAACCTTGGACGCGTTAGCTAGCTTTTAATATAAATGAATAAAGAAGTTAATGCTGAAAGTTGATTAGAAATATTTTCGAAAAATCATGTAGTGTAGTGAAAAAGCAATGTTGTGAAACGATTTAAGATCGAGGATGATAAAAATATTACTTATTAGGTCTGCTATAAACGTAGTACACAGTACTGTATTTGTCGTAAGTTGTATTTGATTTTTACATAATAATATAATTTCGTTGTATTTCGAGAAATAATAAAACAAGTCAGTCATATTATTTTATTCTTTTATTTCACTACTAAGTTAAAAGTGAAGCAGATGAGATTATATTTTTATATCTAATAGTAGCATGAACCAAAATGGCAAAAAAAATACCTTATAAACTATGTATATTGTCCATTTATACATACATAATTTAGTAATAAACGGCAATTAGTTATTTTTTTTTAGTGTTCGTCTTACACCTGTTTTCTACACTAGCTATAGATGAATATGGCTTCTAGAGATATATACATATTTGAAATAATTATTTGTATAGAGCTTATGCCAAATATATATATTTAGTAGGTCCATTCTTTGACTCAGAAGCCCTCAAAGGCGAAGTGCGACCTATGGTGCAAAAAGATTTTCCTACGATCTCCTTTCGTGTCACTTGCCGAGTCCTCCACCTAGGCATATATTGCCATGGTCTTACATAGCGCCCTGCGTGCCCGAAAACTTGCACGCGGGAGGAACTCATGACTGCCTTCGACCATTCATTCAGCGTGGCTACTTTCTGGGCCTCAAACATATAAGTGATACGCTGCGATTCGTTAAGAAGAAGTAGGTCAAAAGTAATCCTTTGATAGATAAAATATTAGGAACGGCCATAAGTCGGTTACGTTCAAGAGTAACTGACAAAGACATTAAATGTTTTTGTCTTCAAATGTTGATCTCCTGTAAATTTCTATGTATTTATTTTCACTGTGTCTCTGCTAGGTGCTTGACTAAATAATCACGTAGCAACCGCAAAGCACGTACTATAGTTTCTCACTTCACTAGATCAGATCAAAGCACCTAATTGTAGTACCTTCGAGATGTATTTAAGTAATTACGTAGATAAATTACTCAGGATACAAATTATTAATTTGATACAGCAATTTGGTAGTAGTTCATGTTTGTACCGACAGACTGCTACGGAGAGGGTCTCGGGTTCGAATCTATTCGAATCTACGGCGGACACCAATGACTTTTCCAAGTTATGTGCGTATCAAATTGTAGTTATGGCTTGCTAAACGTGATACATCGTGGAAAAGCCTGCAATGGCCTGCATGTCTGAGAGTCTTTCTTAATATTCCCGATAGGGTCCAACTCGCTGGCCAATTGCGAGATGATAGTGATTATATATACATGACTGATGAAATTACATGTATGGCAGTGGTTTAAGTGGCTACTGTTTCACTTGCTCTTCCCTGCGTTATTTTCGGTATACCGACAACAGCGCCACCTTACGGTCGAAATCAGCTCTACACAGTCCTCTATTTTCCAGAAAAAGCGTCATCAAAATCTGTTCAGACTTTCCCGAGATTATCCCGGACACACGGAAGGACAGACAGGCAATTATTTTCAAAAAGGTTGTTTATGACTTGGTATCTTTTTGTTACTAACTAAATGCCCTTGAAAACACAGTTATTATGAAATCACAGACAGACACTTCAATTTATTTATATGTACAGATTTAGTCGATAAACTGACAAAATCAGCTTCCAATCACTATCGCTATTGATATTCATCAATAAAATCAACAGTTTTCCTAACTGAACTCGTGAACTGTGGTTGAAAAGGGTTTAACGAAGCGAACTTTTTACATATTCCCTGAAGCCGGAATGCGAGCTAGGAATATCAGAATTATATAGCCGTATGAAGTATCGAGTGGAAATGGGCAGCGGTTTGATGTTATTATAGGCGTCTTCAGCTTACACGTCTTACGGACGATAGTTGCAATGAAAGAATATACATAATATATGTAGTTCGAAGTTTTGATAGCGCAGCGATAACCTTGTGGATACACCAACAGACTGCCATGCAGTGGCTATCGGGCACGTTACAGAGCACGTTAAACCGTCGTTCCCAGCTATCATGAAGATCTTTGATAGTCGTTAGGGAGAGTCAGTTTATTTGAGGTATCCTCAAATAAACTGATACTGGTCTAAACCGTGAAATATCGCTATCCCTTTGGGTTGCGAAGGTCAAATGGCAGTCGCTCTGTAGAAAAGTTGATATTCAGTCATGTCTCCCCGGGCACCAGGGGTTGTGAGTCTTGGATGTAACTGGAATAACGCTAGGAAGATCATGATGATGACATATGTAGTTTCGAAGCATTAAGTTACCCAAGCCAGTCGGTGACGCGGTTTTTCTTATTGTCTTAATATTTACTTTCTTTGAGAGCATAAAGCAATTATAAATGTAATACTTAGTAATTTAGACCAATAAATGCTATGTCAAGTAAAGTGCCAATAAAGCCACCACCGAAATATAAAGTAAAAAGCAAAAAAAAGAAAATTTATAACCGTCGAAATGTCCATTACCGGGTATTGTATGTACAGTAATAGAATGACCAATGGTATATTTTAGTACCTTTTATGTCATTTTATTAATGTGAATTTTAATAATAAACGGTAATTTTGTGATAATATTCAAAATGGCTGCCTTAAGCACGAAAACATCAATTCATTTATCGCGTAATACCGTTTAGAATCGCTTAAGTGTCAAATAGCGTGTAGGTACTTAGTTAGAACATGAATTAGTAATTATTTGAATGAATAAATTCAAAAAACTATACATACATACATACATACATATCGTCACGCCTTTTATCCCCGAAGGGGTAGGCAGAGGTGTATTTCTACACCCACTTTTCGCCAGATATACTTTAGTCCCACGTAATAAGGGGCGAGCCTATTGCCGTACCGGGCACATTTCCAGACTCCGTGCTGCTACTGAGAATTTCGTGACAGAAAAACCCAATAACACTGCCCGGCCCAAGAATCGAACCCGGGACCATCGGATCCCGATCCCACGCGCACATCTATGCCGCGAGACCAACGAGGCAGTCGTATAGGGTTTGATGTCGAGTTTTCCGTCTCTACGCAAAGATGGTATTTGCATCGTGTTATCCCTTAGTCGCCTCTTACGACACCCACGGGAACATAGGGGGTGGTGACACTTGTATTCTATGCCGTCAACCACACGGCGGTATAAAAAAAACTATGTAACAAAAAATAAATCTATACATATAAATAAAATTGGAGTGTCTGTCTGTGATTTCAGAATAACTATGTTTTTTCAAGTGCATATAGTTAGTTACACGATTCTAAGTCCAAAACAACCCTTTTTAACATTTTTGTCTGTCTGTCTGTCCGTCCGTCTGTCTGTCTGTCTGTCTTTCTGTTTGTCCGGGTTCACCTCTGGAATGGCTGAACTGATTCAAATGAGACTTTCACTGCAAGGTAGAGGACTTCGTAGCGCTACATATAGGCTACAATTTGACCCGGTAGGTAGCGCTGTTGTCATGATACCGACTCTATGTAGTATATATACCTATATGTGTATATTTTCAGTTATTAATATCTCTCGAAAATCGCCAGGAGTGTAAACATTATATTTGGATGTGATGTAGTTTATTTATTTGGGCATCCACTAAGAACGAGTTTTACGAAAGGGCTTGATTAAGGAGGTTGTAGAGTTCGCGCAAAGTATGAAAGTTAAAAAAAATATTATTACATTCCGCGTGCGAAGCCGCAGGTACCAGCTAGTTAAAAATAAATGATTTGCTCAAAATGTTATTTTTTTGTAACTCTTAAGCAATTATCTTTCCGGTGTCCCTGTACCTTTCTATTACTATTTATTGTAAATTTATATCTTATAAATGTACCTCCACCAGGGTGCTTTAGAGTGTTGGCGGTACTACTGTTTCCGTCGGCTCCCAGCTCACTCTCACTCAATATTCACTAAATCTATCATAATGTATGTATAAGCACAGGTATAAGTATGTATTTGAAAAATAATGATATGTATTAGAATAAGTAAGTAGGTATAGAATAGATTTCATTGTGCCATTGTACCTAATTACTGGACTTAATTGTTTAGTTTGCTTTTTTTTTTCATATTGTTTATTCTATGTTAATGAGCGCATCTCGCCATCTAACGTAAAAGTTTGGCGAGTTTAGATGTAAGGATATTCGTTTTGTATTTTTTATAGTAAAAAAATAAAAAAAATAAGTACCTTTGGTTGCCACAGATTGCCTGTTGCGGTAGGCCACGTAAGTTTAGCATAGATAAGCTAGATCCCATAAACAGTAATTGTATAAGTATAGGCCTGTAATGTTGGTCTAGTTTTAGTGACACTGATCGCTAAGCAGGAAGTTGTGGATTCGATTGCCTCATAGGACAAATATTTGCGTGATAAGCTCTTTGATGTTTTCTGTATGCGAGTGCAATTTGTCTACTAAAATATGTATTTATTTACTAATATTTAAAAATTGTTGTCAATTGTCTCACTGCCGTAGGCGGACTCTACCTAATATGAGATTAAATAACCGTGTGCTCTGTTGCAGGATAGTATGATGTAAATATAATTATATTTATAGTGTGATTTGATACAAATAGCTGTAATAACTGGTTACGCGACTGAAACTACAATAAGCTCATACTAATCTAGTCGTGTTAACGACGTATGATACAGAACACACAAAATATTCCTCCATATTGTTGTCAAGGCAATCTCACGGATTCATTATACGCCATTCCCTCAATTTGTCGGAATTTACTTTCACAGTCGGCCACACAGCACGTTAAACCTATCAGAACGGTACACGCAACTGTCGATTTTACATCACTGTGCGAATGTCCAAAATACTGTGCATAATTTTCAGTGATGTCGCAACTCCATTCAGTAGTTGTTTGGAGTAATCCACAATGAAATAGAGCTATGTGGCTACGTGTAGCGGAAATTGAATTTATTAAGGAAAGTGTCGTATCTAGGTTCTGTGAGCCTACACAATAAGCCTGAAGTGCGTTTTGATGTTTAGAAGATAATCTGGTATACTTTAGTATTGTGGATTTAAGCTCGTTGGAACGAAACTATAAATTGGATATAGTATGACTGTAAGCCCAGAGTAAAGTGACGTATTTAGTTGTGTGATGGCTGGGAAACTTTTTAACTAGTTATAGTTTCACGTTTATAAAAAAAATCAAAGATATAATGTGCTCGATATTACTTTGCTATATCCATACTGTCCGTGGACATAAGTATGATTCAAATGCTTTATTACATGTTTCATCGAATCAATTATTTGCGGTTTCAACAATTAGCAATTATAGAAAATTAGCGCATGTATCAATACTTATTATACTCATTCATATTATTGGAATTGTATTTACCTACTTTAAATTAGTGCATTAGTAGGTATGTAGGTATGTCCGTGTGGTGACGGATTAAGAATACGAAATGTCACCACCCCATATCATCCCATGGGTGTCGTAAGAGCCGACAGAGGGACCATACTATGCAGAAAACAGCACTGTAAGAGAAGGAAAACTTGAAATAAACCCTATACCAACCCGTTTGGCCAGCGTGGTATCGTAGGCCAATTCCTCCTTTCAAAGGAGAGGCTTAGTCCAGCAGTGGACTGTAAAGGGCTGATGATGATGATGATGATGAGGTATGTAGTATTATACTAATTCATAATTGTTGGAATTGTATTCCAAACGCCTGTGTACCAATTTGCTGTCAATTTTGTTGGGTTTATCCATTACTAGAGACTGCAAAATAGATTTTTAGGGTTCCGTACCTAAAAGGTAAAAAACGGAACCCTATTACTAAGCCTCCGTCGTCTGTCTGTCTGTCTGTCTGTCTGTCTGTCTGTCTGTCTGTCACCAGGCTGTATCTCATAAACCATGATAGCTAGATAGCTGAAATTTTCACAAATTATGTATTTCGGTTGCCGCTATAACAACAAATACTAAAAATAAAAAAAAATAAAAAATTAAGGGGGGGTCCCATACAAAAAACGTGTTTTTTTTCGTATATTTTGCTCAAAATTACTAACTGTTACAGATAGACGCTTTAAATTTTTACAGAATATGTAGTTGTATATTACCTTTCAAAATAAATAATTAAATTTAAAAAAAAGTGAATAATAAAGGGGGGCTCCCATACAACAAACGTAATTTTTAAGCAATTTGTTACTCGATCTTAATAAACAGGTAGAAACTTATAAAGTATATTAGTATACATACAACGAACGTGATTTTCTTTTATAGATGATGGTACGGAACCCTTTGCGCGCGAGTCCGACTCGCACTTGCCCAATTTTTTAGCTAATTTTCGTCAAAAAATCTTTAATGTACATACTTACCTCTACAGTTTTAGTATAGTACAGATTAAGTAAATTTGTCATTGCAGGTATTTGCACTAAGACCCGAAGGCTTCTATAAAACTACTTTCAAGCACATTCATTTAGGGTTTTGTTAAAATATGACTATTATGATGCTTGATTGGAAATGTTGTCTCTGCCTACCCCGACGGGAAAAAGGCGTGAGTATATTATATATGTATGATTGGAAATTTAATTTAACCATTACAGTCGGTCCGTATAATCAAGTCATACGTACAGTAATTTTTTTTTATATAGTCTCACGCCTGTATCCCCGGAGGGGTAGGCAGAGGTGTAATATTACACCCACATTTTGCCATGAATTTTTAGGTCCCACGTAATAGGGGACGAGCCTATTGCCGTTACCGGGCACATCAGACTCCGTGCTGCTACTGAGAATTCAGAAAAACTCAGTAACACTTTTGCTCGACCCGGGAATCGAACCAGCAGTCGCATACGCTATCCACAGGACCACGGAGGCAGTAACATTATTTTCATATAAAATTAACTAGACTTCACCCGCGGCTCTGCTCGCTTGAGTTATATAACTAAACCTTGCTCAGAAATCACACTATTTATTAATGAAAACTGTTCAAAAATCTGTTCGGTATTTTATAAGTTTCGCGTTTATACAAACAGACAGCATGGCTAGAGGACTTCATTGTATAATACTTGTGGATAAATACTACTTTATTAATTAATAAATATTATATTTCATGAATATTATCTAGCCCTCGGCTACCATATTTATTTCGTAGAAGCTTGTTTTTTCTTTTACTTACCAGTTTATTATCCGGTCGAGTTTATATGTTTTTAATAATATAGTTTGTTTTATTTTTTTTGGTTTTATTTACCTTGTTAAGTTGGCGCGGCGCTGTGAACCTATTAATGGAAATCGGTTTTATATAATAGACGATTAAAATATATTTAATTTTTAAAAACTGCGAGAGGTTTTATAACGTTGTCCATATTATTGTGAGACTGATATTTTTTTTGTAGCGAAGACCGTTTGAAATCCTGCACCCTTTGACGTTTACTCCGTTACCTTAATTATTATGTTTATCATTAACCATAATATCCTACACAAAATATCTTTATATTTTGTGAAAAAATATAATACTATAGGTAATTGATTACTCAAATACTACGGATGGGATGATGGAAGTGCTTTGGATAAGCAGTCTAATAATACCTAATAATTACTAACCTAACCCAATAATAATGAAATATTTTCTTTTTTTTATATAGAAATAGGCGGCAAACGAGCAGACGGATCGCGTGATGGTAAGCAATTACCGCCGCCCATGGACACAAGTAACACCACAGGAGTCACAAGTGCGTTACCGCCCGTTTGTTGTTGGGAAAAGAGATAGGATGAGGACTGGGATGAGGAAAGAATAGTGGATAGGGCCGCCGGCACACTCAATCACCGAACGAAACGTAAAAGTTTAAGTACTGTTACTTTACGTCGATTTTCTGCGAGAGGGTAGTACTTCCCCGGTCGAGTCGGCCCATTCATGCTGAAATCAGCAAGGCTCTACTTACTACCTATAAAAAGATCTCTAGAAATCTGTGAGAAAGTTTTATTCTTACGGTAGCAGTTTATTTTTAATAATACTCTGAGATCATTCTCACACGGTCTTCTGATGCCCAATTATTATGAGCATGTACTATAGAATAGGGGTAGTCGAGCCAAGCGCGAGCTCAGTAGCATGTCGTTGGAGAGGCCTATATCCAGCAGTGGACCATGACAGGTGATGATGGTGTACCTTCTATGGAAATCATTTTCACCATTGAGTTAAATCATATGAAGTCGTTCCGGTTGATATTTAGTTGAGTGATTTCTCAATCGCAGAATATATACAATATTTCAATCCAGGTGATAAAGGAGCTAGCTAGAGCTATATATATAAAGTTTCAATAGTTATCCTATTATTTCTGTAGACAAATTCACCACAAATCTTAACTGTTCACATAAGATCTACTTCATTGGTTTCTAAAAGTTTACTATTCTGGTGACTAATAAGACGGTATTTCTTGAAACTTGAAGTAAGAGTTTTACCCACAAGGAGTGCTAAGAGAAAATGAATGTAATATATTTGGAACAGTTGCGAAGTTGGAAAGTGAGCAACTTTTGACATCGGTACGAATTGTCGACTTTTAACATTCGTTAGGAACGAAGTGAGGCTAGGTAGAATTAATTTTTGTTTTTTTTTGTTAGAAATGATTTATCAGAAAATTAGTGCGTGAAATAAAATTCGTATTGCCGTACAATAATTATCATGTACGTGGATCTTATGCTTTATCCTAGTCGTAATCTATATAGGTAATAATAATCATAGTTGAAATAAACATAAGTCTGTATAACTTCATAAATATCTTGCAAAATAATATGTAAATGGCTTGCTGTTCGTAATAGATCGGCAAAGTTAAGCAATGTTTGCACAGGACGCCACTGGGACGGGTAATCGCGTTGCCATTTACCTCAGAGCGCTACCGTGCTTCGGAGACACGAAAAGCTGTCCCTGTTCTTAAAGACGTTCGGCTGGAAATGAAATGACATTATTTATTTGCTTGAATATGGTGTTACAGGTATCATAATTTACATAATATTGCTTTCGGCATATTCTGTCCAGTGGGACGTGCAAATGGTACAAAAAATATCATAATGGCATTACAAAAGAAAATTAATACATTTTAAGATAACTATACAGTTTTACAATAATAATTAGGGTATGAATCTGTATTCGAAATATTCCTTAATGCTATAGTATGTTTTACTAAGTAATAATTCAAACAATTTCTTTTTAAACACTCTTATGGGTAGTTCTCTTATAGATTGGGGGAGATGGTTATATAATTTAATTGCCATGCAGTATGCGTTTCTTCTGAACAGTTCTAAATTTATGTGGGGCAATTTAAATTTATGTTTGTGTCTGGACGAGTCGTCGAATTTTGTAAAGACTGCCGTATTTCTTTTTATGAGTAGGCATATCTCCATTATATAAAGGCACGGCACAGGTAAGATTATAAGTGTTTTAAATAGGGGTTTACAGCTGTCCATTATAATTATCTACGCCGCATATCGCACGTATACATTTTTTTTATATTCTAAGAACTTTATCGACGTCTACGGAGTTGCCCATATGACAATACCGTATCTGATCATGGAAGATACGTATGCGTGGTATGCTGTAAGGGCTGTCTTAATATTAACGGTTTGTCGGAGTTTTTTTAGGACATATACAAACCGATCTATTTTGTTGGTCAATTTTTCTATATGGAATTTCCAGTTACAAAATTTGTCGACTGTGATACCTAAAAATTTGCATGGTCTGAAACTACGACACCAGAGTTAGCCACACACGATAAAAGAAAAAAAAAATAGGTTAGAGTATCCCTAAAATACGCAATTTCGCATGCAAATATTATAGACTCACGCCTGTATCCCCGAGGGGGTAGGCAGAGGTGTAATATATTACACCCACATTTTGCCATGAATCTTTAGGTCCCACGTAATAGGGGGCGAGCCTATTGCCGTCACATGCAAATACTTCAAAAATATTCCTTTATTGAGACGTTATAATACTTTTACAAAAAGTGCTTGTTCGTGCCGAGTATCACAAAAATCGGTTTAGGTATTCATTTTCAAAATTAAGCACTCCGAAGTTTGTATAAAAACCGCGCGGATTAAACACTTTTAATGGATTGGGCTTACGTACCTCAAGCACATTTCTGTTTAGGTATAACCAGTTGCCTGAAATACATTTTTACATTCGAGTTATAACACGTCTGTCTGTTGAATGCCGAGTATTGGGATACCTTTCAATGTAAAATCGAAGCTCTCGTTCTACATTCCTTTACGAGATTGACCGCCTGCTTCTATCTGCTTCAGGGTGTATGAGATTTTTGTACCAATAACCATGCATAGCAATATTGATTTGTTCTGGAATGTTACGAAATTGTAAGAATTTTTGTAACATTGGCTTCTATAATTTATACAGCGGATACTGCGGTACGGATGATCGTTTTATAACGCTGCAAATAATGGGTAGGCTGTATAATCGCACTCGATTATAAAATATATATTTCTTGTATGTGACCTCCAAATTCAAAATCTAGTGCTTTACGTTATAATTTTTTCTATCAATCACATAAAACTCTAAGAGTATGAAAATCAACTCATTTGGTCCAGAAGTTTATAATAAACCAGAGGAAGCCCATGGGGAATTCGGAAAATGCCTCTTTATTGCACTTATACTCCCCAAGGGACATATAGGCCAAATTTTAGCTACCTTCGCCCAGTAGTTTCAGCTGTGCTTTGTTTGTTAGTTTTCAGAATTCTATATAAATTCATTGCTTTCTTATCATACTATATTTCATGTAAGTACCTTACTCAATAACAATAAGCCAAAAGATGAAATAAAGCACTACTTGAGAATAAATTAAATTACTTTATTAATACGAGAGCGAATTTGTTAGTTTCATCTCAAATTCAGAAGAAATAAGGTACTGCAAAAAGTCTAGACTTTTTAACATAAGAATCTTCGCTACGATATAAGGCATCAGACATGTAACTGGTTTATTTTATGATTTTTCTAACACATACATACATACATACATAACGTCACGCCTTTTATCCCCGAAGGGGTAGGCAGAGGTGTATTTCTACACCCACTTTTCGCCAGATATACTTTAGTCCCACGTAATAGGGGGCGAGCCTATTGCTGTACCGGGCACATTTCCAGACTCCATGCTGCTACTGAGAATTTCGTGTCAGAAAAACCCAATAACTGCCCGACCCAGGAATCGAACCCGGGACCTCCCGATCCCACGCGCACATTTATGCCGCGAGACCAACGAGGCAGTCAGTTTTCTAACAATTCTAAAATATTTGGAAATATGCTTTTATCTCTTCTATTCAATGTCAATAATAGTTTCTATCGCCACAAGATATTTTTTTGGTATATACATAAAATAGTTTATACTTATATCAATCTTTACAAATAGAAAAATGGTTTTGTATTTTTGCTATGCGAACTCGAACTCTATATTTTTGTGTTTGACAACAGTTGAGACCCAGTTTTATATAACTACCTACTATTTATCGTATGACTAATTGAAGACTTTGAAGTCTTTGAAATCTGGTCTTTAGACCTTTCTTCTGATAGTTCAGACACTATGTGGGCACGCAGATGGGACACGTACCAATATTTTCTGTAGTTTATTTTCATCACCAAAGTTATATAAAAGTTTTACAATGAATATTCCGATCACTGCTGAGTGTTAGCATCCCTACTGCGTTAAGATGATCACTGACAAGCTGCCATAAGGCAGCAGCTGCCTATCAAGACAAAATACTCGAAATTAGATACCGGGATACAATGTAAAGCTCTTGGATTTCAACCTAAATAACGCTAGAATGATAAAATATGATCTCTTACACCATAACTTAGCCATAGCCATTGCGTTATCAATACTGTTGATTTAAAAAAGTAACAATATCTTTAAAGAATGAGAGCTTTATTATTAGTATACATATGTGCAAACAGCTACAGCGGAAATTAATCGGACGATTTGTTAGCCGCCGCAGTGGAGTTTGGTGTGCGGTAACACTATGCCTCCATCCGATGCCTTTATTCTCATAGCAGTGAACATGTTTACCACTGAATGCATGTTTTAATTCACTTACCTGACTATGTGTTTTATATTAAATTAGACGCTGCCCGCAGCTGCGACCGTACATTTTTCTTTAAATGAACCGTTTCTGCCCGATCTCGTCGAAATTTCGGGAAATCCCTGCTTAGTGCACCCTTGCGCTCCCCAAGGAATATACATAAACATTTTCAGCTTCTTGGTAAATAATCCCAATAGTTTTAGTTGTATGTTGTCTATCAGTCAGTCAGCCTCTTAAGCCATAGCCTCTTTGCACAATTCTGCCTGAGAATTAGGACGCGATGGCACGGTGAGAATTGCGATTTTTCTGTTAAAGAGATCAGTAATAGAGTCTGGATGAAAGCAAAAGGAAGACAACGCCGGGAAAATACTTTCTTAGGTTATTATATTATAATAATTATTAAAATATTGTATTAAGACTACAACGGGCTTTGTAAATATACCAAGTGAAACGATATGCCCACTCTGTATTACATTTACCTATCATAGAAGTATTTCGATCACGGTTGAACTTTTACTTACATTATCCGCGATGTAAAATTGGATAACAACATATAAAAGTAAACTCTGATAAAACTCATTCGCAAGATCGAACGTTCACCTAAAGATATCCAAGCTTCTCCAAGTAAATTTTAATTAGAAAAGTTGAGCAATTAGCTGCTTTGCTACCTTAACCAGCTAGCTGGTATTCGAGCCGGATAAATTGGAATTGTTTAATTTGCTACCTCTGCATTGTACAACCGTGTCGTTGATCTTTGTCGTCCAGATGTGCTAATGAATTAAAAGAAAAACACTTGAGAGTCAAGCCTTCTATTCCATGCCAGTATGTAGCAAACGGATTGTAGTCTTTTGTTTATTGATGCGAAGAATTGCCTTTGGCTACTTGACTTTCTTCCGCGTTTCGTTATTTTATTCTTGTTGTGTAAACGCTTATTGTAGACAATTATTCGACAGGTACTTAAATTTAAACATAAATCAATCTAAAACAGAACACATGAAGTATCTCGTGAAATACAAAACATTGTCTTTGAAAGGTTTTTAAAAATAATAAATGATTAAAAACGCGAGTCTGTCACAAAATATTTTAAAATGAACTTTGGCTTATAACGACATTAAAAGTAAAAAATATCATTATTTTAAAATACTTGTTGACCTATACTCTGTAAACAAAACAAAACTGGTACGTAGGTTTTAAAAAGAGCACACTTTGAACAAAATACTTTCAGCTTATTGTTAAAATTAATAATATTTTATTAATTTTAATTTTAAAAGGTTGACCACGTTTTCGGTTTTAATGAAATAAACTTTTTAATTGATTAAATTGTGGAGGTATTCGTATTGAATTCTGCTTCAAATTTAAAATTGTTTATATTAAATAATTCTATGTACTTTACTCTCAGGGAGCATGACTTGGAACCTCTAAATCATATATCGACATAACGATATTTTTAAGGTTATATGTCAATTTAAGACCAGTGACCACAAGGTAGGATTCACTGCATTACCAAATAAAACACAGTAACTTTGCAATATTGATACGACAATAAATATTGCTTATTAAGAACAGCATAATACCTACTACTCATCAGCGTCTTCTTTCTTAGACGGAATTGAAAGGGCGAGTGAATGAGTATCTAAAGTCACAAAATCGCTTTAAGGCGCTGTCCTAAGCGACTGTTTTGGTAAATGAGGGGGTGAAGCAGGGGAGGTGAAGGGAGCGTAGCTCCGTCTACTGCGGGGCGCCCCCCTTCATTCTCGTCGCGTGCGGCCGTATTCTGGCGACATCCGTATTCCAATATTTCAAAATCGCAAGCAAAACGTTTTAGCATATTGAATTGAGATACTGATATTAAAATTTATATTACATACATCAATCTGTTTGTACAATATAGGCGTAGCGCAATTTTTGTTCTCAGTGCAGCCATGAGCAAAACTGGTTTACATTAGACGTTATAGGTATTAAATGTTGCCGAAAGTAGGTAAATACCTACGTGCCGTAAGATGATAAAAATGATTAAGTCAGTTCCATGTATGGAGAGGCCATTATTATGTTTGTTTTGTTTTATTCCATTCCTACCAGTTTTCAAATCTGTTTTGCAATAAATTGGCTGTGACATACGGGCGGACAGACAGACAGACATTGCAAATCTATAAGGGTTACGTTTTTACAATTTTTGGCTACGGTACCCTAAAAAACACAATACTGCTCTACTAAGCGCAAAAGCCGTATCTCAACTAAAGCGAGTTACGAGATAATTCAAGTTTAGTAAAAGTTGATTTCTTTTATTTATTTATGGATGTTTATTGTTATTATAGGTATAATTATTATGGCAAAGGTTTCGAAATACGTCGCCGTTTTTAGGGGTTGTGAGTGATTGGAGAGGGAGCAGGGGAGGTCTTGAAACCCCCCTCACCATTTTCACTTGCCGGAAATACTTGGTTTCCTCTGAAAAAAAAAACTCCAAACATCAGTGTGTATGGCACTGCCAACTTCCACATTCATCACACTAGTTTAATAAACTAAGGTTGTCGGAGCCCTGCAAAGGGCTCCTATTTTCGGATTAAGGGTCAAAAGAGAACCTAACATAACCTATTTATTTACTTATTACAGTCGCACCTAACACAAGGCACTCGAAAGCAATGACGCACAAATTTGACATTAGCTGTCAATATGATCATTCCAAGATGGCAGTTTTGCGTTTCGTTTCACGTTTTTCACATAAAACCTAAAAATTACATTTGTAAAACTGTACTAAAGTATAAAAAGTATGTTCCGTTTTGCATAATTGCCCAAGTATTTATGAAATTTTGGAAATTGTTTAAAAATATTTAGACGCAACTCCGGCAGCCAAAATTACTTTTAGGGGATTAAAACGAACTACCTTAAGCCCCCTACACTACCAATACCCTCAAATTCAGGCAACTCGTTTCGAAACCCAACCCATTATTATTTTTCAAAATAGATGAAACATCAAAAATATATGTGGATATACCTTATTCATGAGATACTGCTATGTTGCTTAGAAAATTATAGAATTAGAATTTGAGTTACTGCTTTTTCGTTAGCTCTCGTCATACATGTTTGTATGAAAAAATTATTAAAAAAATTATTTCGCTTCAAATATGTGTTGTTTCAAAGAAAATAAATATTAAAAGATATTTATTTATATTAATTTATAATTTATTAACGAAATACAGAGTTTACAGCTCATCAAAAGTTAGCTGTCTGCTACAACCCGGCAGGTTTTCTTTATTCTCATCGAAAGTTAAAGGCAGTGTGTGAGGTGCTGTGTGAGGTGAAGATAAGGCTTCAATACTTATTATTTGCTGTTGTTCACGAGGCACAGTTTCATTTACTTTCCTTTTACGGCTTGGTATTGTAGAAATTTCAAGCACTGATGAAACTTTTTCCTCTCCGTGATCTCGCAATGCCATCCCTTGAGCTTGACGAGAATCAACAATTTCAGGCAACTGCCAATTTATATAAAACGCCACAAGCTTTTCTTCTCCCAGAAAACATCATCTCTTTCTATAATTTATATTTTTAGTGGTATACTTTCGCCACTCCACACAGCAAATAAACACTTTTGTTTGCGTGTAACGTGGCGTTGCCCCTGAATTTGGTAATAACAATTACAATATTTGTTTAGACTAGTCAGTTCACTTTTTTATCATGTTTCCATATTTGTATTTTATTTGCTCTTATACCATTCTCCAGGCCATTCTTATAGGCAACTATAGAACATTAAATTTCCACACGTGTTTGGACCTATTAATCCATCTGGCGTGGCACCAATAAACGGATTATCCGCAAGGCTCGATTGTTACATTTTCTTGCTTCGCCAGTTGTTGCAAAGCCAGTTGTTCATTTTAGATTCCATGCGCAACTGATTTTACATTGCAAATATTTTATTTGTACAAAATATTTTTTACTAAGTTGGCTTTACTGCTGTTATCTCTTCTTTTTACCACTATACCAAAATTTCAATCTGTCAACATTTTCTTACGCAAGTCGAACCAGTCACTGCTATCCCTCTTGTAATTTTTGCTTATCACTACGGAATTTGAGTCAAATTTGTTAAAAAAATTGTTTGGCATTTCTTCGCTAGCTCTTGAACAGATCGTGTTAGGAATGACTGCAGTCAAATGTGTGAAAGACGTTGCAGAACTGTTATCTTTAACTTCACTGTAATTACAATAAGGATAATTAGCTACGTACTTTATTATTAAAAAAAATACTATATCTTGTGTTATAGCAAACAGAGAAGTCACCTTCTTACTTATAAATGATTGATTTTAGAAATTAAAAAGATATTAGATGTACTGAGACATACCTAATAGTTCATGAATAATCAAAGTTTTACCCGATGTACCTAAATAGGTTTATGTCCACAACACAATAATACAGCATTCGTTACCGCTTGTGCGCGGATTGCGGAGCGCCATATTAGCGCTGTTTATTGTTCGCCGTGGCGGCTTCTTAGCGCTCCAGGCGCTCTGACAAGCTAATGAATTTGCAATATAGGTACATAAAATGATTCGATTTTATGTTATTACTCTTTCGAAAATTGAAAACTGTGGCAGCTATGTATTGTGAGAATAATTTATATAATTATATTATGCATAATCGATAATCTATAACATAGTTAGTCATAAAAGACTCTTATGAAAATAATTTGTGTAAAAATGTTACATATTTCATAATCACTTGGCCATGGATGAATTTCTATTTTATTACGACGCTTTCTTGTACAAATCCTTCGTAGAACTTTATTTCTCTCATTGTCCATATTTTATTCGTCTAATTATATATTTACAAGCACAGAAACAATAACACATTAAACGCAACAAGAGTATAAACTTAGGTCCTAATTATATATGCCCATAGTTACATGAAAAGCCTATTTGATTCAAAGTATTCAGTCTATAACATAAAACATGAAATTACGAACTCAAATCGGCGTATTATAATAACAAACAGGTTTACGTAAAATTTCGTGCAGCGGAGACGCAAGCGACATGACCTATCTCTCACAGGGCTCATAGCCGAATGATGAGGCCTGGGCGGGGCGTAAACTAGCAACTGACACTCAGTACACCGCTTATGCTAATAAGGTTTAAATTGCTGAAGCGTTTGATATTGATGCGATCTACCGAGAGTCAAAATCATAGACATTTGGCAGATTTTATTTAATTTTACAAAATATACACGTATAATATGAAAATAAATAGGGTAATTCTTTAGTTCATTAGATTTCCTACAATATTATCAAAAAAAGTATGACAGCTTACGATCAAAATATTGCAAACAGTGAGACGAAAGATTATTTTCTGCCTCGATTTTGTGATTTTTTTTTACCGTGATTTTATTTTACGTACATGAAAAATTCTTTCAAAAGTCTTTTGTTCAGACTTTTGACTTTAAGCTCTAATTTATGCTAGTTTGAAATATGTACCGTTATGGCTAGATGCGCGACGAAAAATTAGGTGTTTCACGGCTTCTGAGGTATAACAGCGCCTTAAAGAGAGATGCCGAGGTCAGTTCAATTAAACTATACGAAGACAGAATCATACGTGTTCGCTGTAAAATGCGCGGTTACGTCATAGCGCTCTGGTTTCAAAGAGTGCGCTGGTATTTTGGACAGTATTTGAATTTTTGGCTTTGTCGACTGCAAAGTAGTTGTCTGCAGATGGTACAGGCTTTTGGATGAGGTTTACATGATTGAAAATAACCCGATCGCGGGTCAATGCTGGCTTGTTTTGCAGTACTTACTATCTTTATTTGGTAAGTACTCAAGGGCCCGATGAGTTGATTGATTGTCAACCATGATATAATCATTTACATTCAGCACGGAAGATTACATTGATACTATAATTGAAATTACTTATTTGTAATACTTACTATAATATTATTCGACGCCAGGTCAGTAAAATCTCTGTAAAAGCTCATTACAAAATAAACTTCCTATCAAAATGTTACTGAAGCTAAGAAAACTCCATTAAAATACATTGCCCAGAAACAGGTACTCATACTTCTAAGAATCGAGAGAAGACAATTGGTAAATAATTTCCGGTGTATTCGCTTATTCATCGACATTTCTATAGCAAGCTATTAATTGAAATTGCGAATAACTTGTTACCTTAACAATCGTTGGTTATTGACGGAGGAAAATTAAAGTGGCGTTTAAAAGGTTTCAACTATATTCGGCATCGCGTGATACCTGAATGTAACGAAGTGTCTATTACGGTAAGCGTGGAAGAGTCATTAACAGTTTTAGTTGTTTTCAAAGTTACTTACTAATAGCTTCTCACATGCTCTGGAATATAAAATCCTCAAGAAGTTTTTTTTAGATGGTTAACTGATAGCATTACACGGGATTCATTTAAAAAATTTTCACGGGTTCCATTTGTTGATAAATATTTTTACACTACAAGAACAAAAATTGCCTAGTAGAAAAGGATCCTATAATCCTTTTCTTTTCCATTCGGCGCTGCAATATGTAGACACTTCTTCGGTTTTAACCGCTCTAATTCACATTCACATGACACACCGACAAGAAAAATACAAATTAATAGCAAATACACAGTAGGTACTTCAATCCCACAATTTGGATAAAATATAATAATGTTATTGTCCAACAATTATATAAAACCTTTTGACATCAGTAATCAATTGAATATTTTGGAGTGGTATGTTGCTTACTGCGCATTTTAAGTACTACAATAAACATTAACCCTTGGTGCGTGTTATCACCTTGTCAGGGACAGCAAATAAGTTTCAGTCAACAACGTATAATGTAATACTGGTTAAGCGCTGACTAACAGCCATTTTCAATATTCGATCCATACATGGATTTTGAGATTCGAGATTCGTGTTTGACATATTTTGTATGGAGCTTATGTTAAAAACGAATCTAAAATCTACAGATCTATCTATAGATCGAATATTGAATTCCGCAGTAAAGCTTTTACAAGTAGTTTAAACGTACATTGACGAAAGACGCAGCACATTAGGTTCTCTTGTGACCCTTAACCCTTAACTTAGTTTTGTTTATATTTAATAATTCGGACATTTACCAACTCATGCTGGTAAATCTTAAGATTTACCGTACTTCTAGGTTTTACAGTAACATATTCATAAAAAGGAATCATCGATAAACTTCACGTTTATACCAGTCAACCTTTGATTAGTCTCATATTAATGTCAAGCTCTAGAAGATAATCCTTAACATAGTCGCTTAATACTCAATCGGAAAACAACATTTAAAATATTTTTTTTTATAAATGGAGATACAGTAATTCTCTTGGTATCCATTAATAAATATATATATATATATTAATATATTTAAATAACTAGCTTTTGCCCGCGGCTTCGCGCGCCTAGAATTCGGGGTAACACAAATCAACTTTCAGTCTCAAGTTTTGTGAAGGCACTCCTGATTATTCTTAAGATTCTGTAACTCGGTCAGTATCCATGATATTATTTACCATTATCTACCAAAAAGTACCTACTTAATAACATCACCTTGCATGCAGTCAAATATCAAAGAGATGTTGCAATACCATAGATGTCCAATATATTATCTCTAAACACTTACTTACGCATTTGTAATATTAGTAGAGATAATCGTTTCAGCCGTTTATATTTGCGAACAATTTAATCACAGTGCAATTTATTAAGACAATATGTATATTGTGACAGTACTGACAGATATACGATAGCACATGCGCAGCACTCTATTATTACAGCGTATGCGTTCTTACCTCCAAGAGGTAAATTTGTGCCATACAAACAGAAGTTTGTAAAAAACTGGGAGGGATTGGAGGGAGGGTAGAAACCCTGCCTCGAATCCCTTCCAGTTTAATTTTTGCATCTTATCGTAGCCTATGTCCATGTCCATGGTCCTATATATCTCTATATTAAATTTCAAGAAAATCGGTTCAGCAGTTTTATCGTGAAAACGGAACATACATGCATACACACTTTCGAATTTAAAATATTAGTAATAAGGATTATGTACTCGCTTTAGCATATTGTAGATGGAGTCTGCACCTATAATTACAGTGGCATTTAGAATGTTTCACATATGTTGAATCTTATAACTAAGTAATAACAAAATGTACATCACATTTTGTTGCTGTTCATTTAAAATAAATAAATAAATTAGATTAATGGACCATTTGGATTTTGTCACCCCCTGTTGGGGTTTTAATTTCCATAAATGCTTTCTTACAATCCCCTTCTTCTTCGTATCAATGGTTCATATTAAATTTTCTGTTCCCAAAACTTGGCTGCGGTGACGGTCGGAATGTCTGAGGCCACTTTACAATCCCCAAGAATCATGATCGCAAAGCGGTGTAAGAAAACCGCGTGCGCTGTCTGTGCTGCAACTCTCATTTCTTACCCTTGGCATATTTTTTATTGATAAAGGTAATAATAATAATGTCATATTTACTCAACCTACTAAGTACACGTAATTATAATTTCCATTTCTTCTGGCTTGTATGATTTCACAGTAAGTCAATTTCGAAGCGCTATCTTATTTACTAAATTGTTGACAGTTTCATAATCAATGACTTGTTTAACGAATACATGTGATTGTACTCTTATGTGTATTATTTATACTCCGAATATATACCATATGTGAATTCGTGTATATTTACACGACTTCCAAAATATTCTACATCAAAGACACTCCCCTACTTAAAACAAACGACATAATTATATATCAGAAATATTAATATAAAACAGGAGTTAGCCATTACCTTTATTATAGTTCATCTATCGAAAAGTAGTTATTAATTAATCCTGACGTTTGTTCCAATGAATTAAATGATAGATTCTTCACAAAAATCAATCACCAATCTAAGTAAAATTTAGCCTTTACGAAAAACAAAACACCTGACTCTATAACCTTCATGTTTTTAAATTAAAAAGTCATAGAATAATCCTTATGATATTATTATTTGCCATACAAATGCTATCCCAATTTTAATATTCGGTTTTCTTTTCCTATCAGTTTAGCGATATTTTTGTTGGTAATTTAGATGCTTGGTAATCTAACCTAACCAGAAACCAGCCAACAGATCTGTTGGCTTGTACATATAAATAAAGTCGGGGCATTAAAGTTTAAAGTATGAAATAGGGGTGCGGCGTAGAAATATCTTCACATGTGCATCGGTTTTCAAAATATTGTTGAGTATAATTTATGAGTCTCTAGAGGCGGACATGAGTAAACTATGAATTCTTTGGAATGAAAAAGACAGAATATGAACCTTTGACACAAAATACTCAATCATATAAACAAATATGAAAGGTGTAGTCCAATTAACTTGTTCGTGGCATTCATCCACCCACAATACTTCAGTACATCCGTGATCATGGCACGTGGAAAGGTGCCGAATTATCGAAATATAGTCGAAGCGGGGTACGTGGTATATAACAATAAAATTTGAAATTAACGGTAAATATCATGAAAGTTATTTATCTTTCTACCGGTATTAAATATGTACGTGTTGGAAATCAAAACATTTACAACACTTTTTTAATACCACTTTACCGTTTATATTTTCTTAGTACAAAATTAAATTTAAAAATATTTCCTTGTATGAACAAACCAATTACTTCTTCTTTTAATTCTATAAATAATGAAGATCAGTTAAGACGATCAAATATTAAGGATACCAAAAAGATATTTAGCAGAAAACAGTAGTAAAATTGTGTAATTACGACAGAAGGCTCCTTAAAAATTATTGTAAGGGGATCTTTTATCATTCCACGGAATTTAAGACGACTGTAAAATTAATCCAAATTGAATTTTGTAGACACGTTTAATTCGACTAAGTGTTATATTTTTGTTACGCTAATAAAGGTAGACATTTGGTTCATGATAATAATTTGATTAATGGAGAATTAACTAAATAATTTGTTTTGTGAGGAATTACAAATAAAATCTAATTTTACTTTTCGGAAAAAGGATCTGCGTCGGTAAATATTTTAAAATAAATTTGTATAGAAACTTTTTCAAAAAAATACTTACATGACGAAAAAATAACCTAAAATAGTGCCAGAGAAAGCAGGCCTTCGCTTTAGAACTTTTGTGTTTTAGAATATTTTTTTTTAATGTTTAAGTAGAAAACAGTAAAGGCATATTTTATTATTTTAAAAAAGCCTACCTAAGTGGAATAGCGAGATATACTGTTCTGTTCTGATTATGTCGAGTGGTTGAATTTTGTACAGCTGTGTTTGTCCCAGGTCAAGCTTACACTTTATTATAAAGTAAAATGTTAAAAGGGGATTTCCACAAAGAGCTTTACGCTTTAGACAAACTCATAACTACTTTATATAGTAAAAACCGCAGTGAGTAGCACTTTTAATTGCTTGGTATATATTAAAAGTTGTAGTAACAGTTCAAATCAGTGAAACTTTAATTTTTTTTTATAGACTCACGCCTGTATCCCCGAAGGGGTAAGCAGATGTGTAATATTACACCCACATTTTGCCATGAATTTTTAGGTCCCACGTAATAGGGGGCGAACCTATTGCCGTACCGGGCACATTACCAGACTCTGTGCTGCTACTGAGAATTTCCTAACGGAAAAACCCAATAACACTTTGCCTAGCCCGGAAATCGAACCCGAGAGCTCCCAAACCCACGCGCATATTTATGCCGCGAGACCAACGAGGCAGTCAGTCGTGTAACTTTTACAAGTCAATATTTAAATTCAGGAACGCCTCTTTATCGATTACCTTCTCATAAGTAAGAATATTATTTAAATGGGTAATAGTTAAGACCATTTAATTAACTTCCTAAGTCATAGAAATATCTCTAACCCTTTGGATTACGTACGCCAGATGGCAGACACTCTGTGGAAAAGCTATTATTTTGTTAGATTTGGTAAGACTAGAAAGCGGACTCTGGGCTACAAGACGAAATGCTCGGATGCGAACGGGACGATGCTAGATCACGAGCAAAGATGATAGTGACGATAATTTTACTAATTGTCAAGTATCCAAAGGAAAAGTATGTTCCATTCTTTACACCAGTTTCAGAATATTAATTGTAAATATTGACTCCCTATAACAACTAACATAGTTACTCGTGATAGCTGTTTTTTTGTTGTGTTTTTGGAGCCCCAATATACATAAAATTGTGTATGAGTATCGGGCATATGTACCCCTCCATAAACTAGATGGTGACGAACGTGCTTAACCTCGGGAATCAATAGATTCGTGCGGTTATTATTGTGTCCACGGGCATGCCGACTATTTTATAGTCTACTCAACGTACTTTTATTATAACAAGCTGCCTAGTAAAGGTGTAATACAATGGCCATTCGAAATAATATGAAGTCATAAAACACTCTACGTCGATTTGGCATGAAAAGCATAGTTCTGATTTTATAGTTCACACGAAAAACATATGTATTTTAATAATATTCACTTTTGCCAAGAATCTTTACTGCATATAAGTTATTACGCGATTTCCGTACAATATTATGCACTTTTAATTTATTCAAAGTCAGGTTTTAGTTCTTTAACTTTTATCTAGTTCCTAAGTAGGTAAACAACAAAAAATATTAAGTTTATTAATTAATAAGTAAGTACTTAATTTATCTTTTGTTTATCTTCTTACGTCTGCTCTCGTTGAAAGTTTATGTTTGTGTTTAAGCTGATTGAGGGGTCCTGATTTCAATGTCGGGATTGAGAATGGCAGTAAAGCGTAAAATAAAACGAACGACGAACACAGTACATAGAACCTAAAATAAAAATAAAATAATTTTGAGGCACCATAATTTCAGATGTTTTGTGTTGGTTTCATTACGTTCTTTTTAATTTTAGAAATAAATTTTTACCAAGGTCTGTGAGACGAAGAAGCTTATATGATGTAATATTTTCTTTTCTAGCTACTAGTTTGAGTCTATCTTGTCAAAGGATATACCCTACAATTACGAAAGATGATTATGTGTTGCCGAGTTCTACTTCTGGATTGAGAATGTCAGTAGTAGTAGTGTTTAGCTTTTATTATAAAAATGCCGAAACAATAGGACGCAAAATCATAGTTTCTGAACTCTTTTGAGTTATTATTTTCAGGAACATGTTTTACCAATGTCTATGAGATAAAAGGTGTCTCTGTAATATATACTCAGGTAACAAGTATAAGCTTTCATGTTCGTTACAAAATTAGACATTAAGAAAAGCCAGTGAAAATTCACAACAATTACGGTATAACACGTGATTTGCATTTAGTGGACAAGGAAAATTCGAATAGATTGAAAAAACTAGCATCACCAATAGTCTATCTATTGTTGAGGAAGCATAAAGAATTTTATCGTACAAACGAAGCGTTACAGGAGCTATTCATTCAAAAATTGTTACTTGGAGAAAAGCAGGCCGCCCTTGTAAAACATTTGTCATTTTAATCACCCACGGCTGCCGTCTGTGGTAATAAAATTCATCTTCAGCCCCTTACAGTCCACTGCTGGACTAGGCCTCCCCTTTGAAAGGAGGAATTGGCCTACTATACCACGCTGGCCAAACGGGTTGGTATAGGGTTTGTTTCAAGTTTTCCTTCTCTTACAGTGCTGCTCTCTGCATAGTATGGTCCCTTTGTCGGCTCTTACGACACCCACGGGATGATATGGGGTGGTGACATTCCGTATTCTTAATCCGTCACCACACGGACGTACGGTAATAAAATTATTTCACAGTAAACATTTTGAAAATTAAATTTTAAAGACTTTTCACTTGGGGTAATGGCCTGTTTTAAGTAGGGACGTGACGCAATGAGTAAATCTTGAAAACTTTACGCCGACTAGTAGTCGGGTAAGAGGAATGTTGACTAAAAGTACTAAATAAGGACAAGATTTATGTATTTGTGATTGTGTGCACGTACATACATATATATCAAAGCTTGTTAAGGGCAGTTTTATCGTATATTTAGCAACCTACAAATTTAATGCTATTAGTCTATACCTAAGCTACTAAAATGCATTTACTTCTATACAAAAAGTAGAAAAGTATAGAAGTAAATGCATTTTATTTAATTTCTTTTTTTTTAAATGCGCCGAGTGGTTGACGGCATAGAATACAAGAGTCACCACCTCCTATCTTCCCGTGGGTGTCGTAAGAGGCGACTAAGGGATAACACGATGCAAATACCATCTTTGCGTAGAGACGGAAAACTCGACATCAAACCCTATACGACTGCCTCGTTGGTCTCGCGGCATAAACGTGCGCGTGGGATCGGGAGGTCCCGGGTTCGATTCCTGGGTCGGGAGAGTTATTGGGTTTTCCTGTCACGAAATTCTCAGTAGCAGCACGGAGTCTGGAAATGTGCCCGGTACGGCAATAGGCTCGCCCCTTATTACGTGGGACTAAAGTATATCTGGCGAAAAGTGGGTGTATAAATACACCTCTGCCTACCCCTTCGGGGATAAAAGGCGTGACGATATGTATGTATGTATTTAATTTAATAGCAAATTATAAGTGTGTAAAAGTTGATACAGGATAAATGTGTTCAAGCCCGGTACTCAAACATTTTAAGAAATTAAGTAAAGTCTGATAGGCTTATATCAACAATTTCTAAGTATTTGTAGATACTTGATTGCACATTTATGTAAAAAATGCCTGCCAACTTTTTATAAATATTTTGATTTCATCTGTTTCCTACAAATTGCTAAAATAACTCTCTTCAATATTAGATAATATTTAAACTTACAGCCCTGTCCTTTTGTCCAGAATAAACTGCATTAAAAGTACGTATCACGGCTAGAAAGTGCCCATCTCTGTTGCCGCGTAATAAAATGTTGAAAACACAAAACCTCACGTAATTTCGCTCCCCAATCCATTTTACTTGCTAACGTGAAAATATATTTGAGGTTAGGGTTGGTACCATCCGCTGGTTATATCAATACCGCACTTTATTATAAAAGTAAAATTATAAAATGGAATATGCAATCACATGGTTTAAATTGATTTACTGAAAATATATAATTTAAATATGATAATTAATTGATGAAAGCGCGCGAGCCTTTTGATTCTTATCTTAATAATTTTGAATCACTTATGTGTTACTTATGCTATAATTATGGAATAGTTCACGGTAGTAGAGCCTTGCTGATTTCAGCACGAATGGGCCGGCTCGACCGGGGAAGTACTACCCTCTCACAGAAAATCGACGTAAATAAATAACAGTACCTAAACTGTTGCGTTTTGTTCGGTGAGTGAGAGTGCCGGAGGCCCTATTCCCTATTCCTTCTCCCTTATCCCATTCCTCATCCTATCCCCTTTCCCAACCCGAAAGGGCGGCAACACACTCGTGACTCCTGTGGTGTTGCTTGTGTCCATGGGCGGCGGTAATTGCTTACCATCAGGCGATCCGACTGCTCGTTTGCCGCCTATTACTATGAAAAAAAAGTTTAAAAAAATACGACAGTACAGTATTTTTCATATTTTTAAGGTCTTATATTATTATATATAAATATTCAGGATATTATAGAAAATAATGAGACGCGTTAAGCTACAATTTCTAGCATTTAGAAATATTTAAATCAATTCAGGCGTATATTATAAACAGACATCCAATATAAACTGACAACCCTGCTCTTAGTCGAAGTCATCTAATAAGAATCCTTATTTATTACTATTTCTATCTGTAGCGCCACAACCATATCGAAATCGCAAATGATTCAAAGGGTTTCACGAATTGCAAGGAAAGCACCATTTCTATACTAGCCGATCCCAGGCGGACTCCGTGAAAACAAATTTTACCCCTCTTTCGCCACATTAGAGATAAAAAATCCCTTCTTGTACTTACGCAGTGGAAACTGGCTATATGTATACGTCTTCTATTAACTGGGTCAAAAAACTGAAAATAATTTAAATTTTATTTTATTCAAATATTCATTCGAATATTCATTTTAAAGAACAGGAAGTAACATTATTTATTAAAATGAGCGAATTATTTCAAAGCAATATTTTAAGCTACCTCCTACTTTGTTCTTACTTCATGTGAACAAAAGAACGTAAGTTCTCAAGTTCCTTAGTCGCACTTCAAATTCCTTACTAATTTTACAACATCGAACTCTCAACGGGGTCAACTGCAAAAAATAAGGGTGATACTTTGACAACTGATCATAGAATGTGATGAAATAATAAAACTCGCTTGGTGGTTTGCAACAGACTGACATTTTATTCATAGACCAAAGAGTAAGGTAGATTTACACTCATATACCAATAGATGGCTTTAGTAGTATAATATTTTGTTATTAAGTTACATTTTATTTATAACACCCTCTCTTAACAAAATATCCCAATAATTGCACAAGTTTCTAAAAATTCAGTTTACAAACAGTTATAAGTATTTTAACAATTAAAACAATTTTATAAACTACATATCTTACTCACTTATTTTTGATTATCTCACTTATTTTTGATTTACCTCCCCTATTCCCATCAGATCTATAAATTTATAATATTTATTTGCACAAAGTGCTTTTGTAAATATATCTGCTGGCATAGAAGAGGTTGGTACATAACTAATCTTGATTTTATTATTCACCACACATTCTCTAATAAAATGATCGCGTACATCAATATGCTTAGTACGTTTGTGGAACATCGGATTAGAGGCCAATTCTAAAGAACTTTGACTGTCACTGTACAAGCTTAAAAGTTCATTTTTACCATACATACCAAGTTCTGACATTAAGTTTTTCAAATAAATTGCTTCTTTACAAGCCTCTGCAAGTGCCATATACTCGGCCTCAGTATTAGATAGGGCTACTGTTCTTTGCTTTCGAGACTCATAACTTATTACACAACCTGACAATATAAAACAATACCCTGTATAAGACTTGCCCAGAAACTCTGTGATATAAAAAGTAATATTACCGAGTCGCTTGACTACTGCAATATTTTCTTTGCCACAACTGGCAGTCGTCTGGCTGATTGAATCCTTATTCGTTTAAACGAAACCGAAAACTCGCTATCGTCAAGGGTGATAACCAATTCCTCGCCAATTAATTCTCTATTTCTTCACACCACCACTTTCACTGAAATCGAAAGCATTATACTCCAGCTTAATAATCACAGCGCTCCCGGACTGGATGGAATTACAAACTCTCTCGTTAAACGTATCAAAAACTACATTATTGAACCACTCACTTTCATATTTAACCTTAGCCTATGCACAGGCAAATTTCCTGCTACCTGGAAAACAGCGCTAGTGACTCCTATTCATAAAGGGGGTGTAACTGACAACCCTAACAACTACAGGCCTATTGCTCTGCTCCCAGTTTTTTCAAAAAATTTTGAAAGAATAATAAACAAGCAACTGGTATTTTTTCTAGAATCTCACAATTTACTTTCACCTCAACAATTTGGTTTTCGAAAGCAAAGATCTACTGAACAGGCAGTGACCTTACTAACAAATTCTGTATCCCAGCATCTCGACGAAGGGCGTGCATGCATGGGCATTTTCCTTGACCTTGCTAGGGCCTTTGATACTGTGTCTATTCCTATCTTATTGAGAAAGTTGGAGAACTTTGGAATCAGAGGACTTAGTCTAGATCTATTCAAAAGCTATCTCTCAAATTGCAAACAGTGTTTAAAGGTGGATTCTTACATCAGTGGACCTCAGGAAGTGACTTACGGCATACCTCAGGGCAGTATATTGGGCCTTACACTCTTTCTAAAAAAAAAAAAAATTAAAATTATTGCACACTCTTGTAACAGACGGGGGAATACTGTACCCCCGGGCTGTGATTGCACTCGAATAAAGCAAGCAAAGACTGGGAAATATCTTGGCATCACAATAGATGAAAAACTTACTTTTAGCGAGCACATCGTGGCAACATCAGCGAGAGTAAGGAAACTCATACACATCTTTAAAACACTTCGGGACGTTGCCTCGAGGTGCTTGCTAAGAACCGTCTACATTTCTATTTGCCAATCAGTTTTATCGTATTGCATTACAGCCTGGGGAGGCACTGCTACATCTCACCTTATAGGCCTGGAAAGAGCCCAGCGTTCTGTGCTCAAGACAATGTATAAAAAGCCATTCAGATATCCAACCACTCTTCTCCACGGTGAGACTCAAACACTGAGCGTGAGAAGGTTATACATTTTGAGAATGGTACTTTTGACCCATACCGAGGTCATTAAATCGGGTCTCCGTGAAGACATGGTCAAGAAACGCGTTTACAGACTACCCCTCTATTTGGTCAAAACCACGTTTGCCAAGCGTTTCTGCTCCTACATGAAGCCTCTACTTTACAATAGAATTAACAAAACATATAATTTGTCACAGCTATCAACACACGAAGTTAAGAAAATTATTACTAAACTGCTGCTAACATGGACATATAGTGAAACAGAAAACGTTTTAAAAGTAACATATTGATGCATTCGTTGGTTGTTGTAATTGGTAACTAACTTAATTTCATTTTAAGTATGAATTATAAAACATATACTTAATTAGTCACAGCTAACAACACACGAAGCTGGGTAAGTCATGCCTGAGCTGCGGCGCACACAGTCATAATTATAGTGATACAAAAAACATTTAAACAATATCAAATTGTAGTCATTGTTGGTTGTTTTGTAATTGGTAATTGACTCGCTAAGGATTAATTCAAGTATATTTCTGTTGCAGCCACATTCCAACATGTAATCTATACTCTATATAGTATTGGAAACATAAAAACATTTAAATAATATCAAATTGTAGTCATTGTTGGTTGTTTTGCAATTGGTGATTGACTCGCTAAGGATTAATTCAAGTATATTTCTGTTGCAGCCACGTCCCAACATGTAATCTATACTCTATATAGTATTGGAAACATAAAAACATTTAAATAATATCAAATTGTAGTCATTGTTGGTTGTTTTGTAATTGGTAATTGACTCGCTAAGGATTAATTCAAGTATATTTCTGTTGCAGCCACGTTCCAACATGTGATCTATACTCTATATAGTATTAGAAACATGTAATCTATACTCTATATAGTATTAGAAACATAAAAATATTTAAACAATATCAAATTGTAGTCATTGTTGGTTGTTTTGTAATTGGTAATTGACTCGCTAAGGATTAATTCAAGTATATTTCTGTTGCAGCCACGTTCCAACATGTAATCCATACTCTATATAGTATTAGAAACATAATTATATTTTGTCACTGCTAATAACATACGAAGCTTAGGAATGTATATAATGAACGGTTATTTGATAACAAGGACATACAATGAATGATACATGGAGCAATTTAAAGTAGCATACTGTAGTGTTTAGGGGTTGTTATGTAGCTGGTAATTAATCTATTTTTGCATCGCATAATTTGAACTCATTCATTTTTATTATTTGTTTTCCGTTGTATTCATTACAAGTGTATAAAGATTTGAGAGTAAGTCATGTAAGATATAAATATATTGACAACATAAATAAATTAGTAACTTGTATAATAAGGCTCCTGGCAGGACAGGCTATGCCTAGTGTGAGGAGTTTTAGGATAAGTGATGAAAATGTTTATGTACCACCTATTTAAATGGAAAAACTGTACTCACTTTGTAGGCTGCATGTATTGTATTAGAACTGTAATTTGGAATGGCAAATAAATAAATACACCTTCTATCAATGTTACAAGATGCCCAGTCGGCATCAACAAAACCATATAAATCAGTACTATTTTTCTTGAAAATTAAGCCAAAATGTTTAGTTTTTTGCAAATATCTTAAGGCGCTGTTATACCTCAGAAGCCGTGAAACACCTAATTTTTCGTCGCGCATCTAGCCATAACGGTACATATTACAAACTAGCAAAAATTAGAGCTTCAAGTCAAAAGTCTGAACAAAAGACTTTTGAAAGAATTTTTCATGTACGTAAAATAGAATCACGGTAAAAAAATCACAAAATCGAGGCAGAAAATAATCTTTCGTCTCACTGTTTGCAATATTTTGATCGTAAGCTGTCATATTTTTTTTGATAATATTGTAGGAAATTTAATGAACTAAAGAATTACCCTATTTATTTTCATATTATACGTGTATATTTTGTAAAATTAAATAAAATCTGCCAAACGTCTATGATTTTGACGCTCGGTAGATCCCATCAATATCAAACGCTTCAGCAATTTAAACCTTATTAGCATAAGCGGTGTACTGAGTGTCAGTTGCTAGTTTACGCCCCGCCCAGACCTCATCATTCGGCTATGAGCCCTGTGAGAGATAGGTCATGTCGCTTGCGTCTCCGCTGCACGAAATTTTACGTAAACCTGTTTGTTATTATAATACGCCGATTTGAGTTCGTAATTTCATGTTTTATGTTATAGACTGAATACTTTGAATCAAATAGGCTTTTCATGTAACTATGGGCACATATAATTAGGACCTAAGTTTATACTCTTGTTGCGTTTAATGTGTTATTGTATCACTAAAATATGGACAATTAGAGAAATGAAGTTCTACGAAGGATTTGTACAAGAAAGCGTCGTAATAAAATATAAATTCATCCATGGCCAAGTGATTATGAAATATGTAACATTTTTACACAAATTATTTTCATAAGAGTCTTTTATGACTAACTATGTTACTTATATATTATCGATTATGCATAATATAATTATATAAATTATTCTCACAATACATAGCTGCCACAGTTTCAAATTTTTGAAAGAGTAATAATATAAAATCGAATCATTTTATGTACCTATATTTCAAATTCATTAGCTTGTCAGAGTGCCTGGAGCGCTAAGATGCCGCCACGGCGAACAATAATGATGACAGCGCTAATATGGCGCTCCGCAATCCGCACACAAGCGGTAACGAATGTTGTATTATTGTGTTTTGAACATAAACCTTTTTAGGTACATCGGGTAAAACCTTGATTATTCATAAACTATTAGGTATGTCTCAGTACATCTAATATCTTTTTAATTTCTAAAATCAATCATTTATAAGTAAGAAGGTGACTTCTCTGTTTGCTACAACACAAGATATAGTATTTTTTTAATAATAAAGTACGTAACTAATTATCATTATTGTAATTACAGTGAAGTTAAAGATAACAGTTCTGCAACGTCTTACACACATTGGACTTCAGTCATTCCTAACACGATCTGTTCAAGAGCTAGCCAAGAAATGCCAAACAATTTTTTAACAAATTTGACTCAAATTCCGTAGTGATAAGCAAAAATTACAAGAGGGATAGCAGTGACTGGTTCGAATTGCGTAAGAATATGTTGACAGATTGAAATTTTTGTATAGTGGTAAAAAGAAGAGATAACAGCAGTAAAGCCAACTTAGTAAAAAATATTTTGTACAAATAAAATGTTTGCAATGTAAAATCAGTTGCGCATGGAATCTAAAATGAACAACTGGCTTTGCAACAACTGGCGAAGCAAGAAAATGTAACAATCGAGCCTTGTGGATTATTCGATTATTGGTGCCACGCCAGATGGATTAATAGGTCCAAACACGATTGTGGAAATTTAATGTTCTAAAGTTGCCTATAAGAATGGCCTGGAGAATAGTATAAGAGCAAATAAAATACAAATATGGAAACATGATAAAAAAGTGAACTGACTAGTCTAAACAAATATTGTAATTGTTATTACCAAATTCAGGGGCAACGCCACGTTACACGCAAACAAAAGTGTTTATTTGCTGTGTGGAGTGGCGAAATATAGTATACCACTAAAAATAGAAATTATAGAAAGAGATGATGTTTTCTGGGAGAAGCTTGTGGCGTTTTATATGAATTGGCAGTTGCCTGAAATTGTTGATTCTCGTCAAGCTCAAGGGATAGCATTGCGAGATCACGGAGAGGAAAATGTTTCATCAGTGCTTGAAATTTCTACAATACCAAGCCGTAACAGGAAAGTAAATGAAACTGTGCCTCGTGAACAACAGCAAATAATAAGTATTGAAGCCTTATCACCTCACACACTGCCTTTAACATTCGATGAGAATAAAGAAAACCTGCTGGGTTGTAGCAGACAGCTAACTTTTGATGAGCTGTAAACTCTGTATTTCGTTAATAAATTATAAATGTATATAAATAAATGTCTTTTAATATTTATTTTCATTGAAACAATACATATTTGGAGCGAAAGATTTTTTTTATATTTTTCCATACAAACATGTATGACGAGAGCTAAAGAAAAAGCAGTAAATCAAATTCTAATTCTATAATTTTCTAAGCGACATAGCAGTATCTCATGAATAAGGTATATAATACATATATTTTTGATGTTTCATCTATTTTGAAAAATAATAATGGGTTGGGTTTCGAAACGAGTCGCCTGAATTTGAGGGTATTGGTAGTATAGGGGGCTTAAGGTAGTTCGTTTTAATCCCCTTAAAGTAATTTTGGCTGCCGGAGTTGCGTCTAAATATTTTTAAACAATTTCCAAAATTTCATAAATACTTCGGCTAATATGCAAAACGGAACATAGTTTTTATACTTTAGTACTGTTTTACAAATGTAATTTTTAGGTTTTATGTGAAAAACGTGAAACGAAACGCAAAACTGCCATCTTGGAATGATCATATTGACAGCTAATGTCAAATTTGTGCGCCATTGCTTTCGAGTGCCTTGGGTTAGGTGCGACTGTAATAAGTAAATAAATAGGTTATGTAAGGTTCTCTTTTGTCAATTAATCCGAAAATAGGAGCCCTTCGCAGGGCTCCGACAACCTTAGTTTATTAAACTAGTGTGATGAATGTGGAAGTTGGCAGTGCCATACACACCGATGTTTGGAGATTTTTTTTTTCACAGGAAACCAAGTATTTCCGGCAAGTGAATATGGTGAGGGGCGTTTCAAGACCTCCGCTCCTCCCTCTCCAATTACTCACAACCCCTAAAAACGGCGACGTATTTCGGAACCTTTACCATAATAATTATACCTATAATAACAATAAACATCCATAAATAAATAAAAGAAATCAACTTTTACTAAACTTCAATTATCTCGTAACTCGCTTTAGTTGAGATACGGCTTTTGCGCTGAGTAGAGCAGTATTGTGTTTTTTAGGGTACCGTAGCCAAAAATTGTAAAAACTGAACCCTTATAGATTCGCAATGTCTGTCTGTCTGTCCGCCAGTATGTCACAGCCAATTTATTGCAAAACAGATTTGAAAACTGGCAGGAATGGCATTAGATGTAGGTATTCTATGAACTGCTTCACTATTTTTATACAAAAACAAAACAAACATAATAATGGCCTCTCCATACATGGAACTGACTTAATTATTTTTATCATCTTACGGCACGTGGGTATTTACCTACTTTCGTCAACTATTAATACCTTTAACGTCTAATGTAAACCAGTTTTGCTCATGGCTGCACTGAGAACAAAAATTGCGATTTTTTTTTATAGTAAAAGGCGGCAAACGAGCAGACGGATCGCCTGATGGTAGGCAATTACCGCCGCCCATGGACACAAGCAACACCACAGAAATCATAAGTGCGTTGCCGCCCCTTGGGGTTGGGAAAAGGGATAGGATAAGGAGTGGGATGAGGGAGAAGGAATAGGGGATAGGGCCTCCGGCACTCTCACTTAACGAACGAAACGCAACAGTTTAGGTACTGTTACTTTACGTCGATTTTCTGTGAGAGGGTAGTACTTCTCCGATCGAGCCGGCCCATTCATGCTGAAATCAGCAAGGCTCTACTACCTAGCAATGCTAGTACGTATATAATACTAGCTATGCCTATATTGTACAAACAGATTGATGTATGTAATATGCATTTTAATATCAGTATCTCAATTCAATATGCTAAAACGTTTTGCTTGCGATTTTGAAATATTGGAATACGGATGTCGCCAGAATACGGCCGCACGCGACGAGAATGAAGGGGGGCGCCCAGCAGTAGACGGAGCTAAGCTCCCTTCACCTCCCCTGCTTCACCCCCTCATTTACCAAAACAGTCGCTTAGGACAGCGCCTTAACAATCTTTTCAAATGTTTTCAATGTGTTTCGTTATAACATGTGTTATATTGGCTCAGAAAGCTTACGCTATAAGAAATATCTGGCCTTGTGAGAACTGAAAGATACATCAGTGATCCAACCAATTGTTGATAAGGATAAGTCTTACTATAATGGTCATTATCGGCCTTTTCTAATTTTAAGTTTACTTCCATTGGAGTATCTGAAGTTTTGCAATCAATCATATTAAATCTTTTCAAAATATTGTCAATGAATTTCTCTTGGTCCAAGGTTACATAATTCTTTTGAACAGTTACATTCATGCCAAGGCAATTTTTTGTTTGACCCAAATCATTAATTTTGAAGTCTGACTCTAATACATTTATCAACTCTTTGTAAGTATTATCGCAGTTGTAAAACACAAAAAATCATCGACAAATACAGCTACATAAACTTTCACATTATTATGACATTTCATGAATAGACAGAGTTCATATTTAGATTTCTTGAAACCTAACTTTAACAAACTGGACCCCACCACTTTTATGTACCAGGCCCTGGCTGACTGTTTTAGCCCATATATGGCCTTTTTTAACCTTAAAACTTTATTCTTACAATTTTTAAAATTAGAATTTTCTGGTATTTCCATAAATACACATTCATCAATATCACCATTTAGGAAAGCTGTTGGTACATCTAAGTGGTTCATTTTTAAGTCTAGTTGAACACTCAAGGCAAAAAGTAGTCTCAAGGTAGAATACCGTACAACATGAGAAAATGTTTCATTATAGTCCATACCTTTGATTTGAGTGAAGCCTTTAGCCACTAGTCGGGCTCTATAGCGCACATTACCACTACTGTCACATTTCTCCTTGAATACCCACTTGTTTTTCACTACTGTGCCCTCACTTGGCCTATCCACTAAAACCCATGTATCATTATCACTAAAAGATTTCAGTTCTTCTTGCATAGCCCTGCACAAATGCTTCCTTTTGGGTCCCGTGAGGGCGTCCTGTAAAGATATATTTTGTTCACTAGTAAAGTCTTCAACACACATGTTGGAAAAACCGTACCTCTCTGGTACACGACGAGCACGCTTCTCTTCTTGAATGCCAGCATCACTCTGAGTAGCAACTATACTGTCGTCTGTTATTAAGCATTCACTATATTCATTATCCTGATCACTTGACGAATCGCTTGCAATATATGTTGGATCTTCTCTGCCTGATCTCTCATTGTCTTCAGTGCTTATTGAACTTTCCTCTTCAACACCTGTATTCTTTTCTATATCTCTGGTGCCCTCTCTTCAACCACTACCTCTAGTGTGTCATTTATATGACCCTCCATGACCACAACATCTCGTGCCACAGTTATTTTATTTGTTTTCTGGTCATATAATCTGTAGCCTTTGGTGTTTTCTGAATACCCAACCAAATGTAACATTTGCGATTTTTTTTCCCATTTGTTACGTCTCACTTTTGGTACGTGGACCATAACTGGACTCCCAAACACTCTAATATGTTGTAGATCGGGTTTTCTGCCAGTCCACATCTCATATGGGGTAGTCATCATCTTCTTGCCCTGGTCCCAATCTATTTGGGGTCGGCGCAGTACGTCCTTCGCTTCCATTCTTTTCTGTCGCCCGTCATCTGATCATTTACCCCTTTCTCTTTCATATCCATCCTCACACAGTCCATCCATCTTTTCCTTGGCCTCCCTCTCCCTTTCCATCCCTCTACCTTCATATTCATCACTTGCTTACCTACATACATATCATCTCTTCGCATAATATATCCATACCAAGCCAAACGACTTCCTTTCACTTTCTCGTCTATAGGCGCCACTTTCAGACTACCTCTCACGTATTCATTCCTAATCTTATCCATTCTCGTAACTCCACACATCCATCGCAACATTTTCATCTCTGCCACATGTTATCGTTTTTCATCCATCTTCTTAGTAGCCCAACACTCAGCTCCATACAATACGACAGGCCTTATAACCGCCTTATATATGCGTCCCTTGAATTTCAAAGGCATTTTAGGATCGCATATTGTGCCCGAGACCTGTCGCCATTTCATCCATCCTGAGTTGATCCTTTGCCGAACATCTCGGTCAATTTCGCCTTCGTGTTGCAGGAGTGAACCGAGGTAGCGAAAGTCGGAGCATACTGGTAGGGGTATACCGTCGAGTGTAACCGGGCTTGGACTAGAGAGGCCGCCAAAGTCACAGAACATGTATTCAGTTTTGGTTCTGCTTATCCTAAGGCCTACGTTCTCCAGTCTCTGCCGCCACTCCTCCAGCTTGCTCTGCACCTCCTGTCCACTTTCTGTTACCAGGACGATGTCGTCGGCAAACAGCATGCACCAGGGTGCCTCTTCCTGTATGTCCGATGATATGGCATCCATAATCAACAAGAAGAGGTAAGGACTAAGAGCTGACCCTTGGTGCAAGCCTACAGCCACATCGAATCTGGCTGTGATTCCGGCTGCGGACCGGACTTGCGTGTGGCATTCAGCATACATAGCTTGGATCAACTTCAGGTACTTTTCAGGCACTCCTTTCTTCTTGAGGGCCCACCACTAGACTTCACGCGGTACCCGGTCATATGCCTTTTCGAGGTCAACGAATACCATATGCAGATTTTTATGCGCCTCCCTGTATTTTTCACAAATTTGGCGAAGTGCAAAAATGGCATCCACCGTACCTCGACCAGCCATAAAACCGAATTGGTTACGTGAAATCTCACTCTCTGCTCGCAAACGTCGCTCAATTACTCTCTCCCATACTTTCATACTATGAGGCATTAACTTTATTCCCCGATAATTGTTGCATTCTTGGACATCTCCCTTATTTTTAAAAATGGGCACTAGGTAACTCCTGCACCATTCCTTGGGTACTGTCTCCTCATGCAACATCTTATTGAAGAATAAAGTCAGCCACGCCCATCCATCCTCCTCTAACACCTTCCATGCTTCTACTGGTATTCCATCTGGTCCTAATGCTTTCCCATTCTTCATTCTACTCACAGCCCGTCTTTCCTCATCCTTACTTATTACATTCACTAGTCCAATATTCTTCGCCTTGTTCTCAAGCATTTTACACCAATCATTCTCTTCATTCATTAATTTTTCAAAATATGTTCTCCATCTTTCTTTAATCCTATCATCATCCGTAAGAACCACTCCTGTTTCATCTTTCATACACTTGATATGGGATACATCCCTCGCCTTTCTCTCTCTAGCCTTAGCCAGTCGGTATAAATACTTTTGGCCCTCCGGCTTCTCAATTAATCCGTATATATTGTCAAGGGCTTTTGCTCTAGCTAAGGCAACGGCTTTTTTGGCTCTTTTCTTACATTCATTATACTTCTTTTTCTTACTCTCTTTCAACGAGTCATTACCTTCTTTCATCAGCTGCCATTCCTTAAACCTTGCTTTCTTTTCCTTGAGCACACTCTGTACTTCCTCTGTCCACCACCAGGTATCCTTATCTTTCATACGTTTTCCTTTCGATTCTCCTAAAACATCTTTTGCCACGCACTTCATACATTTACTCATCTCCTCCCAACTCTCATTCACGCTGCAATCCTTCATATCGCCCATCTCAATCATTTTATCTACCACTCTATTTCTGAATTCTACTGCACATTCATTCTTCTCTAACATATGCCATTTTACTTTTGGGGGTAGCTGCTCCTTGGTTCTTTTCGAGCTCAGCCGAATATTTAATTCGACCACCACGAGTCTGTGCTGTGAGACTAAGTCTTCTCCCGGTACCACCTTACAGTCTTTGACCCAGTTGATACGTTTACGCCTTAGCAGAAAATAATCAATCTGGGTCATATGGTGGCCACTGTTGTAGGTTACCAGGTGTTGCTCTTTTTTTTGGAACCAAGTGTTAGCCACTATAAGATCAAAAGCGGCAGCAGCTTGGAGAATTGCTTCTCCCCCGCTATTTCGGCTGCCGAAACCCCAGCCTCCATGTACTCTTCCATACTCTCCACTTGTTCGTCCCACATGACCATTAAAATCTCCTCCCACAATTATCTCTTCATTCTCCGGAATATCCGTCATCATGCTATCGAAATCCATCCAAAACTTATCTTTCTCACAATCATCACATCCTACCTGAGGGGCATACACACTTAACAATCAATCTGTCATTAATTCTATTTACACATGTCACACCATCTTTCAGATTTTCGTCTAACACAATTCCCACACCATTTCTTTTCCCATCACTTCCACAATAATAAAACTTGTATCCTTCTCCGATCTCCCTAGCTTTCGTACCTTTCCATCTTGTTTCCTGCAGACATGCCACATTTATTCTTCTTCTTTTCAAAACATCAGCTAACTCTCTAGCCCTTCCAGTCATCGTACCTACATTCAAACTTGCATCCCTCACCCTTACGTCACAGGCTCGCTTCTTACGTTGCACTCGCCCGGAGTAGTGCAACAACCCTTGCATACTTCTCGCAGGTGCCGCGTGCTGCCCCTGCGCGTCGCCTGCGGGGAACGCCCTAACCCTATCGCACTCCTGAACATATGTGGCCATACTGCAAATATGTTTTGGCATGGATTTTACTAGCCGGCCGCCTGCCTGACGCCAACCCTCCTTGGGAATGTTCTCGTTATAAAGGAGGGGGGATAGGAGAAACGGAGTAAATGGATAGGATGTATGATGAGGAATAAAGGGTTTGTAGGTGGGGGTACTGTAGTCACTGGAAGGATATAGGGTAGTGACTACAGTAGCTCGGAGAGCCGGCAGCGCGTACCCGAAGCCCTGTCTAATGGTCGGACAGACCAATAGACAGAAGCCCCCCCTGACTATTATATATATATACTGGGTAGTATTATTGTCAAAAACTGCTGCTGGTGATCGATTTTTCAAATATACTGCCGTTTTCACAGCCTCCGCCCATAGGTGTTTGTCGCATGAAGCATCATACAGGAGACAGCGCGCTTTTTCTACAATTGATCTATTGTATCTTTCACTTAAGCCGTTCTGTTCCGGTGTATAGGGAACTGTCTTTTGATGAATTATCCCATGTTGCTTGAAGTAATTTTCCATCTCTACTGAGCAGAATTCCCCACCGTTATCGGACCGCAATATCTTAATCTTTTGTGACCGCTGATTCTCAACCTGTTCTTTGAATTCACGAAAATACTTAAAAGTCTCATTCTTTTCCTTTAGAAAGTAAACAAAACACATCCGGCTGTAATCGTCAATAAACCACAGATAGTATCTAGACAAGCCAAGTGATTTCTTCTCCATGGGGCCGCACAGGTCTGTATGAATCACTTCTAGGACCCTGCTGCTTGTGCTGGTACTAGCAGAGAAAGGCAGCCTGCTTTGTTTGCCCTCGCAGCAAACTACACAACTTGATTTGCTTATATTCTGTTTTTCTTGGTAAGTTACACCTTTAACTGCTCCCTTTTTCATTTTCTCAAGGTCATTCATATTTATATGACCCAATCGTCTGTGCCAAGTGTTGCATGTGGTCTGTACAACTGCTGCTAAAAGCTGCTTCGACTTTTCAATGTGTAATCTGTACACTTCATTCTCCAAGCTTGCTTCACCAATACAAACATTCTGAGTGTTGTAAATGTAACATCCATCTTTATTGAAGGATACTCTGTTACCATTTGCGATCATTCTGCTGACTGAAAGCAAGTTTGTGGTGAGTGTTGGTATGCACAAAACATTCTTTATATCTACTTCATGTGTGATTGTTTTCACTCGCGTAGTAAGCCGAAGATCTCCAGAGCACAACACTGAAACTTTCGTGCGATTAGCGACAATTATTTCTTTCACTTTCGGTTCATAAGTTATGTTTGTCAACACGTTCTTGTTTGACACCATGTGAGCTTTGAACTCTCGCGTAAGATAAACTGCACTCAGCACGTTCGAAGTTGATTTCTGTGTCTCTTTGTTTAATAGGCGGCACTGGCTCTTGAAATGTCCGATCTTTTTGCAATGGTAGCAATGAATTTGTTTTTTCTGAGTTGTATTGACATTGACATTTCTACTGACAGATGACGGCGTCATTTCATTTTTGCTACTACCACTATGCGCCTGTAGGTGGCGTTTCTGAACATGTGCAATTAGCGCGCCTTCTGACCTAACCTCAAACTCCGAACTCATGTCTAACAATTTCGTTTTTATAGCATCAGCACTTTTCTTCAATCCTGAGTGTTCGATCGCCATTATCATTGGGCTAAATCTTTCTGGCAGTCCTGCCAGCAACAGAGAGCCGATCCTCTCGTCGTTTATTTTGAATCCGGTGCCCTTTAATCGCTGAGCCGTTTCCACAATCAGATTAACGTAGCTGGTCATACTATCACAACTCTCCAAACGTATTGATATTAGGCTTCTTAAGAGAGTAATCTTGCGCGTAAAGCCAGAATCATCGAAGATTTCAGTTTAGCCCACAAAGCTTGTACCGTGATTTCGGTTTTTATATGGACAAACAACGACGGATCAATTGTCATAATTATTTTTGCCCTCGCCTTCTTATTTTCAGCTTCCGTTAGCCCCGTGGTGCTGGTTACATCTATGCCTTCCAGGATCATGAAGTTTTCGGCGGCAAACGCCCAGTCGTCGTAATTCTCGCGTCCTTTTAATTTAGGAACGTTCACAGAGTAATTACCTGACGACATTTTTGCACTAACAGTAAAAACGAACGAAAGTCACAAACACTAATTACTTTTTACTTTTCGACCATAACTAGGCCCATAACCTGATGAAATAATAAAACTCGCTTGGTGGTTTGCAACAGACTGACATTTTATTCATAGACCAAAGAGTAAGGTAGATTTACACTCATATACCAATTGATGGCTTTAGTAGTATAATATTTTGTTATTAAGTTACATTTTATTTATAACAGAATGGACTCGAAGGAATTAAGCTGTGCAATTTCAGTGCGCATTGGAAGAATTTCATCCGACAGAAGACAGATTGGCAGGCAAAATACACGGTTTCGTTTATCTTGGATCGGAATCTATGAAAAGAAAGTCGCTTTAAGTGACAATCAAAACGGCTTTGAAAAACTTTGAAAAAAGTTATTGTACGTTTGACTGCACAGATAGCGTAGTGATTTAAGTGGCCGACCCTCACCTGACACTACGCTGAATTTTGTGGGTTCAATTCCCATAAGAGACAACATATTGTGTGATACATAAATTGTAGTTTCTAGTCTGGGTGTTAATTGTGTCCGTTGATTGTATCATGTTGATCTATTACTAGCGCGGTTGTTGTAAAAATGATGCAACAAATTGCTTTTATGGTGGATTGATTCTTGACACACAATTCTTCTTTGACCTCTTACATTATGCTATATTTTAATTTAAAATATATAATATAAATAATATCTCCTAAATGTAAAGTTGTCCCATGTTGGGCGCCAATGTCAGAATTTTAAAGTAAAGAAATATTTTATTTTATTGCCTATACGGGTGAGAGTAAAATTATTCTTATTGCAAGATTTAGAGGATGGGAAAAGAAATACATATGAGCAGGAGCGAGATGAGGGAGAAGGCAAGAGCATCCAACACTCTTACTCACCGAATTACTCGCAACGTTTAGACGCTGTAACTTAACGTCGATATTCTATGAGAGGGTAAGTAGGTACTGTCGCGTTCGAGTCAGCCCAATCATGCTGAAATCAGCAGGGTTCTAGCTAAAAAATTAAACGATCCAATGCATTGCGTTGCATACTGAAGAGCATAACTATTGAGTCTATTCCTCTCACAAAATAAAAAAATATACAGCTCATGCAGATATCTTCTATTATGCATAACTAAATAAAGATTGCATTGTCACTGCGTATAACCTGCAAACTGAAATAAGTAACTGACTATTTGATGATACCTACCTCATGTTTTTTCAACAAGACATATTTTGTCCTAATTCTAAGAAGCTTAGTGAAGAAACCAAGTTACTGTCACACAGAACTTATCTGGGGCCCAATCCTACTAAATAAATACAGTTTCGATATGATGTCAGTGTCATACTTACGTCACAAAAATCGTATTCTTTTATGATTGAATGAAATCGTAACGAGATCGTAAATTGAAACAAGTCTCAAAATATGTGTCAACGACGAACTGTTTATTTCAAATTATACGATATTGACATTAGGTTATCAGAATACCGCTGCTGAGGTCATTCAAAATATAATATCAATGTCATATAAAAATAAGAGAATTGGACCCCAGGTTCAAACGCATGGCGCAAACCACTAACTTCTAAACTATGTGTGCATTATATTAGCTGCCGCTTGTACCATATGATCTCTTGGACAACCTTATGTCATTGGTCTTTTCGGTCATAAACATCTTTGAAAATCATTTCTGGAGGGTTCCTAAAAAGCTTTGGAAAATTGCGATACCGACCAGCACATAAAATGTGTTTTCAAGTTATTCACGAGCCGAAATAAAAAAGTGAAGTACAACATATCACCGATGTCAAACAAAAAAAAACACTTACCCAAAAAAATACAAATACAATATCGGGCGGTATTAATTCCTTTATATTAAACGCTATACATTTGTCCGCGAAGATAATTATACGATGAAACGAACAAAGAAGAACGTTTCGGCCATATTAATTTAGAGCCATACATCAAAACAATATGTTTAAGCCGGCGTTGACTTTAGGCATATTCATTGTTGAACACGGCGTTTAAATTTCGAATGTGCTCGAAGGATCAGCGGAAAATAAAATGAGTATAGGCTTTTACAGTAAGTTGACCAGCGAGACATAGTTGGGGAACAGCATTACCGGATATTAATAAGTAATATTCTAGGCAAGTTTTCAGTATTAAGCAAATCAACTGAACTTTCTGTATTGTCCTCATGTTTGTAGTTGTTTTAAAATATCACTCGCTCCGAAATCTGATTTGCCTTTTCTGAACAGTAAGATCAACAGACACTAACCCGCTTAAGCCACATATATCTGAGCACTACACTGCTTTGAAGAACGTTAGCACATCGCTATAAATATTTTTTTTAGAACTAGGATTGGTCTATAGACTTCGACATACGAATTAGCGTTACTAAAAATATATTAAAAATATGTCATTTTAGTCATTTCAGCACTTTCAGTAGGACTGTGAATGACAATTCAGAAAAAAATGCCCAAAAGAAATAGACCTACAGGATATTTTGCACATAAACACATTCATACATGCACCCGGCTTCAAAGCCATTTCTTCTTCTTCTTCTTCTTGTCGTATCAGTGGCGATTTTAGATGACAGGCGACCAATATTCTGCTACAGCTATGGGATTGTTTGTGGCCTTATACATGCAAGAGAAGTAGATGTTGAACTGAACAACACCTGCCGTATAATAACAGGCTGCCTGAATCCGACACCGCTTAACATGGTGTATCCTTTGGCAGGTATCGCACCTCCAGAGGTGCGAAGGAGTGTGACGTGTTCCATCGAGAAATCGAAACAAGAGACGGACACCTGACATCCACTCCATAATAAGGAAACCATTTCAACCCGCCTAAGGAGTCGTAAAAGTTCAAAGCCATTAATAGCCGATTTTATACGATATAACAAAAAAATATCAATGGACTCGCATTACATCTTCGACACTGTGCCTTTCTCCTTTAACTACATTTGATTACAAAATAAATTATTTTGTCTCTTGTTAAGCATGGTTTTTACGTCAGGTATAATGTTTATAATGTACGAACTTAGGTTGGTATGATGAGTAAAAGTAATAAAAAACATTAACTATAATAGTGAACAAAGTTATTAACTAAGTTGTAAAAATGTTATATTAATATAGATAGTTACCATATATAATTTACTTCTAACATAAAAAATCTTTGGAAAATACTTTTCCAAGTTAAATTATAAACTTAGAAGCTAGGATAAAATATTTGTCTCCGAAAGATATTAGTTTAAACTGCCATAGGTATATTCTAAAGTCGAACGAAACTTGAATATTGTTTATCTCAAGGTTTGTTTATCCGGATCTCATCAGACGGGGGAGAAACTGACCATAATTCCTATTTTACCAATCTATATCGAATGATAGAACCACGCTACTAGTAAGGGTTCTGATTACCATACTGCTCATTTGCTTATTTCGGCGCTCATTAAAGATATACAAAAAATATAATTAAATAATGTCAACGCACATACATATATCTAAGTGGGTGCAATGATTTTGGCTGCACTGTAATATTCACAAATAATGCGTAGAAAATTAAATCCTGCTCTATTTTATTTCTATGGAATTAATGTGCTATCCAAGTTTCTTCACTTCATACTAAACATAGGATCTTTTTTTACTTTAGTGGAATGTCCCATAGCTAATGCATTGCCACCTTCAGAAGATATTTGTCTGCTTAAAATCGGTAGCTCAAAAGGATGCTAGAATATTATGAACATATTATGTACATACATCACAGCGGCTGAAATTATGAATCTCTATCGTCAGATTAAATTTTTTATTTATTTATTTTCATTTATTTATCACATCCTTACATACCACTATCATTACAGGATAACCCATTGCAATAGTGTAGCAATAAAAAAGTAAAACAATATACAGTAACTATACCTATAACTAAAAACTTATATTAGAAAGGTAACAAAAAGCGGCCCGTGTGAGTTCACTCAGTGAGCACGAAAACAAATCTACTACATCGGACAGTGCACTGAGCGTCCGCATTGCCCTCGTAAGCGGTGCGCGCTGCAGCAGGTTGGTGCGCGCTCGCACCACCGACAACAGCGGCGGTCGTCGCCGCCGCCGCTCCGCGTACCCATGCGGAACACACAGCCCGATTGTACGCAATACGCCTGAGTTGTGCACTTTGCCACGTATTATTTTAAATAGATAGGTAGTAAGAGCTACCTCTCTTCTTACCTCCAGTTTGTAGTATCCTACCATGCCTAACACAAATAGTGTCGGGTACAAAAGTGGATATCCTGGATACACCCCATACATCTTAGAATAAAAAAATCTAATAAATTTATTCTGGATGCGTTCTAACATTAATGAATATTTTGTTTCGTGCGGTGACCATATTGCAGAATTATGTTCTAAATGGCTCTTAACCAGTGCCTCATACAATGCTCTCAGTGCCCCAGTGTTTGTAAACTGGTTAGCTTGGCGTAGTACTAACCCCAAATTGCGATATGCTTTCTTGCAAATGTGCAACACATGCTTTTTGAAGCTAAAATCTGCAGAGAAGTACACGCCTAAGTCCCTGACCTCTGTGACGCGTTGTAGTGGCATACCTTCCATCTGATATTGATAGTGGCTTGGGGTGTGTGAGCGACTAAAAATTATCACAGAGCATTTAGTGACGTTAAAGTATAACTTATTTGCTTAGCTCCACTCTACTATCTTATCTATATCTTGCTGCAGATTATCATGATCCTCGTTTAGTTTAATTTCCCGTACTAATTTAAGGTCATCAGCAAATAACAAAGGTGTTGATCTAAGTACTACATCAAGTAAGTAATTTACAGTTAAAATAAACAGTAAAGGCCACAAATTAGTGCCCTGACTCACGCCCGATCTGGTATAATATGGTTCCGAATGGCACCCACCACAGTCAACATATTGACGTGTCCCGTAAATAACTGGCAAAGAAATTTAATGTATATGGTGTACAACCTACGCTAGCCAACTTCAATAGCAACACATCGTTGTCAACTGTGTCAAAAGCTTTCCTAAAATCAAAATAGGCAACATCCACTTGTTGGCCAGCATCCACCGTTGGTACAAGATGAGTCATTAGATCCAGCAACTTTCCAGTAGTCCCGACAACTGAGACAACTGAGCGCTTATCTGTGGATATAGACAACTGTAGATGACTGCCTCGAATACCTTTGCTGGGGTGCAAAGGACCGCCACTGGTCTATAATCGCTAGCAGCTGGACCACCACCACCTTTCGGTACGGGTACAACTCGAGTTAGCTTCCAGCGATCGGGAAACGTTGCGGTCTCAATGCATACATTAAATAAGTGCAGGAGCGGTTCTACCAGTACTTCCGTACAATCCTTAAAAACAAACGGTGGTATACCATTTGGCCCCACAGAGTGTTTGGACGGCAGACGAGCCAGTGCGCGGCGCACGTCGGCAGTGGTGACGCGCGCAAGGTGCGCCCACGCGCCCGGCGGCTGCTCCGCGCGCGCCTGAGCTGCCGTTACATTAAGCTGTGCTGGCTCCGGGTTGTAAACAGACTCAAAAAAACGTGCAAATTCCTTGGCACACTCATATTCCGACAAAACATGCCCTTCTTTCATTATTTTGCAACTGCTCGAGTTACCCTTTCTTCTAATGAAGTCCCAAAATGTGCGTGGATCTTTTTCTAAATTACTTTGCACGCGATCGCGGTATTGGTTATGTGCTTGTGCAGTTTCATACTTAACTACCGCTCTGCAACGTTTAAATGCCTCATAATCAGTACACAATTTACTTGATTTAAATTTTTTGTGTAGCTGATGTTTCAGTTTTATAGTTTGGATAAGGTCAGTCGTATACCATACCGGATAAATACGCTTTCTTTTAACCCTACCCAATCTCTTCGGGGGAACACATACTTCGAACGTTTCATAAAGTTTGTCATAAAAGAAATTTAAAACTAAGTCTGGGTTATCTAGATAATATATTTCACTCCAATCTATTTCAGTCAACATATAATACAAGCGATGGAAGTCAGCTTTGTTAAAGTTCCATTGTTTGAATGAAATAAATAAATAAATAAATGAATGGAAGCCAACGAACCGTAGCAAATACCCACGAGTAAACAAACACATCTTTTAGATACTGGAATTATGAATAACTAAATTAATGTATCACTAATTGGAGCGACAAAGGTTACAAGTGTAAATAGTGTCTGAGCACTCATTAACTACAGCATTGTCCAGAGAATGAGTCCTCCAGCCGAAATAAGTACCATTTAATTTGAAAGACAAGTATTTGCATACGTCTATGAAATCTTAAAATATAAAATCCTTGCGTTACTGACTGACTGACAGACACGCTACAGCTGAAACTATTAGGCGCAGGAAGCTGAAATTCGGCAAGTATGTTCCTTGAGGACCGTAGGGGTGCACTAAGAAGGGAATTCCCGAAATTCCCACGAGATCGGCCAAAACGGGTAAATTTAAAAAAAATGCAGGCGTAGCTGCTGGCGTCCTCTAGTACTTTAATAAACTTTTATCATTAGCTTGTGTTGTGGACTGAACTCCTGCTGCATTACGAATATATTTCTAAAATTGATTTTAAAATGTACCTACTTGCCGAAATTTAAAAATTGATTTAACTGCAAATTCTCAGTTTTGTCTATTTTTGTGTACTAGTACTATTGTGCTATTTCTATTCGTAACTTGGATATTATGTCAATCGAAGGAACTTTGCATATTTTTATGAAAACGTTTTTCCAGTACAACAAAATAAATACTGGGGCAAAAGCTTCTAAAATAGGTCCGCCGAGTATTGCTTTTTTTTGTTATTATAACTTGATAAATATTGCGATGTAGTCGCTATTTATTTTACTATCAAATAAAAAATTCTGTCCCTTAAAATTTTAATGGTGATTACCATTAGCTTTTCAGTGTGTTTGTTTTCAACGGCCACTGCTATTAAAGACACACAAAAACTGCTGCTATACACTGCTGGCTATACGGTTTATACAGTGGTAGTAATGTGAATGAATTAAGTAGCTATGATTCTTAAAATGTTTCACATAGGTCAAACTCAGCTCGTTTTATATAACGTGGCATTTATAATTAAAATAAATCTAAAATTAGTATTATCATGTTGTTTGTACATATGTTTAGGGTAAGATGGGCATTGCATACCCTATTGGTTAGAATACCTCTCAATCAATAAAGGATTAAAAAAACATTTACTAAGACGTAAACAGCGTATAAAAATAAAAAGAGAACACATTTTAATACATGAGTATCACCAACAACACACGAGAACATTGTGGTTTCTACGCGGTTGTTTAATTCCTTCTAACGTAATCTTACTACCAGATAGGAATAAATCAGAAAATAGCAGAATTCAAATTCATATAACATTTACATTTCCGATTTTTTTTAAAGTTTCACGTCATCATATATTTGCTCAACCAAATATGTTCATTTCTGAAAAGAAATTTTGGCATTCAAGCGATCTGATATCACACGTTTAATGTGCGTATTTCAACCAAGCTACAAACACATATACGGTGTCCCTACAGCGTATCTTATAACAAAAATATGCTCTTATTTCTGTGTGCAATGACGTTAAGTCCACTGTCTTGTTTTACTACATAATGTAGACTTTATGTTTCTGTCGTCCATTATCTTAAATTCTAATTTGTGGAGTCCCCAGTGACAACTACATTAGATAGCGCGTTAGTAAAACTGAATGTTTGTGTTCAAAATTATTTTCCAGGTGACTTAAAATCCACTTAGGTCATAATCCAACTGTTATTATATACTTTAAGGTTGGTAAACTTAGCGAGACGCTCTACCACGTGTAGAGAAAATAGTATTTACTTGCTTTTAGTTGTTCGAAAAATGATTTCACTTAAAGGTTGTGTCAATTGCGTCATGGTAACAAAAGTTTGTGGACAAGCTTACAGTCATGATGACTTTTGACCACATGGTTTTGCTACCATGAAAATCACGGTGAATTTTTCGTGAAATTTCGCGATCGACACATGACCATAATCATCAGTCTCTCCGCGACCAAGCTCGGTGCAAGACGAGCGAAACGTCGGAAACAAACAGGTATTTTTACCTTAAATATGTTAAGTTAACGCGATTAAGACCCGCTAAATTATTTTGTATGATGTATACAAATCGCGAAAGTTTAAAATCGATTATGACCTATGAAGCACTGTAAATATGACTATTTAGACCTGATTACATACGGTACTGACAGCTTATGTGCTTCGCCCATGTTTTAAAAGCACTGTTAAATTATTTTTCTAGGAAGGTCACTTATCGGAAACTTAACTAAAACGTGATGTAAAAAATAAAAACGCTAATTCTAATAATTGTACTCTTTCCAAACCAAAGATGTGTGCCTAATATTTTTACATTGGAAATGCAATTCACTGTTTACATATGCAGGTTAATGAATTCACTGTATGAATAAATTTGTGGAAGACTAAGAAAATTAAAATTATAAGTGCCGCCAACTGTAAATAAAAATAAATTTAACGTAAGATATATTTTCACTTTAAGTCTAGCGTCTATAATTTGAGATCAAAGCCATCCATATCAGATGGCAAAATTGTCGTAGAAAATCTTTTGAGCTGGGAAATGCTGAGAATTATCGTGATCAATGTTTAATTACTTAGTAAGCTGAATTTGAAATCTAAACTAACCAGGGACTCATTAAAATACAAGATCTTTCTTTGTCTTAATTCAAGAAAGTAAAACTTTTGCTTTTGTTTTGCCATTCAAGATAAAAATACTTACGCGGTCCATGGTTATGGAGTTAGTTCGAATTATTCCATAAACTGTTGAGAAAAACAATCACTGCTTCCAAGAAATCGATTACCGGTAGCACCAATGATACTGTCAATAAAAAGGTAGGTAAACTAAGGCGTATGATCCGAAACTCACACAAATCAGTCCAGTTATTAAAAATACTTCAATGACTTACGTACAGAAATAATTATAAAGTTTTTAATATAATAATAATTGAAATAAAGTTTTTCGTAGTAGTAGTAGACTACTACGAAAAACTTTATTTCAATTATTCTAAATTTATTATTGTGCGTTATAGCTAAAATATGTTTAGCTTCTTTTAAAATAAAAATATTGCAAACAGTAAAACGAATATCATCACAAATACAATACCTACTATTGATGGTACCTATCTCGCAGAAGTTGCTTCATCATGTTACTTGTGAATTTCACATCGAGCTTTCTCGAAGAGAGGTCAAAGGAATACTTTTCTTGTAAAATGCAACTGTTACCTTCTATACCCTTCGCTTTGTTGCATCGTTGTGCCATTTATTGTGTTTCATTTTATTTGAATTTAGTGCTAGCTTTGTGTAAGGTTATGAACTTACATTGGCAGTGTTTCCTGGAATGTATCTTTCATACCTTTATCGAATTAAATATGTATTAGTTGGAATGTTATTGAATGCAAGGAGTACAATATAATATACTCGTACATCGCATTATTGTCTCTTATTTACGTACCATTACTTATATTTCAAATTATTTTTAAGAAAGATTATTCGGCACAGCATATATAAAGGTATGGTTTGGGCTGATATTCAGATATGGTGTCGTTCCATCAGGCCTAGTTCTTACTTACTTCTAAAAACGTCATCAAGTAACAATATGTATCTAGCGATCTAGTGGCGTATAGTTATTTAATGAAGATAGTAATTAAGCTGCCAATATTTAGCTGGCTGACAATGACCTTCGACTATTAAAGGTCATGTTACAAAATATTCTACTGGATTGCGAGCGCTAGTTCTTTTGACTTTAATTTACATGTTCACCTAATCATGACATGTCACTTTCTAAGCCTACACAGAATGGAAACCTTAGTAGATATGCCATAACAAATGTTCGTTTCTTTTTTGTTTATACACGTTACGACTAATGCCATGAGCATCATCTACCAGTCTACGTCGGAGTGCTTCAAAGAGAAAAGTAGGCGTAGGTATTATACTTATATGGAAATAGAATATCTAAAAGCTGCTGCTTTGAATTTCAAACTTTTAATTTTTGATATCGGTTTAGTTATCAGGTTTTTGGGTATATTTAATCGAAAACTTACCTAAACCTCATCATCATCTTAGCGTTATTCCGATTTCAATATGGGGTCCGCTTACTAGTCTAACCAGATTTGGCTGAATATTAACTTTTCTTAACAGAACCACTTGTCGCTGTCTACTGTCTGACCTACGCAACCCAAAGGGATTGCGATGTTCCATAGTTTAGACTAGTGTCAGATCATTAAGAGATCCTAATCCGTGTGGTAACGGCTTAAGAATAAGGATTGTCACCACCCCATATCATCCCATGGGTGTCGTAAGAGCCGACAGAGGGAGTATATTATGCAGAGAACAGCACTGTAAGAGAAGGAAAACTTGATACAAACCCTATACCAACCCGTTTGGCCAGCGTGGTATAGTAGGCCAATTCCTCCTTTCAAAGGAGAGGCCTAGTCCAGCAGTGGACTGTTAAAGGCTGATGATGATTAAGAGATACCGACGCCTTATAACGACTGTCAAAGATCTTCATGACAGTCGGGGCTTACGGTGTAACGTGTTCTCCAAGGCACGGGGCAAGCGATAATTAACAATTTAATATGCACATAATTTCGAAAAGTCATTGGTGCGCACCGTGGATTCCTACCCGATACCCATTGCATGGCAGTCTATTGGTATCTCCACTAGGCTATCGTTGCCTAAAACTTACCTAAATCTATCAAATGATTAATTCCATTTGATAATGTTCCCTTCGAAAAGCACCTATAACCTCAGTATAATGGAATTCATTGAACGAGTCTGTGCGCTTGTTTATTCACTTGATCTGTATCGCTCTAGAAGATTCAGTACAAGTTCATCAAATCGTGTTTTGGTAACAGTCAATACAGCTCAAACTTCAGTAATGAACTTAATTTTGTCTCAAGTATCGTATTATGTTTAGCGATACTTTCTCCAATAGTCGAAAAATAATATTCTCTATGGTTAAAGTGTATACAGATTATACAAAAAAGACAATCAGTTACAGCGCACCAATCGGCTTTAGGTGACGATGAGATCAGATAAAATTGCATACGAGTACGAAATCTATTTCGACTAAAAGTAATTCTCTAAAAATAATTGGTACATATATAATAATAGTATAATGAAGTTAGTTTATAAAATAAAGTTATTTTAAAGGATTTTATCAGTCAGGTAATAAAACTATTCTACGGTGTTCTAACCATTCTAGTTATTTTGATTAACATTTTTATTTTAAGTTACAAATTCGACTGCACGGTCGGCGTAGTGCCGTAGTGGTTTAAGGCAGCCACCTCGCCGCTAGACGCTGCGCTCAGTGTTGTGGGTTTGATCCCCACACGAGACAACACTTTGTGTGATTCATAAATTGTTGTTGCGAGTCTGGGTGTTATTTGTGTCTGTTAGTTGTATGTTGGTAAAGTCTCCCGTGACACTCGATTTAGTCCTAGTGCGAAAGTTGTATTTTTTAAAAGAGAAATTGTGTAATGTTGGCGATGGTTATTGGTTTCCAAAAAAAGTGAGTATAAACCATACAAAAATAAGGTGAAACATATGAAATATGAAATGAATGAATAAAACGAAATATGAAATGCAATGAAATATGTAATGAAATGAAATAAATTTATTTTGATCCCACACAACAAGTTACATACATACAAAATATAAGAACAGTCAGAAGAACAAAAAATAATTACATAGCAATTACAGAATAAACAGAAATAATAATAAAAAAAATAATAACATACTTATAGGTACAGACAGTAGAAGAAAAAAGTTGTTCAAGATCAGGTGTGTGTGGTCAAAAAAGGACCCAATTCGGCATGTGCCAGGCGCATACCTGGCTCCGTTTTTCAATTAGGCCCTCAAGTGACTCACGAAAGAGATATCAAAAAATATATAGGTATATAAAAATATATAAAAATATATGTTTCGTATTTCACATAAATTTCAAATAAACTCAGGCGTCAGTCTCATTTTGCTATGGAAAGTGGCAGTTAACTCACAAATCACGCCTGTCTGTGTATTAAAAGTAATAAATTTATCCCATGTGGAAGATCTTTTATTAGTCTTGAACTTTAAAATAATTTTGCTAACAAATTGTCTTTGCTTTGCAATCAACCGAAAAATATCTTTTACTCCATAAAATAAACTTACGTTAAAGTCATGGTCACCCCCTGGACTAATCTGCAATACAAAATTATAAACTAAATTAGTTATTTTTCCAAATGCAAGATACCCTTTATATCCCACCCATACAAAAACTTACCGACTGTGTTTGATAATAGTTTGGCAGTCGGTTGGCTTTTGATTGTTTACTCACACCTACATAATTATTCCACAGTATCGATTTGTAATCATTCATTCCAACATGTATGATGAAAGCATTCCTGGGGCAGGAATGCTTTCATCATAGGTTTCAGTGCTTGTACAAAGATTCGACATACCATATCTCTCTGGTGGTTTCCGTGTTCGTCTGGGTCTGTCCATGAAACCTTCATTTTCACACGGAAGTGTACTCCCTTGAGTCTTCATAATCATTTTCACTGTTGGAGTTATTTTCAAGCCTAGATATTGATTCAAACTTGTTACCTTCTGGGCTTGTTGTTCTGGTTTAACCTCAACCCCTACTGAAGCAACGTTCTGGTCTTGCACTAGAATCGTGCATTCAGAATTGATTTCTGGCTCAATAATAACCACATCCCTAATTGTAAACACAGTCCTTGTTTCTGGATTATAGACTCTGTATCCCTTTATGTTATCTGGGTATCCTGTAAGAATACATTTCACAGATTTCTTATCCCATTTCTTACGCTTTTGTTTAGCAACATGTACCATGACAGTGCTACCGAATATTCTAAAATGACTGATATCTGGTTTTGTGCCAGTTCATAGTTCATATGGCGTTCTATTATCCAACGCAGCAGCCACAGTTCGATTCTGCAGGTACACTGCCGTATTTGTGGCCTCACCCCAAAACTCTTTTCCCAGGTTTGCATCAAACAGTAGACATCTCGTTTTTTCTACGATTGTACGATTGTATCTTTCACATAAACCATTTTGCTCTGGGGTGTATATGTTGCTTTTCTGGTGAATAATCGTCAATCGTCCAGCACTGTTTAGGTAATCTAAATCAAATTCCTTATTGCAATACTCTAAACCATTATCGCTTCTTATCAGGTTTATTGTTCTATTTGTTTGATTTTCCACCTGTGCTTTGAATATTTTGAAATACTTCAGAGCCTCATTTTTGTGCTTCAGAAAATAAACAAATGTAAAGCGACTGTAATCATCGACAAATAACAAGAAATACCTTGCTCCTCCTATCGATGTAGTCTCCATAGGGCCACAAATGTCTGTGTGCACTAAACCTAGCAAGTTGCTGCTTCTCTGACCACTGCTTTTAAATGGTAAGCGACACTTTACCTTCACAGCATGTTGTCCAAGAAGCCTTGCTTATTTCTACTTTATCATCAAATGACATTCGCAAGACAGCATTTTTCATTTTATTTAAATATTCCTTGTTGACATGTCCTAATCTGCGATGCCATGTTACTCCTAACACAGCTGATGCAGCCAAATACTCCTGGGATATCAAGCTTACTTTGTATACCCCATTGACCTATACTGCTGTAGCGTCTAACTGTTTCTTTTTATTATAAACATCACAGCCTTTTTCTGTGAAAGACACACTGTTTCCTTTTTTAATAGTAGGTTAGTCGTCAGAGATGGTATAGAGCGTACGTCTTCTACCACGATGTCGTACTCGCAGTCATCAGTTGAAGTCGTTATTTTAACATTGCCAGAACATAATACTGTCAACTTCTCACTATTAGCTACGACAATTTCTTTATTTTGTTCATATTTGGTATTCATAACCCAACCTTCATTTGCTGTTAGGTGTACTCTTGCCCCGGAGTCAATATACCAATCATTTTTGTTGAAATTCACACTTAAAAATACTGCACTAAATGCGTTTGATTGCACTCTTTCTGTATTTTTCTTATGTGCTAAATTATTTTCATTCATGCACTGATTTTTGTAATGGCCGACTTGTTTACACCGGTAGCCAAAGAGAATACAAATACTACGTAAGAAGAGGCGGATGTGCCATAGATCATGCGAGACTTTCAGCTTTGTATGCTAATTGACATCGTTTTTATGTTGTCAGCATTGTCATATTTGTCAATATAGGGATGTACCCTCTAGTGATTAACGAAATATCGATATCGATAATAAGAAATAATTATGTTTCGACTAGAATTATACATTTCCAACACAAATAAAAGATGTATTTAATATTTATGTGTTTATTCAAACAAATTAGCCTATTCTATAAATCTATTCTAGATTAGCGAAAAGAAATACGCAGAACTAAAAAATATAATTGTATGTACATGTAATGGAAAGGGTTTCAACATTTCTTCTGTAATAGGATTTAAAGAAATGTATATAGATACAAGGCACAGCTGGTTTTCTGACTTGAGTTCCCTTTTTTTCGTCCCTGTCCTTCGGCTTAAAATGCTTGCCACACACATAGTTCAACTGATGTAATTTTTCAATGGGCACATAAATCAAGTCTTGGTTTCCAGTTGCAGCTACCCATTTTTACATCTAAAAAGAAAAAAAAGAATAGAATTTTTAGTCCTTGTGCCAATTTCTAATAACGGATTATCGATAACTGACAGGCAGCACTATTGTTTACCTACGAAGTACTAGAATATGAAACTTTAGAATATTTCCTTATTTTTTATGTTTCATTGAAATATGTCACATTATATACCATTATGAATATTCATTGATCTTTATCTAGGGACATTTTGCCATAAATACCTACCCTTTTTTCATTGCCTGACCGGCATGTTGTTGTATGCCATATTTTGCACGTTATTTTGCTTGTTTTCATTGCGCTCCTTTCAATGCTAATCAAATAAAATTTATAGTAACACTAGAAGTGTAAAATCACATTTATTTGGTATACACAAAGCACTTTTACAGTATGTTTTTTACGTTTTATAAACAAACTACATAACGCGGCAAAGTTCAATCTGGATAATAATGTGACAGTTGTGACATTTGACACTATTGACAGCCAAGGCGGTGATGTACGTATAACCCGTCTAACTTTGAAAGAATACTGTTCCAAGGGTACATAGTGAAGGATGCTATCTTCACGTTTTATATATATATATATAATAGTAGCCATTAAAAAGATAGCACGTTTCATACATTCGGTTTTTTCTTAGGAACTTGCGCCAGGCTGCCGGTAGCATTTTACTGCCATGTTTGACTTTGACAGAACAGTAGTACTGTCAACATTATACTTTTTCTTGGCCATAGACAATTTTTTTTTATTTTGCTTTGCATGACTGATAAAAGCACCGTTCATTTTGCTTTCGTAATCTACTGAATCCATATCTAATAGTTTTGTTTTAATATTGTCTGCCGTAATGGAAATGCCCGAATGTTCGATTGCCATTATCATTGGAGCAAAACGATCAGGCAATCCAGCCAACAACAATGACCCTGTCCACTGATCATTTATTTGAAAACCCGTTTCACTTAGCTTCTGCGCTGTATCAATAATCTGCGTCACATATGACGTCATTGAAGTGCAATTTTCTCGCCAGATTTCTTATTAGACTTATTCTTCGTGAAAATCCACTATCGTCAAATAATTGCTGTAGTTTGTTCCACAATTCTTTTGACGATTTTACAGTTTTGACGTGGACATACAATGACGGGTCGATGGTCATGATCAGATTCAGCAGCAGTGACCATTGATGACAACGAGTTTTGACACTCGTGAAGTCCCGGGAAAAGTTAAACTGTCTTGGAACCCGCAACGAACTTAATCAGAAGTATATTGGAGGAGTTGGAAAATAAATAATCCACTTCCCTCCTTAACAAAGCGGGAGACAAGCAACGAAGAGATATAGTGATGAGAAAAGATAAGCACCACGGACATGAGCATTAAGGGGGCCTAGATTGTGAACTATGCCTGTTTCCAGTAATATGTATGGCAGAAACGCCTAAACGCACGAAAATTCGTCCTACTTGCCACAAGATCCGTATAGTACACTACTCCAGAAGTTACCTCTAATTCGTTAAACATGATATTACGTTCAATTTGCCAAAGACTACACTCCCATAGAATGTGATGAGCAGATTGTTCATAATTGTTGCCAGATGTTGAACATTGGCATAACGGTGAATCAACTAGCTTAAATGAATACAACTTGCTCTTAAAGTTGCCATGACCTGTAAGAAATTGGGCTACACAGTGATCCACCTCCAACCAGTTCCTCGCCAGTCGCTCTCGGACGCATGGGAAGAACTGGTAGAGGCGACGGCCCTTAGTTGATGTGTTCCAGCGACATTGCCATTCATCAAGAAGATCGTCATAGACATCGAGATCGTCATCCGCGCTTGCTATTTCTTTCCCCTGTTCTGGCTTGATGCAATGCTTCATGCCTTCGAGTACTAAGAAATTTTCTGCAGCGAAACACCACTCCGAATAATTATCGCGTCCCTTTAGTTTCGGCACATTTATAAGGTAGTTGCTAGCCATTTTGGCGAACAATGATATACTGCGATAATTAAGATCACAGCTAAATCGCACTGGATACTGTCTTTTAACACTTGCTTGCAAAATCCTTGTTAAAACTAATACTGTCTTTTAACACTTGCTTGCAAAATCCTTGTTAAAACTACTCAATTGCGATTTTATGAGCTCTCTGGGCCCATAACCTGAAATAAAACAACGTATTCGCAGAGATGAGTGGCAATGCGCAGGACTATAAAGCGAATCGTAGCAATATAGTCGTTTTTTAATTTTTATGGATTTTCAAACGTACGCTACGCATTCTACTGCAAACGGTTTCATACGGAGTGTAATATTACAGAAAGATTGACTCATGCAGTTAGCTCTTGATAATTAGTTATCATGGCAACAAATTGCAATTTTTTTTTTTTTACCTATCTTGGAGTCAAGACAAGAATAATGGTAGATAAAAATGGTTAGGATGAAAAATTAATTAAGAGAACCAAGCCAGAAACGCGATGTCTCAACTAAAAGAATATCTAAAGATTTTTACTTTTGGCGATCCCCATCGAAAAGACTTTAGATTCCGAAGACAGTCTTTCGCACGTTTGCATTTATTTTACGCGAACTTAATAAAATATTATGAGTATTTACTGCCTACATGAAACATCTTGGCCACAACGATTCGCGCTTTTGCTTAAATAGAAGGAAGAAGAGCAATAACATGCCATATGTAGCACTTAAAAGCATGGGCTAAATGGAGTAAATATAAATCTCACCTTTTACTTACACCACGATGAATTGTCCACAATATATCCATCCATATATTCACATCAATAATATTCATAAAGATCTATGAATAAAAAAAGACTTTCAGCAGTAAATAAAATTCACCTCCACTTATCTTTCCAATCTTGATATTTATGGTCGAATGCTAATTAACTACGGAATTCAATATTCGAATTATAGATAAATCTGTAGACTTAAGATTCATTTTTGACAGTTTTTGGCATAAGCTCCATACAAAATATGTCAAACACGAATCTAAAATCTGCAGATCTATTTATAGTACGAATATTGAAAATGGCCGTTAGTTACTCAAGCGTCCATCTTAAGTTTCAACAGTAATTATTGACATGTTACAAATTTGAAATAGATCTACGCGTATCTACTCTAAAAAAAATCTTTTCTAGAGGAAATGTGTTCGTTGGTTTGTTTTAGAAAAACCTAAAGTATGATATTTTAAAGAGGTATTGTTATAAGGCCTCATTTTATTTCTGTATTGGAGAGGGAAGAAAAGTAGACAGGCGGAGAAAACTGAGGGTTTATCTGGTAAATCTATATCCGAGAGAGATTCGCTACACAAAAGCTTGTTATGAGAGTGCCGCCATTTGCCAATAACAATAAGTTGTAATGACTGATCATGACAAATTCGATTGTAAAACAAATATGGACAAACGCAATGAGACGTAGCAGCCAACATTTTCTTTTAAATATCGCAATTTACACCTGCAAGGCATAAGTCTTGACAATCGTGTGTTAGTTAATTGATGCAAAACACTAGTAATAACAACGAATTCAAATGCACCACGGTTGCGATTACTAATAGAAATCTTTTATTTCTGGTAATAAAAAAGGTTTACGATTTATATTCCTATTGTTTTATGCGAACATGAATTGGATTGAATAGCTGTTAAAACAATTCCAATATACACTAACTAGAATTAGTCGTATTTCTTAAAATATTATTTAACTATAGGATGCTACGCCCGCAGCGACGCCAGAATTTCAGGAAATTCCTTTGTAAATTCCCGCGGTCGCAAAGAACATACACGCTTTCAGCTTCTAGCGCCCAATAGTTTTGACTGTCCGTCATTCTGTAGTTAAATTATTTTAGATAAACAGATAAAATGTTCGTAGAAACATGCAATAAATATTTAAGCTTGATATCCAAAATAAGTAAATAACATGTTTAGTCAAAATAATTATTACATAAGTAAACGATCATAGTATTTCATCAGGCCAAACCTAAGCACACTCATTTCAAAACTGGCAGGCCTCATCCATCTTTCATTACGCTGATCAATTATGAAGAGTTATCGCTCATTCATCAATACAGATATAATTACTTGGAACGACTGACTGATTCATTAACAGAGAACTAAAACTAGTAACGTTACTATTCTCATACTCTGGTAGTTGATGTCTTTGTTTAAAGCATTATCCTATGAAAGGTGTTTAGAAAATTTCGCCCATAAAAATAAAATTAGAAACGACCGATTGCATAGGTTGCAATAATGCTTGTTGTTTACCATAGAGAATAGTTCGCTTTAATCGTAAAATAAATATGTATTTTTGTAGCATACAACTGCTGGTATGGTAATTTTCAACACATATTCTTTTAACTGCTCAACTTTGAACTGTGCATATTATGTTAATAAGTTACTTCAAGATAAATTAAATCCTATAAAACAATACTTGTCAAAAATACCAAGTCTCGCCACAGTAAAAAGTTGTGAGATCCGTGTAATACCAAGTCGGTTAATTAAAAATCTTTAATGTTTTAAATAAATTGATTGACTCGGCTATCACATGGAAACACAATATATCTCATAAGTAATACATATATAAATTAGATTTTTTAATGCGATTGCCAAGTCAATATATATAAATTATATTTTATTTCAATAACTTGCTACATTTGTTGACACAATACTTGTGCCGAACGACGTTTATTTGCACATTGTAAATACGTAATTACTATTTACATCTATTAAATACATTGAACTAAAAGCAAGGTGATACTTGATCAAGTATCAAGTAAGCAAGGTGATATCCTAACCTACGTAGAACACTACTATCACAAATAAAGCTCTCATATTACAATTGATTTTTATAGTACGTGACAGAAGTACCAACATTTTGCATTAAGAGCCACCATCAAGTGCTCTTAAATAGTCGAGACATTTGAAACAAAAGCCAATGTGACGATATATTTTATTTCGCGGGGGCGTCTCTATCAGTCAAATTCCCCAACCAGGATATTCGCTCGAATAGACACATTAGGGTCTGGTGGCGTTCTCGGCACGTACCGTACGACACCCCTACGTGACGAAGAGCTCCCTAGCGAATAACTGTGTGAAATAAAAACCCTTTTTATCAGAAAATCTCGTATTGCCTGCATATGAAGACATCTCTAATCATGTTTGTAAAGGGATCCTTTTGAGTGCGTCTGTGTTTTTCCATGATTAACTGAATAAATAGAGCTTGTTTGAAATGTGTACTTAACGTAATTATTTCGTGTTCTGCTTCTTAAGATACTGTCTTACTCGAAGTTGTCTAGCTTCGTAGAGTTGGTGTGTAATAATAATAAATATGAGGTACGTAATAACCAAGCATAATATCATTTGGAACGTTTTCGTTGAAAGTCTTCGTAGTGAAAGACATGTAATAAGACCCCAGCACTTGACCGGCGCGCAATATGACCAAACTCTTTTCATAGCGATAAGATTCTTGTGGTGATTGATGGAATCGTTAAATATGTAGTTACTTACAGGGTAGTTGGCTAATTAATGACTAATAACGAAGATGATCATTGAGAATAAATATCTATTCGTATATGCTACGCGAAAATATAAAATATCTGATAGACTATTATTGTACATAGTTCATCTCAGGTACATTTTCTTTTCAGGTTTTGTTAAAATGACATACGGCTCTAAGCAATTATATGACCGATTCTGAAATAAACTTTATCATTTACCTACACCTTGAAAACTTTATTGAAAATGATTAAATACATTTTACGCACAGTGTTGCTCAGGTGGCTGTCGGTTATCGCGACAAAAGAAGTGTAGGTATGTGTTATTCTAATGTATAAGCAAATAACTGCAAAGTTTAATTGAAATCAGTTTATTTGTTTTTGCATAAGGCTTCGTTCACACGACATTGTACTGCACGTTTTTTTGCAGTATACGTCTTAACGTATAAATAGTGGCACATACATTCTCTATAGAACCATTCACATGACGCTTGTACTGCAAAAAATCGTACACCGTTTATACGTTTAAACGAATACTCAACGGACTTGTCAAGCAAATCGAATGAACTTTAACGTATCCGGCATGCAGTGGCACATAGTATAGTTCGGACTCGTTCACACGGCACGATGCTCATACGTTTTTTATCGAATAGCAACCGAACAAGCGTTTAGTAGTTATCCGTCTTTTGGAGAAAGTAATACAAAAAACTTATTTTCATCGTTTAAATAGTATCTAAGTGTATCGTATAATTTCTTAAATAGTTTAGTACGGCCTGTTTCTTCATTTACCTATAGGATTTACACAAAACCTTCTGCTCTGTCGGCGGCGAAACCGTTTGCGCCTTTGATTGTACCAATATAAAAGAACAACCAAGCGTGGATCCATCATTGACGTCTATTCACAATCACAACTGTGTGAAGACTGCGGCTATTCGTTTTTTACACGAAGGAAAATCTACCGTGTGAACACCCGGGTGATTGTACGTTAAAAAACCGAATACAAAGAAAACGTGCTGAATAATGTCGTGTGAACGAAGCCTAAGAGTAACAAACATTCATACATCTACCCTCACAAACATTATGTAATAACAAAATTAATATTAGTAAGATATTAAGCAATTGTTTCCATCAGTACCTCAGACGTGCCTAGAGGATTGACCTTTGAAACGGCTCGCAGAGATATAGAGTGCTCTATGACACACACATCTGAAATGTCGAGGACTAACATAGTTACAAGGGATCTGGGGCAGTGGCATATCTGATTGAACTTATTTATTACTAGAGGACGCCAGCAGCTACGCCTGCAATTTTTTTTTTAATTTACGCGTAGAATTTCGGAAAATCCCTTCTTAGTGCACCCCTACGGTCCCCAAGGAATATACATGCCAAATTTCAGCTTCCTGCGCCCAATAGTTTCGGCTGTAGCGTGTCTGTCAGTCAGCAAGTAACGCAAGGATTTTATATATTAAGATTCTGAAAGATGTGCGTAGGCTAGCACGTCGCTTCAAGCTAGTGCGATGAACTATAGCCGTTTTGTATTCTCCAGTATGTAGTACACGGAACACTTAGGGTTTTCACAGCTTTAATGTTATATTGTAATGCTAAGTAATTATCATATTTGGATGATATCTGTTAATTATTTCGGATTTGCTAGAACGATACGAAATAATATTTGAAAGACGACAAGATTCACTTGCAATATTATTTAAAATTAGTACGTCACAATAATATAGGTATATCTCAACAACATTTATAAAACAATCCTAAATGTAATCAAGTTCAACTTAAGTAAACGAGGATGTTTTATTTATTGTTCCTGACTTTTTAAAAGGGCATACACTATTTACATATTCGTGAGTTTTCGTGCACGGATCAAACCTATAACACTTGTCTCTTTACTAAGCAGCAAGGCTCCCTTACTGTTTAGTAAACGACTTTATCCACCACCCATCTATGTAGCCTCGAAACAATTTTATCTAACTCAACAAAATTTCATTTATTAACCTTCCCTAATATAAATCTTTTGAGTTTAATAAAAGGCGATTGAAATTGCACTATTTATCATTTTCTTTTAAAATAGAAAATTCTTTTAAACAGAAAATATATCGTAAAAGAGCGCTTCAGACTCAAATAATACAACAGTTCAAATATATACTATTCTAGATAAAACATAGTAAAACAGATACTTCGATTATTTACTTTGAAAGATTTCTACACGTACTTGAAAGAATTCTAGACTATATGTTCATAGGCGTTTGAAGGCTTTCTGTATGTTTGAGAGAATTCTAGACCGTATTTTCAAAGAATTCTATACTGTAATATTTTCTAAGGTATTCTGTAAAGCGCTACTAATGTAAGCGTCACTTGCAACTGAATTGCATATTCTTGTCAGAGTTGCAGTGTGTGCAGAGTGACATGCTGAGAGTACTGGAAGAGACATAAAAAAACTTTTTTTTTTTTTTTTTTTTTTTTTCACTAGCCTGTACTGTCCCACTGCTGGGCAAAGGCCTCCCCCAAATCTTTCCATATCTTCTTGTCACCTGCAGTGTCAAACCAACTCCTGTGGTAGGCGTCCAAGTCATCTCGCCACCTCTTTCGGGGCCGGCCCCGGCGACGCTGTCCATCTTCTGGCACCCATAGTGTCGAGATCTTCGCCCAACGACCCTCGTGCATACGGCTGACGTGGCCCGCCCAGTTCCATTTTAGGCTAGCAGCCGTTTTACCCACATCTTTGACTTTAGTTTTGGAGCGCAGCTCAGTGTTTCTTATCCTATCTTTGAGTGAAATACCAAGGATGCTGCGCTCCATAGCTCTTTGACAGACCGCAAGGCGTGACTTTTGCAACTCGGTAGGCGACCAGGTTTGAGCACCGTAGGTTAGTATGGGCAGGATACACACATCAAAACTTACATAACGTAAATTATGTGCACGATATTTATGTACTTTTATGTTTCTAAATTGCAAATGTTTTGATTAGATTGTAAATTATACTAACTAAAATAAAAAAAACTAAAATATGCGTCAATTACAGTTAGGTATTGTGTGATACATGTATAAATATTGAAAGTTATTATTCTTTCTTATGTAATGGCATATTGTTATTACATAGTAAATAAAGTCAATTAATGGGTGCAATTAAATCAAAATAGAAGACAAAATCTACTTATTAGACTATTTTCCAGCCTTTCATGGAAATGATCTGCGAATATAAGAATAGGTATGTAGCCATTATAGATAAAAATATTTTTCTATTTAATATTTTCTTCGACCAATATTTTACGCGGAAAATAAGCGAAATGATGACAAGAATATACTGAATCTGTTTCAAACACATAAAACTCTAATCACATTTGAAAATCGAGGTTTTATGCTTCTTTATTCTAGTTATCAGCCAGAATAATCCCTATTCACATTATATGATGAAAATATAGTGCCGCTTTGAATCTACACACTATGTCAGTTTTGTTAGATGATTGACACTGAATTTTCGATACCATCGATCACAACATATCTCCATCGCCTGTTATAGAAAAAACGTTATTGTACAGAACATATTTATTACGGCAAACGCTATGATCAAACTATAAATGTTTCGTTTTATTGTAAGAATATTTTAATTGGATAGAATATAACTTAATAGTAACAGACACTTAATGAAATTCACTTATACATAAAAAAAACATTAACATCGTCATCAGCCTCTTTTATAATCTGTACCACTGCTGGGCATTAGCCTCTTCTCATAGATATATCAAAGGTATAGGCCGTATAATAGTACACCAGGTTGGCCATTTGCGGCAACGATGTCGGTATTGACTACACATGTGCAGAGTCGTATAATAACATTTTGGAGAACTCTCAGACATGCAGGTCTTCTCACCCTATTTATCATCATTTCAATTAAGCAAGTGGTAATTATAATTTTTATTCGTATCGCGAATCATGAATTGGAACTACATAGCCCAATAGAAAAACCCACTGACTGCTACAGTCAGTGGGTTTTTCTATTGGGCTATGTCTGAATAAGAATAAGAATTATTTATTTGCTAGACATAGGTGGTAATAATTACAAAAGTATTATGTACAAAAAAATTAAGTTCTATATGCCTTACCATTATGGTGTACAAATATATATCAGATCATTGCGAATAGCACACTAAGAATTACTATAACACAAATTACACAACAATTTTACACAGCAATTTTACACAATACAGAAAAATACGGTTGAGGTCATAGAGTTGACATAATGTTTACACAGATATTCATAGTTTATCATTAAAAAAATCATTTAAATTATAATAACATTTGTTTATCAACATAGATTTTAATTTCAATCGTAGTAAAGTTGTATTCAATTGTTTTATTGCACTTGGAATACTATTAAAAATTTTAGGAGTCATACTTACTTACTTACTTATCGTGTCGATGGCAACACTTTAAATATATTTGGCCCAAAACTCGGCCACTCGGATGGCATTTGGCCTTGCCTCATACAGGTCGTCAAGCGTACACGACTCCGGGCCTGCAGGGCACGTAAGTAAATGGCCCATCGTCTGTGAAGACTGGCCACAGCTGCATTTGTTCGTACTTGGGTCTATAAATCCCCACCTTGACAGATTGTCCCTGGATCTGCCAACCTGGGTACGCAGCCTATTGAGTGCTTTCCAGGTTGGCCAAGGAAGCCGGTATCCTGCAGGTAGTTTTTCCTCCAAAGGAGTCATACATATAACACTTTTGTGAAGCAGCGCTGTTTTCGATAAATAAATGTATAGCCTGTCATTATCACGTCGACTGTGAACTACATTCTCTGATAAATGCGGAAATAAATTGAGATTATATTTTACAAATAAAACAACTTCCATGATATAAAGCGACGGGAGTGTTAAAATCTTATGTTTGACAAACAGTGGTTTGCAACTGTCTGTTGTTTGTATGCCGAACATTGCGCGTAAAAATTTCTCTATTCGCTGAGTTACCCCAAAACAGTATTCCATACCTAAGGGCTGAATCTACCAGTCCATAATACGCAGTGAGTATTGCATCTGTGCTTACAGTATGACCACAGAAGAATAACTGAAGCATGGAAGGAACGATATCTTTAAGAACAAATTGAATATAGCTACACTCTTCACTCATATGATAAATTAGAGTTGCCAGAAGAAGATGGCACTATATTTGTCAGTTAGGGCTAAAGACTAATTTAATAGTGACTGAGCAAATCCGCTATTGATATCGATTAAAGTTTCAATATAGGTTCAAAATCAAACGGACTTGTAAAGTATATTATTTATATTTTATACATTTTAAATTCCGTAACTTTGTGTCCACTGCAGTCAGAACGCTAGTTGATGGACAGTCTTTAAATAATTATTAGTCTTTAAATTAGTCTTTAAATAATTATTACACAAACTTGCATTTTAGTTTTTCAGCTGTAATGATAGCTGTAAGTGGGATTTATAAATATTAAATAAATAAATCATCACCCCCAAATAACATATTTTTATTAGAGAAAGCAAATAATTAAGAAAAAAGCAAAACTCATAGCTTAAGCATTATGATAACTGAGAATGGCATATACAAATTAATTCTTTACAAGGATAGGAGATAGTCGACATGGATAAATGGATAGAGATATATTAGCAAAAAACATAAAAAATAACTTAAAATAGATAAATCAGACAAAACCTTGAATAGTGCCAAAAGGTTTGTTATTAACAATAATCACTTTATTGAAATTTTCTCATTACATAGTGTAGGTAATACAAATCTATGTGTAAAAAATGTATGTGCGGGACCGGACACTTTTCGATCATACATGCGACACACAAAATATTTAGAGAGAAAAAAATTGGGGCTAGACTAGCCCTTCGATTTTATCTTGGGATCGGCACATTATTAGTCCACTAGTCGAACAAGAGCAACCAAGTTTTGGTCTCTGGGTAGATGCCATTTAATAAAATTTCTTTCAAATGAAGATTCCCTTATTTTGATGCATATCCACTCAGTAGTCGTGACGATGAAAGCAGACAGTTCTTATCAAACCTTCAAATTACCGTCCTTTAAATATTACTGTCTTCGTAAAGAAAGATCAGATTTTTTCTATAGGTGCATATTTTTTTTTTTGTAATATTATGGATTCTAACAAGCTTCGGAATTCATTACTGTTGCTGATAGTTTAATTATTAGCAAGTTATTATTTAAACACTCGCACTGATATGTTTAGAAGGGAGCCATCTGTCATTAATATAAAAACATTCCGCAGTAAAATGCTTGGAACAAATTCTATGGTGCTTACTAGGCACCCAATTTTCTCCACGACATACTGCAGCAATCCACTTATTTTATAAATCTTTATCACGTGCACATAGAATCTAAAAAATAACGAGGTAAAAATATACGGTAGATAGACATATCGATAAGATTTTTTACAACACTTGAAAAGTCGATATAAATATTATACGGTTAAATTCAAAATCATGATAGAACTGTTATAAAAGAAAAAATCACTAAGGTTATATAATTTGATGGCATAATATTGTCTAAATTGTATCTTACATGTCAGTTGACTGTGTTCAATTTGTAAGTACTAGGACTACCTCTATGTATATCTTTGAGTACGATTAAGCTTGTCTATACAAGATTAGTCGTATCAGTAGTTTGTCATCTGCTCTATAGCAAATTAGCATTAGCATTTTTGTCATTAAAAAAAACCTGTCAAATTGACTTCACGCTGCCTAATGGTAAGCTCACAGTGAAGTCCTATTGGGAGGCCACCATCCCCAATTGCTGGTTAACCAATGTGACATGACGGCCCTCACTTTGACGGCCTTGAGAGATGCTTTGTCACGCCCCGCTTAAAGGACCCAGGATCAAGGGAGGAAGGAAACACGTGAGCTGGCAGTGAGTTCTACATTTTTATGGTACGGCAAAGATAAGATGAATCGAACCTTTTCGTACGAGACGGTATCTGCTCTACCGTGTAAGCGTGGCACTGTAACCCGGCACGTGTTGTTCGGGATAGGAAAGGAGAGGGTGGGATGAGCTGAAAGAGTTCTTCTGAACACTTACCGTGATACAATCGGTAAAAGACAGCCATTGCGGCTACGTCTCTGCGTAATTGTAGAGATTCAAGGGTCTTAGTAGCCTCAAGGTCACCTATGATACGGACAGCACGCCGCTGCAACCTATCAAGGGCATCTAGCAGGTACTGAGCGGAGCCGTTCCAGAGATGAGAGCAGTATTCCACGCAGGGGCGAACCTGAGTCTTGTATAATAGACACAGCTGCTCCGGCGTGAAAAACCTCCTCACTCTGTTCAGGAATCCAAGTTTTCGAGATGCCGATTTAATGACACTCTCAATGTAGTTTCTCTGGTTGAGATTGCGGCGTATGTCCATACCAAGTATATTTAGACTGTCCTGTATCGGTAGTGGAGTGTCCAGAAAAGAAGGTTGGGGAAGGAATGGAGATAACTTTGCTGAAAATGCGCACACCGGTGTCTTCTTGGCGTTGAACTTGACCATGTTTTCAGCACCCCAATTCGAGATGCTGTTCAAAACCTGGTCAAGCTAAGTAACAAGTTTTCGCCTATTTTCCTCAATGTCGGCCTGCTTAGCCGCAGGATGGCCGAGATACCGCCCATGCACGGTACTGTCATCTGCATAGCAATGTATGCTCCCAAAAGTGAGCATATCATTGATATGCAGAAGAAATAGTGTGGGCAATAAGACGGATCCCTGGGGCACACCAGCATTTACCTGCATAAACATTGAATTTAGACCTTCGCAAATAACTCGAACACGTCGTTCATGCAGGAAACTAGCAACCCAGTTGCATAATCAAGGTGGCAAGCCTTTTTTATAGATGGCGGCTGCGAACCACGGTCATCGATTCCGGAGTTTGCCGCAAAGAGATTGACAAGCTTTCTTTTGCGGCCGATGAGCCAGTGATCCATCAGAGCATCGCAACGGTGGCAGCGAAGACCGACAGAAATTGGATTGCACGGCTTTGGCCAGCCGCCAATATTCACGGCTTCCCGTATGGTGAGACAGAAGTTCTTGGCCAAACCGTGCAACGCGCTGTACATCCGCTCTGGTGTATGCCCTCTTGCAGACCTTAGTGGCTCTGTTATAGGCCGCTTTGATGAGATGGACATTCAGATCGCGACGAGACCGAGCGCTGATCCAAGCACGGTACGCCGACTGTTTTTGTTTAACAGCATCGGCGCACTCGCGATCGAACGCATAGATATATAGACAAACTACTAATTTTTTAACTTAATTTATCTATATAACCCTTCAAATTCAATTGTGGATCTATTGTTAGCCCTAGAAAACGAGCAGTGGTGGCACTCCAATTTTGTATGGAATGTATTTTTTGACTTTTGGCTGGCATTATTGTTGTTTTATGCAGGTTAATTTTTAAGTTATTGTTATCAAGCCATGATACTACAGCGGCCAAGGTGTTATTTATTTCTGACATATAGTTTTTTACTGCTTTACAGGGTATAGTTATTATGCTGTCATCAGCGAATAAAGTCATAGGATATTATTTAGTCGAACTTGGAAGGTTATTCATATATATAATAAATAAAAGGGGACCCAATACACATCCTGGGGTACCCCATATTTTACAAGACGCTTTTGTGAGGTATATGACTCTTCATTTTTAGTTTCGTAATTTACTCTTGTAATTCTAGTAACATGGTGTCTATCAGATAAGTATTATCGAATGAGTTGTAATACATTTACTCTTAGTCCGTACGCTTCAAGTTTATGCGATAAAATTTTATGATCTACGTGATCAAACGCCTGGGACATATCACAGCATATTGCACTAACTGGAGATGATTTATCTATACTATAATAAAACTGTAGAGGTAAAAAGTCTATACATTAAAGATATTTTGACGAAAATTAGCTAAAAAGTCAAGGAAAATGCTAAAAAGCAATAATTGATAATTATTTTGTAGAATTTATGTCTGTCTGTCTGTCTTTCCCTATATTGCTAAAGATCCCTAAAATGGCGAAATTGATTTCAATAACACTTACACTCATGTACAAAGGATACTCAAACCTATAAAATAGTATATGTTACATCACAATTGATTAAGTGGTTTTCGGTGTACAGCTTGACCTTTCCTTTGTACGTAGTCCCAAACAAAACAGGGATCATCTAAAACTGCTTATATATGTGGTGCCATCTATGATCATTATAAGTTTGTTAGTAAAAGTATAGTTAGTCTAAATAGGTACCTTCAAAGTGTTTTATGGCTATTTACCCGACTTTAAAAAGGAGGCGATTCTTAATTTCGTCTGTATATTTTTATGTATTTTCGATAAATAAATTACTGGAACGGAGCATAATTATTGTTATCCTTCCGACCGATAGATGTCATTATTTTCAAATAATTTTCTAACAAAATAAATGTTTCTTGCAAAAAGACAATAATTATGTGTCGAGTATCTAACTGTTATTAAAAAAATATTAGAGTATAATATTTGTCACTTTCATGTCTCTGTGTCAAAATTTATTACAATGTCAACTCAATTTCACGACCGGTTGGCGCCGCGGAAGTGCACGCGACTGCTACGCCGAAGGTCGCGGGTTCGATTCCCGCTCAAGTCAAACATTTGTGTGCATGAACATGGATGTTTGTCTTGGTCTGGGTGTTTCTATGTAGAATATGTATGTATTTACAAAAAAAAAGTATATATTATGTATGTTTATCCATTATCTAGTGCCCATAGTACAAGCTCTGCTTAGTTTGGGACTAGATGGTGTTGTGTGAATGTGGTAGAATATTATATTATTATTATATTATTAATTTAAACGGTCAATCTCATTTATTTCAAACTATTATGCTTATAATCATTTCATTTTATTTTAAATGATAAAAACATTGACTATAGATCCTTTTTTCAATAAATTTTCGATTAGTCCATATTATTTTCTATTTCGGTCGGTTTGTATTATGTAAACATATATGGCGTTGAACAAATGACGTCATTTTCTGAATGGCGGTGTTAATTTTTTTACGTCGTTGTTGGATTACTTGGATTGGTGTCTTTGTCGTTTCTTTTGATTTTTTTATTATTGAATGTGATTGTGTTTCTTTGATTTCTTTCGTTCGTTCGTGTTCTGTTTTTATACAGGTGTCTCATTAGGATCTCTGCCTTTTCGCCGAAAATTGTTCAGCCGATTATCACTTGCCAACTAACGTTTCGCAGAATTTTATTTCGCAGAATAATCATTTGTTAACTTGTGATATAATTTTGTTTTTATTTCCCAACCTCACAGTTGCCAACTTTACGTTTGGTCTTCCTTTTATTGTCGCAGTTCTATTAACCTAACCGATGTAGCATATTTAAATGCCCTGTGTAGTGAAATAAAAGCTATTTGGTTCTGGCACTTCGCCTGCCGCTGCCGCGGCACGCTCGCTTCGCTCGCTCGGCTCGTGCATTGTTTATCAGCATACTAACCTAACGTAACCTAACCGATTCCTTTCGATTTCACCTGAACTTCCCAAAACATCACCCGAACAGACGAAACGTTATTCGTCTAAAAGTTGTCTGGCCTAATAATTTGACAAAAGATAAATGCCACAAACGTTTTATGTCATTACAATAATTAGCTTAGCAATAATTCTACCAAATGAAACGTTGTCATACAAATATTTGACAATCGTTAGTCGTCAGAGTAAAAAATAGGCGAAACGTTGGTTGGCAAGTGATAATCGGCCAAACAATATTCGGCGAAAAGGCAGGATCCCGTCTCATTATTCCCAATTTCACACTCCACACGTCACGTACGTGGGTATCTTTGGGCGGGAGACTGAGGCCTGAATTCAGATACCTCTTGAGTTACTCAACGGGGCTATCTTACTTTCGGCAGAGTTGGATATTCGTAGTCCTGTGTGTATTTTCTAAATAAATCGCAGCCAAATCCGGTTAGACTAGTAAGCGGACCCCAGATTGAAACTGGGATAACGCTAGGAGGATGATGATTATGCAAGTAACGTTACATTATTTTGACTGTCGAGTTAGTCTACTAAAATGCAAATGCACGTAACAAAAAAAAATCCTACTAACGATACAATACAGTGAGCCAACAGATTATTCCTATTAAACTTCCATCACACCCCTATCCGTTACTTCCATATCTAGGTTACAGAGATGTCGGTACATCCTTTTGGCTCTTATGCAATGTGCTCGAATGCAACTCGGCGCAGAAACGTTCTAAATGTGACGTTTGAACAGATCGCTCGAACGGCGATTAAAACCGAGCTTAGCTTTATATAGGTACATGACGTTTACAAATAGACTTTATGTCGGCGCAAATTGGATCGGATTGAAAAACATAGCGACGTGGTAATTGCCGTACGACAGAACGTAAAGCGTGTTCTTTTTGGAAATCTTTTGATGTCTGAACTTAGGCTGCATTCTAGATAATTTAAAATGTTTTTTTCGTTTTTTCTAACTTAAATGTTTATGTGCTTAATGCTAATATATCTGATTTAATTATGAACGTAGAAAGTCAAATGTTCTCGTAATAATAATGAAATATCAAACTAAGCGTACAATCGAAGTAAACAACTTGACACTCAAGGATATTAAATATTCTATGCTTCGTATGAAAAAAACTTCGTCCTTAATCGTCCAGAGGAAACATCATCGAAAGAAAGTAATAGTAAGGAACAAGCGAGGCGAGGGAGACGAGGTAGCGATCGTAAACTGCTGTACACTTGCTTGCAATACGCCATTCAGGGCTTCCGCACCTTTTAATAATACGTTTTATTTTGTCAGATTTAATGCTCGTTTTACCACTGTACGATAAGTTCTGACAATTACATTAATTTACAGATACTTTTTCTTTCTAATTCTGGATTTATCTGAAAAATAATGTCTTCAATGAAGGGGTGGTGAAATTTTAAAAATAATGGATCAAAATGTTTTTTCGTATTTGTACTTGTAGAATGGCATCATATTGCTATCGATGTCGATTGTTTTATCTTAAACATAACAAAATCAAACGATTTGACTTACCAGTTATGTCAACTAATTCAAAAAAAAAATTTTTTCATCGGCTTTTCCAGAAACTCAAACACGTCAATTTATTATTAATTATCCTATTTATTGTTATTTGTTACGATAGTGATACAGCGGCAAAATTGAATACTGAAAAACCTTTCTGAAAAAATTGAAAACCTTATATTCAACATTGAACTTCTTTGAAATACAATGCCCTTGACGGCAATCACAGCCGTGTACGTGTTTATCGCCATTATCTTATAAACTTTAGTACAACTACACATTAACCTTTGATACCGTTTTTACGAGAAATGGCTACCTTTAGACAGGCTAAACCATAAAGATGTAAAAGTACTCTTTAAGCGTTTCTATTTACTACACAGATGAGTGTAAGCCACTCAGAACTATTAGGAACAATGACTCTCAATGTTTTTAATGCGTATAAATACATAAATATAACACTACTAGCTTTTGCCCGCGGCTTCGGGCGCGTTAAATTCAGGGTAACACATATCTACTATTAGTCTCAAGTTGTGTGAAGACACTCCTGATTATTGTAAAGAGTCAGAAGCTCTATAGGGTACAAAGTAACTCGCTCAGTATCCATGACAATGTCAAAGTCATGTTTCAATACATGTCCAATATAAATATCTATAAACACTTTCGCATTTATAATTTTTGTAGGTAGACAAAATCGTTTCAGCCGGTTGAGCGTAGTATATAATTATTAGTTAAGATATGCGAACAATGTATTTCACGCACAATATGACAATATGTATGATGTGACACTTGACAGTACTGACAGATAGCACATGCGCAGCACTCAATTATTCGCGCATGCGTTCTTACTTCCAAGAGGAAAATTTCTGCCGTACAAACTTCTATCCTCCCTACAATCCCTCCCACTTTATTTTTTGCAACATATGGTAGCCCCTATGTCCGTCTTCATGGTCCAATATATCTTTATATTAAATTTCAACAAAATTGGTTCAGTCGTTTTCGCGTGAAAACGGAACATACATACATACATACAAACATTCATACACACGTTTGAATTTATAATATTAAGTAGGGATAAAGGAAATCTGGATCAAATGAATGAGAGTTTTTCACTAATTATCTCATACTTGATCAATTTTCTGTTTCACAAAAACTAGTTGACCACATTTTGAGTATTTGTGCTTGAAAAATCTAAAATTTGACACAACATATGGTCAACTCATGATCAAGTCCATATCAACTCTATATTCGCGTTTCTGAAAACATTTTTGTCAAACCTCACTCAGCACTGATAATTTGAGAAATATTTAATTATACAACTTTGGCCTTTTAACCCGTGATCACGAGTAATATGACGGCCTGTATGTCAAACTGTCCACACTACGGTTGCCAAGCAGCGGGTAAGTCATACTGACGTTTTCACAACAAGAAGGTCGTCAAACAGAATTTATAGAAAAAAGGTTCAAAGACTATTAAATATTTGGAACTACGATTAAAATTCTAGTCATTTCAGATCAGGAAAAAATAGAAGGGATAGAAAATTAATCAAAATTTTGCCTTTAGTTGTTATGGCGTGGTGCCGAAACCGGTTAGGTTCTAGGCGACTTGGGAAGGATTAATGGACTGTATAGAGAGGATAGCGGTTCTTAGCCGCCTAGGAGGGAATAAGGGAAGAGGAGATGGATACGGGAGGAGGTGATGGAGTGGGTATAGACTATTTTAAGGATGGAAGGCACTTACCTTATACAGCCTTGGTGGTTTCGTGATACAGCTGCTTGCCTTCACTTCACTCACGAGCGGGTTTTCCTTGGTGGAAGCGGTGATAAACACATACGGGAGCGGCGCGGTATAAACGAGACGGCGATACAGCGGTGCGGCGCGGAGCGGTATCGAGACGGCGTTCTTAGCGAGCGGAATGTTCGAGACTGTCCCTCGCGTTCACGATCGCGTCGACGAAATCAGGCGCAAGGCAGTGCCTCTTCCAGGGAGAGGGAAAGAGAGGGACGGAAATATGATATCGCTCGCACTAGACAAGCGTGGAACGATTCATATTGATGCGATTAGTTGTAGATAGGAAGGTAGATGGCGCTACCATATCCCCCCGGCCCTAAAGGGTTGCCTTTAAAAAAAATAGAATTGAACTTAGCTATGTTGGGTGTACTACCGCATAACCCCTCAATAGGCTAAGACAGCGATATGACAATAAAATTAATCTAAACTAACTTTAGCGAAAGCTACAAACGCAATAATAGCGAAAACTACTAACTAAATACTTAAACTAAGAGGTAAGTCCAACTTCAGGCTAGATCTCACTGAGTTGGAAGCGGACAGAGACGTACAACAGGGCGCACGTAACTCCCCTTGGCGGTTTTCACGGTAACAACGCGCGTTGTACCGTCCTTGGAAGTATGCAATTTCTCTACGATGGCTAACGGCCATGAAAGCGGCGGAGCATTATCATGTATTATGACGACCAACGTACCCTCCTGTATAGGGGATGCAGGACTATTCCACTTGGATCTAGCCTGAAGCTGGTGTAGATATTCCGCACGCCAGCGCCGCCAGAACGACTGCACGAGTTTATCCAGCAGAGTATGTCTCTGGAGCAAGCTTGAAGAGTCTGCTTCAGGAGCCGGAAATGACGATAATGGCACTGTGTTCAGAAAATGTGCAGGGCTTAACGCGGATGGTTCTGCAGGGTCACTACTCAATGCCGTGAGCGGACGCGAGTTGATCAATGCCTCGACTTGTGCAAGGACAGTTAAAAGCTCTTCGTAAGAGAGGATCTGTTGACCTATAACCTTGAAGAGATGCGTTTTAATTACTTTGACCATGCTTTCCCAACATCCACCGAAATGCGGTGATGCTGGTGGAATAAACTTCCAGTCGATATGATTTATGGAAAGTTCCTCCTGAAGACGAGTACGATATTCTTCCCTGAGAAACTTATAAAGGTCGCGTAAATAAGAGCTTGCGCCCACAAAACAAGTGCCGTTATCCGTGTACAAGCACTGTATAGGGCCGCGCCGTGAGAGAAATCGTTTAAGGGCTGCCAGGAATGACACCGTGCTTAAATCTGTCGCAACTTCAATATGCGTAGCGCGCGTCGTTAAGCATGTAAAAATACATAGCCAGGCTTTACGGCTCTTAACACCTCGACCACGCACTGGCGTATACTGCAGTGGTCCTGCGTAATCACAACCGGTGTGTGTAAACGCTTTAGCAACCTGGTTGACGCGCTGGCTAGGGAGATCGGCCATGGGAGGGAAAGTCGGACGCGGACGAAATTTGAAACAGACGTTACATTTATGTATTCTGTGACGAATTATTCGTCGAGCGGCTAAAATCCAATATTTATGCCTAAGTAAGGACATAAGCAACTCCGGACCGGCATGGAGGTGCTTCTTGTGATAAAAATCAACAAGAAGGTCGACAACATGATCATGTCGCGGCAGAATACAAGGATGTTTGTAGTTATAAGGTTCATCCGAATTTGACAGACGACCCCCAACGCGTATGACGCCATGTTCATCGAGAAACGGCTTGAGTCTAAGGATAGCGGGAGAACAAGGTACATTGTCCTTTAAATTTTGAATGTCGTTACTAAAATGAACAGCTTGTACAGCTCGTAGTAACTTACATTCTGCGAATTTCAGATCAGTACTTGATACAAAAGTCTCATTAGGTAGGTGCCTAAGAAACCTATAGACATAAACGAGGGCGCGGAGTAACTTAGACCACGATGACATGCGTAGTGCGAGTGCATAGATGGGAGACTCCGCAACCTCAGCAATCACGGGATAAGAAACAGACTTCCGCTCGGGTACATCTTCGTCTTCTGCACTGTGGTCAAAGGGTTGCATGGGCCATTCTGACGGATCATGGGAGATCCAAGAAGGTCCACGACGCCACAATGGATGATGCAGAAGATTGAGTGGAGTGACACCACGAGACAAGCAATCTGCGGGGTTCTCAATACCCGCGACGTGATTGAAACAAGTAGCAGGAACCAGTTCAATCAATTTGCTAACGCGGTTGGCGACAAAAGTCTGCCAGCGATGAGGAGAAGAATGAATCCAAGCGAGCACTACTTTGGAGTCGGAGAATGCGTATAATTTATTAATGGGGTAGTGGGGCAAAACTGTGTCTTGAACTTTGCGGAGCAACTGAGACAGCAGAAGGGCCGCGCACAACTCCAGTCTCGCAACTGAAACGGTTTTAACAGGCGAGACCTTAGACTTGGCACAAACTAACTGCACCGAGTAGTTAGAACCAATGCGGACTTGCAGATATACGACTCCGCCGTAAGCACGCTCGCTGGCGTCAGCGAAACCTATCAAGTTGATGGTACATCCATCTACCAACCCAAGATGACGCGGAATAGTAACTTGATTGAGCGCGGTAAGCTCAATACAAAACTGGCCCCAAGCGGCGACAATATGGTCAGGGGGTGTTTCATCCCACTCACACTTTGATAGCCAAAGCTCTTTGATCAAGAGCTTGGCGTACAAAATTGTGGGAGCCACAAAACCCATTATGTCCCATAGTCGAGCCACTGTGGACAGCATAGTGCGTTTGGTGCACTTATCATCTGGTGGTGAGACGTCAAACCGAAAACTATCGCAGGATTTGTCCCAGCGTAAACCGAGAACCTTATGCGGTACAGACTTCTCAAACTCAATGCCTGGAGAAGCCTTATGAGAATCTGGTATGCGTGCGAGAACCTCCTTAGAGTTGCTTGTCCATTTGACAAGATCAAACTGGCCTCGCTTGAAAAGCTGAATAAGCTCTTCACAAAGCGAAATTGCTAGCGGAGCGGATATGACACTACAGGCAATGTCATCCATGTACAAAGCGGAAGTGGCAACAGCCGCTGCGGCGGGAAAGTGATCGCCTTCATCAGCGATCAACTGGCGAACAACTCGTAACGCGTGATATGGGCTAGACTTGAGTCCAAAGCAAACACGATTGAACTGATACACAGATAAAGGTTCTTTCTTGTCAAAACGATAAAAGACCCGTTGAAATCTACGGTCAGATTCGCGAACGCCGATATTGAGGAACATTTGGCGGCAATCAGCTGACAGAGCGATTTGGAAAAGACGAAACTTTATTATGATGTTAAATAAATCACCCTGTAGATTGGGGCCGGCATGCAAAATGTCATTAATCGACTGACCCGATGTAGTCTTACAACTAGCGTCTAAAACCACACGAAGTTTAGTAGAGGTTTTATCTTCGCGAACTACGCCGTGATGCGGGATATAATATGAGGGCAGAGAGTTGCCCTCGTTGTTTACCACTACACTCAAAAAACCTTTATCTATGTAGTCACGAATGACGTCATTATAGGCGCTGCGTAACTTAGGTGATGCATCAAGTTTACGTTCCAAACAATGGAAACGTCTGAGCGCAGCAGCGTACGAGTCGCCTAACGAATAAGGGTCACCACAGAATGGCAACGCCACAACGTATCTGCCACTGTCGTCACGAACAGTGGTAGCGCGGAAATGTTCTTCACACTCGAGATCTTTATGGCTCATCGAGGGCGGTGCGGTAACCTCTTCAAGCTCCCAAAATCGCTTGAGAAGAGAGTCAATATTGTTTTCTTGAAGAACAGAACAACAGCAAGACGTAACGTATTGAGAAGTATGTAATGTAGGTACGGTACCCATAATTACATACCCGAATACCGTCTCAATAGCGGGCGGTAAGTTATTTTGCTCACTACGTACCACTTTAGTAAGTAGCAAGTGCGGGAATATTGCGGCTCCGATCAAAACGTCAATGTCTGCCGGATTCGCAAACTCCGAATCCGCTAGTGGTAGTGACTCGAGATGTGTGAGGAGCGACACGTCCACATTAGCGTTTGGCAACGTGTCTGTAATACGTTCCACGATAAGCGAAGAAATGTTAAAATTAATGTCCCTATTAAAACGCGAATGTATTTTAATATCTACGGAACCTTTGCAATGTTTTTCTGATCCGCCTATCCCTCGGATTATTGAGTTCGTATTTTTAAAGTTGTTCCATAATCCGAGGCGTTTGAACAATTTTAACGTTATTAAATTGGTCTGAGATGCGCTATCTAGCAGACAACGTACCATGTGCGGCGACCCATTGACATCATATATGATAACTTGCGCTGTCGCTAACAGAACAGTCTTAGACGCCATACATGGCGGCCTAGCACTGCTCTGATCACTACAAGCGCGCGAAGGCCGTACGCGCGTGCGTGCCGCCCGCGCAATGGATGTCGTACACAACGATACTTCGCCCTCAGACGCGGAAGGCGCAGCTACCGTGGTCTGCTGCACCTGCGGCGTACTCGTAAGTGTGTCAAGGCTAGCGGCTTGACTTGGCAACCGGTTATTTTTATCATAATGTAACAGTGTGTGATGTTTTTGTTTACATGTGCGACATCTCGTTCTACTGGAACAATTACTCGTTTTATGTTTTATGCTTAAGCAATTAATGCAAGCTTTGTTATCTTTTACGCTTTTAAAACGAGCAATTGGATTTAAATCATTAAAGGTGGGACACTTATAGTAATGGTCGTGCACTATATTACTGCACAGACACTTCTGTGAATTATTACTATTAGATTCCGAACATGTTACGTAAGATTGTGGATTAGGGACTGAGTTATTATTACTATTTCGCGATTTATTCAACCTTTGTTTGTTGTTGTTAGTGTTAGACGGGCCAGGTGAACCAGACTGCGTATTATGAAATATTCGACACTGATCTTTGATGAACGAAATAAAACTATCTAGTGTAGGTATTTTATTATTGCGTTCCGTCATCTCGAATGCGCGAATTGTATCAGTGTCAAACTTTTTTAATGCGAGTTGAAGCAACATAAAGTCGGAAAGATCTTCTAATTTCAAATTCCTAAGAGAATTAACCGCGGTTACGAAGTTATCAATAAACAGCTGGAAATTCGAGACAGACGCGGCACCGGACAGTTTGAGATTTAAAGCTTGGTCAAAGTACGTAGACGCTAGAACGCGCGTGTCTTGATATCTGTCAAGTAGTGACTGAAATATGACCTGATAATTCTCAGCACTGGGTGTGACACCTGCAAATACGGACTGGGCCTTCGGTGACAGTTTACCTATTAAATAGTACAACCTGTCAGCATCTGTCAGAGAACCATTATCGTGCACTGTAGACTTAAAACTTGCATAGAATAACGGCCAATTTCGTATATCTCCGTCAAACGACATAATCTCGATTGGCGGTAATCTCGGTTTGCGGGCAACGGGCTCTGCTGAACATTTACCCTCCAATTGCGATTGTATACGCTTAATAATACAATAAAGATCTTCGAATGCGGTATACGCCTGATAGTTCGGTTTTTCATCAGGATTGATAGAAAGTAATCTTGCGTTATAATCGTCTAACAACTTATGAAAATCTGTTCGAATACTATCTACTGTTGTACAATAACTGAGAAATGCTTCGCTATTGCTGTCAGACATAGATGCGGTTTTTGATCGTTCATAGATATTTTGTATGCGCTCAAATAAAATATTGCGTTTCGCTTCTAAGATTGTCATCTCTTTGTCTTCCGACACGCGTGACTTCTTTTGTTGTGACATGCTTACGTAAGTATAAGCTAATGAGAACGAAACAAAATAAGAATATCTAATGTATCTATTATTTTACCTAAGTAGGCAACACTTTAGAGCTGAGGAAATAAAAGTTGATTGAAATATGAGATTTATAAGACAACTATGATAGTTGCAGAAATATTAATTTAATAAGTAGGTAGCTACATAAAAGTTTACCTACTAATGCGGGCGGAAATAACCATGTGACGGTTATATGAATATATTAATTAGGAGTATAGCTAGGTGCTATAACTGCCTAGGTATAGCGGTATAACGTATAAAACGTAAATGAATCCGACTCGTATGGATCAAAAAAAATGTTATGGCGTGGTGCCGAAACCGGTTAGGTTCTAGGCGACTTGGGAAGGATTAATGGACTGTATAGAGAGGATAGCGGTTCTTAGCCGCCTAGGAGGGAATAAGGGAAGAGGAGATGGATACGGGAGGAGGTGATGGAGTGGGTATAGACTATTTTAAGGATGGAAGGCACTTACCTTATACAGCCTTGGTGGTTTCGTGATACAGCTGCTTGCCTTCACTTCACTCACGAGCGGGTTTTCCTTGGTGGAAGCGGTGATAAACACATACGGGAGCGGCGCGGTATAAACGAGACGGCGATACAGCGGTGCGGCGCGGAGCGGTATCGAGACGGCGTTCTTAGCGAGCGGAATGTTCGAGACTGTCCCTCGCGTTCACGATCGCGTCGACGAAATCAGGCGCAAGGCAGTGCCTCTTCCAGGGAGAGGGAAAGAGAGGGACGGAAATATGATATCGCTCGCACTAGACAAGCGTGGAACGATTCATATTGATGCGATTAGTTGTAGATAGGAAGGTAGATGGCGCTACCAGGTAACAATAGTAAAAAACTCTTTTTAATTTTATTTTTAATAAATTTATGTCATCGTTTAGCTTTGCATCTGGTCTGATTTGGTAATTTATTGATACGATCTGGTGATCAGTATCGGAAAGTGTTGGAGTAAATGAACCTCCACCAGCTTTTTTTAATTTTTCGGTTTCTCATCTTTAGTGTAATTGGAAGATCTTTTCTTCACCTTTTCCATTATATAAATAAGAGATTTCCGTGTTAAATCAATCCAAATAATTTCGCTGTGGCCTCCATGGAGGTATAATTCTATATACCTCCATGTTGGCCGCCATAGAGGTATATAGAATTATACCTCAAATATACCTGACCACAAATGTTTTGTATTAAAAAAAAAACAGACTTTGAAATAACATACACGTTCCGTTTTCACTATTCCAAATTGAACAAATGCAATCTGTTTATTAAATATTAAATAATCGTTGAAATTATTTTAAATACAACTTTATTTCGAATTTTTATTTGTTTCAGCATAAAAATAATTACCTGACAAGTGTGCTTCTTTGTAAAATGTTAATTAAGACAAATTTATGGTTAGTACTGGTTTTTTTACTTGTATCGGAAGGTTTGAGTTATTCATAATTTGAAGAATACTCAGTTGAAAGTGCTTTGAAAAAATCTCACTCTGACCTGTCAAACAGAAAAAACTGAAGTTGACTTCAACTAGTTCAGAAATTTTCAACTGATTAAAGCTGAAATGCTCAATTCAGAAACCAGCCGATATTATTGTTCAGCATACTTAGGCCAAAATTCTGACATCACAATAATCCCAAATAAGTGGACATATTGCTAACAAAATTGCAAATAATTTTGATATAATAAATATCCATTTTCACACCATTGTAATTATAAAATCTTACTGTTTAGAAGAATTTTATTCTGAAAGTAACAAATACGCATCATTTATCGATAGCAGGTTTTGCCTTTACTACGTATGAGAGAAAGGGACAGCAATTTTAAACGATAACTTTAGTGAAATAAAGACTGCCTCGTTGGTCTCGCGGCATAAATGTGCGCGTGAGATTGAGAGGTCTCGGGTTCGATTCCCGAGTCAGGCAAAGTGTTATTGGGTTTTTCCGTTAGGAAATTCTCAATAGCAGCACGGAGTCTGCTAATGTACCAGGTACGGCAATAGGCTCGCCCCCTATTACGTGGGACCTAAAAAATCCTGGCGAAATATGGGTGTAGTATAACACCTCTGCCTACCCATTCGGGGATACAGGCGTGAGTCTATAAAATAAAAATAAAAACTTTAGTGAGAATACAGAACTATTGATTACATTCCTTTTGTCGTCGCGGCTTTATTTTACTACAGTGTGCACGACTTTTAATAAAATAAGCCGTTTACATTCGTTTTAAACAAACACCAATAATATTTTTATTCATAATCATATAGCGTACCTACTCATCTGATGATATTTTACTATTTTTTTACAAAAAAGATTTTTAAGCAGACCAATTTATTAAACGCTAATTTAATACCTATTAAAATTCACGTCAGCCGTAGCCAAACACTATTTTTACTTTGTGAATTAATTTATACAAAGCATGCATCTTAACTGCCTATATAATAAAGACATGCGCTGATAATAAAAAAATAGAACAGGCAAAAATTAATTGACGTAACATTTAAACAGTCCGAGTTTAATCTAAAAGCCGTGTTTAACGCCAATAAAATCTCGCCTCTCAAACAAATTAGTTAAATTTACATCTTAACTAACGAAAGATGAATCTCATAAAATGCTTCGCATAACGTAAAATAATTCGTTTTTAGACAACAGCGCTTTACCTTATAATGGCTTTGAGATTTTGTAATTGGTGGCTCGAACTTTACAACTTAGTTATTTAGGTTGGCTGAAGATATAACCGAAATTCTGAGTACCAGGGCTTCCTGGTTAGAGCTTAAATACACCGGTGATACCGTGAGTATTGTCTCGCGTGTGGATCGAACCCACAAACCCTTAAACCACTAGACTGTACGTGCGACCTAATAATTATACTTTTATTAATACTCAGTAAGCTTTGTTCCTTCTGTTTTATGTTTAGCGAACCATGAAAAATTCAAAATGTGCCGTTATGCTTAAAATACCATGATTTAGCATCATAGTAGTAAAGATCGTACACTAGTCTGTGTAAACTCAAACTTAAAGCCCTAATGTCCTACTTTAATCTTTTGTGTTTCTGAAAATAGGTATCAGAATTGACAGCCACGTCCAGTATTAAAGCGCTGTGTAAACGATGCCACTGCGCCCCCAGCATGCACAACACGACGCATTGTCTTGCTTTAACCCAGTTGCCTACTATTTGAAGAGCTTATTCACTCTTTAATAAATACTTTTTTCACACCGTTTGCACTCGTTAGTAACAATTTAATCAAAAAGTTTTCTTTTTTGCTGTATAATTTTGCGTCGATGTCAATGTTTTTTAGGGATACGATAAAATATTTAAGTATATGGATTAAGCTGGAAGAGACTTCTCTGAGTTTTTTTGTTGTTCCCATAATGTAGTTGCATAGAAAATATACTAAGATACTTATGAGTCTTCTCTTTGTTTCGCTGTTTTTTTATGAACTGCTTACCGCATTTATTAAATTTATGTTGGCACTAAAGAACCTGATTTTGGTAATAAGATAGGGATAAGGGCCTATACTTAAGTATTTTTCTCCACAGAACGGGCTTAAAGAGTCTTTGCCTGAAACTTAATTTATTTTGATTATAATTAGAATAAATTACGAGTAATTTATTCTATCAAAATAACTCACGAATTATTTTCACAGCTCTGTAAAAATGAACATAATAATTTCCCGTTACTGTAACAATAAAATCTAACAAAGCGGAATCCCGTTCAAAAGCAATCTTAAATCTAGCGTCCGAATATTGCGCTTTGGGGAAATGCGAATAAAACAACAACAGACTTTAAATACAAACATTTACATGCTCTCAACATATTTGCCCTGAAAAGATGGCATAAAATGATCCGTACGAAAGAGCAAGGGTTCCGTATCGGTTGATTTCCATAAGCGGTGTTTACAACAACCTTACTTAGGATCAAGGAGTTGAAATCTCAGCCGGGCTGATACCATATCTTAAAGGTCCCGACGTGATCGGATTTACATAACAGGGGACCACTCGGCTTTCTTCTATATAAATTTTGAATTTTTCGTTCTACGATTCTAACGGTGTTAAAGCTGCGGGATGATTGATTTAATGTGGATGTGTTCCCAGATGATTTATGTATCTTTTGAATTGTACAAAGAAACTTTGCAGACAGACAGAATTTGAGTATCAATTCCTAAATATATTAACATAATGTAATTCGTTCACTTAAGACTTCTGATCGCAAAGGACAATGGCAGATCTCCATACATCAAAATGTCTGAAATTAAATTGAAGCGTACAGTAATAAAAAATATATCAAAAAATTTGGCGTAAGTAACAGAGTCTATAAATGATTCTATTTTCACTCAGGAAAGGTGGAAAAAGAAGATATCGGTGTTTGAATTTTTAGTTAAGAATGAACAATGTAGGTAAAAGGAAAGTTATAGTATGAAAGTTAAACAATGTAGGTAGGTACGTTTGAATTATCAAATGACATGTCAGATTGACATCAAAACACGGAAGTATTTTGTAGCATCTAACTGTCACAGCCAAAGACAAAAGCAGAGCTGCACATTTTAAATCGATTTTATGTGAAATCGATTCAACATTAAAACGATGCTGTGACGTTTTTATTTGATTTAAACGTTGTTTTGCTTCAAAAATATTAGCTTATTGATATAATGATGATAAAATATTAAATAACTGCATTTTAAACCAAACCAACTCTATAAAGGTCGATCGTATCGATTACTTATTTAATAATCGATTCGGATATAGCACTCACGTCTATTCCTGTCACACCATGGTCTATGGCAACAATCAAATAATAAAGTATTCGTAATCAATTGGAATGCTTTTTATCATCATAAAATACTCCAGCTTTAACGAGACAAAGTCAAAATATTGAAAATCGTAGGAAAAAAAAACAATTTGTTTTGTTCATATGAAGTTTAAGGTCGCCACAACAAACCCAGACCAAATTCTGCCATTGTTCTTTCTCTAGTGGCTTCTACTTTTGATTCTATTCAAATATATTTCCAAAATTTATCCGAGTGTTGTGGGTTCGATTTCGACACAAGACAATATTTTGTGTGATACCTGAATGCTTGTTTCGAGTTTAAGTTTACTTTATATCCATTGTTTGTGTATATTTTTTTATAGTAATAGGCGGCAAACGAGCAGACGGATCGCCTGATGGTAAGCAATTACCGCCGCCCATGGACACAAGCAACACCACAGAAGTCACAAGTGCGTTACCGCCCTTTGGGGATGGGAAAAGGGATTGGATGAGGAGTACGATGATGGAGAAGGAATATGGGATAGGGCCTCCGGCACTCTCACTCACCGAACGAAACGCAGCAGTTTAAGTACTGCCACTTTACGTCGATTTTCTGTGAGAGCTGATGCTGAAATAAAAATCAGCAAGGCTCTACTACCGTTGATATTAATAAAGTCGACGGGGACAGAGGATTTATTCCTAGCGCGCGAGGTGTCTTATTGAAAAAGAAATAAAATTAGTAGAAGTAACAAATGCCATTAGGATCAAACCCACTCGATGCAGAATTAATTGACAGGGAGCCGCTTAATAAACTGACACGGAAATTAACTTTAATTTGTTTATTAACGATGCACATACGTGAAGGTTTTTGCAATAAAAGTAGGATTATTTAAAAAAGGCTTGTTGTATTTTATGAATATATTTAACTGTGATATATTATATAACATATCACTAAAATAATTAAAGGCAGGCTTTTTAGTTTCATCCGTACTGTTTCATTAAAAAGCCATTGCATCCACGAAGCTTTTAAAACAATGTCTATTTGAAGATTTCTTCTACCACTCTTGTATGCTTCAGTGACAAAAAAATTATGGTGATTGACTAAATTTCGGTGCTCACTCACACCTATAAAAGTGTGTGTTTAGAGGATACACATTTCCACTTTTAATTTAAAAATGTAGATAAAAGATGCGGGCAGAAACTGCTACACAATTAAAAAAAAAACAACTGTCGACTTTGAACACTTTTAAAAGACATTTTTTGTTCCGTAACAAAAATCAACTAACTAACTACTAACAGAAAATCAAGAAGGCGTAACAAGGCACTTGCTCGTAGCCAAACTGTTTATTTTTCAAATTCATCTAAACTGAAACTTTCATTCGAGTATTTTATCCTTTCAAAAGTATAAATGTTTAGATCTACTTTTCAATAATTTACAAATTAAATAACCAGACAAAGATGAAAGGTACAAAATGAAAGCATTTTTTTTCATATTAAAACGTTTTTAATAGTGTCCGACCGAAACTGATTTTCCAGCCGAAACCGAAACCGAAAGCGAACTTTCGGCCTTGCTTTGAAATTAAACTACAGTTTACGGATTTTATCGCGATGTATTGGTTTCACTAAGTTATTACATTTGAAACGAATGATCTAGAAACTATATTTTTAATTTATTACTAGCCGACGTTTCGAATTCTTTACAGAATTCATGTTCACGGCAGACTCAGGTGATATTTGTCTTTTTCTTGAATGTATAAGTTATCTCAAAGTACCCGAACATTTTTCAACTACTGGTGTTACTATTTACGCAGAATAAGCTCACAGTATCCTTAGGTCTTCTGGTGACTTTGTCCTTCTTGGGTTTATTAGCCTTATGACAGGGTCCCAAGCTGGGGGAACATTCCAACCATCTTCCCTATTGAAATTAGGGTGTTTTTTAATTTCAGTAGCCTCTCGTATCACCCTTGGAAGAAAGCGGTGTTCTTTTGCGAGTATCTGTGGTTCATCAAATCGCAGGTAGTGGTTGGGTCCTTGTTCCACATGTTCATACACAGCAGACATTGTTGAGCGTTTATGTTTTATGTCAGCTATATGTTCTTTGAGTCGAATCGACCTATTTTATCTAAGGATCTATTCAAAGATATAATTGTAGTTTAATTAACTTCTCAATCGAACTTCGTTTTTGCTACAATAGGCTAGTTGACAAAAAAAAAATTATAAGTCCGTCCTTTAGATTATTCAAAAATAAGCGATACGTATTTTTTTATTTGTAAATTAAACCAAAAATGACCAAGATATAGCTTATTAAAGTTACGTATAACGTCACGCCGTGCTGCATTTTTTAGCACTAGATGACGTCACACGTAACTTTAATGGGCTATATCTGTTATTTTTTATTTAATCTAAAAAAGAAAAAATACGTGTCCAATATTTTTTTATAATCTTAAATACGGACTAAATTAAATGTAATTATTTTGACCCTGGAAACTACCCTAATAGGGTAGTTTTTACTACTGTTTTCTACCGAATATCTTTTTGGTATCCTTAATATTTTTATCCCGTTTTTATCTTAACTGATCTATATTATTTATAGAATTAAAAGAAGAAGTAATTGGTTTGTACATACAAGGAAAGATTTTAAATTTAATTTTGTACTAAAAAAATATAAACGGTAAAGTGGTATTAAAAATGTGCTGTGTATGTTTTGATTTCCAACACGTAAATATTTAATACCGGTAGAAAGATAAATAAATAACTTTGGTGATCTTTACCACGGTAATAATATCTAACGGTATTGTAACTCCATACATACGCACGAAACTCGAGTTATACCTACGCGCCTCGAGCAGAGTACCCATTAGACTGTGCGGACTGTGCCTACAGTACCCACAGCCGCGATCGTGCCGCAGCTCGCATGCGGCGCGTCTGGTAGGTATATAACTCACGAAGGCGGCCGAGTTACAGTACTGTTAGATTATATTACCGTGTCTTTACCGTTAATTTCTTATTATACTGTTATATACACTGCTTTATGCACGCTGTTTCGAGTATTTGTCGATATTTCGGCACTGTTCCACTATTTTGCTCTATTCTCCATTCATTTAGGTCGTTAGGCGTTTCAATATACTTTTTATACATTTGAATCTCACAAGTTGTCTATTACTTTTGTAGTTTTGAATCTTACACTAAAATATACGGTAACTATCTCCCATGATTGGAGTTGTTGTTAATTACCTTTTTGTACGTTACACGTTCACAGATCTGTTCAAATTGTACGGCATATGAATCGCCAAATTATGTCCTAAAACTAGTATTAGAAATAGGTAAATTAGTATAGTTAGTATAGTGCCATTGCTTTTTCTCTCCACAAGGAGAATATGACTGCTTACTTGCATTCGTTGGTGTAGCCACTTAGCACTAGCTTTAAGTATAATAATATAATTATTTATATTTGTTGAAAGATTTTCATAAAGTTTAATGCGATTCTGTTGTCAGAGCTGCGTTTATTATTATATTATTTGATTTTATTAGGCTCGCCCCCTATTACGTGGGACCTAAAAATCATGGCAAAATGTGAGTGTAATAGGTATTTACACCTCTGCCTACCCCTTCGGGGATACAGGCGTGAGACTATAAACAAATAAATAAAAATATTTGATTTTGGGCAAATTAGAGTGTAAGGTTAAAGAATAGTATTGTTTAGTTTTTTAATCACACACATAATAGTACTATAGAAATATCAACTACTACTACTACATAAGATGCTAGATGAGCCTGTGGTTACACCCGCGTTATTTTAGGCTACTGCTCCGCTTCCGTTGCTTATAGCGCGATTATATAGCTTATAGCCTTCTTCGATAAATGGGCTATCTAACACTGAAAGAATTTTGCAAATCGGACAGGTAGTTCCTGAGATTAGTGCGTTCAACCTAACAAACAAACTCTTCAGCTTTATATATTAGTACTATAGGATGCCCGCGGTTACACCCGCGTTATTCAAGGCTACTGGTCCGCTCCCGTTGCTCATAGCGCGATGTTATATAGCCTATAGCCTTCCTTGATAAATTCTTCAAACTGGATCAGTAGTTCCTGAGATTAGCGCGTTCAACAAAACAAACATACAAACTCTTCAGCTTCATATATAAGTATAAGATATGATAAAGTTCACTGACAGCAGTCAGGGGGAACCAGCTACGTATTTGTAGGAATTTCATATAATGTATTCTACCATACCTTGAAGAATACTCGCCACGAATTTAATAATCTGAATAATCATATTAAATGACAGACATGTTGGATGATAGGTAGGTTTCTACGTATTTTTTAATAGCAACGAACTTGAGTATGGTTACATGTGAATCTTCTTTATACGTTATTAGATTCCATGATTTTCTATTTCACTTTTTAGGTCATCATCAGCATTATATTCTGTCCCACTGCTGGGCACGAGCCTGTTCTCTTTATAAGAAGGGTAAGGCCGTAGTCTAGCACGCTGGCCATGTGCGGGTTGGCAGACTTAACATGTCTTTCGAGAACATGATGGAGAACTCTCAGACATGCAGGTTTCCTCACGTTTTCCTTCACCGATAAGCAAGCGATAATTAACAATTTAATACGCAATTAACTTCAAAAAGTCATTAGTGCGCGCCGTGGATTAGAACCTGAGACCCTCTGCGTAGCAGTCTGTCTGTCTCTTCACTCGGTTATCGCTGCTCACTTTTTTAGTATCTTTGATTTTATACTTTTACTAGCTAAACCCATGGTTACACCCCCGCTATTTATGTTTACTGTTCTGCACCCAAGGCGCATTGCGTAATGTTATAGCCTTCCTGGATAAATGAACTATCCAACACAAAAATAATTATTAAAATCGGACCAGCTGTACCTGAGATTATCGCGATTAATCAAACAAACAAACTCTTCAGCTTTGTAATATATTTAGCTACACATACTAATGTTATTTTACTATGTTTTGCCAAAGATTTTTAACCTTGCAGTAGGAATAAACCGAGACACGATCGAGGAAATACTATACAATATCCCAAAGATTTGCAGTATCCGTGCATCTCATGAGATTGCAATAGTTTCGATCGGTGCAATATCACCCCGTTTGACACATATCTCTTTATTTATTTATCACACATCCTTCCATATCACTATCATTACAGGATAACCCACTGCAATAGTGTAGAAACAAAAAAGTAAAACAATATACAGTAACTATAATATACCTATAACTAAAAACTTATATTAGAAAGGTAACAAAAAGCAGCCCGTGTGAATTCACTCAGTGAGCACGAAAACAAATCTACTACATCGGACAGTGCACTGAGCATCCGCATTGCCCTCGTAAGCGGTGTGCGCTGCAGCAGGTTGGTGCGCGCTCGCGCCACCGACAACAGCGGCGGTCGTCGCCGCCGCTCCGCGTACCCATCCGGAACATACAGCCCGATTGTATGCAATACGCCTGGGTTGTGCACTTTGCCACGTATTATTTTAAATAGATAGGTAGTAACAGCTACCTCTCTTCTTACCTCCAGTTTGTAGTATCCTACCATGCCTAACGCAAACAGTGTCGGGTACAAAAGTGGATATCCTGGATACACCCCATACTTCTTAGAATATAAAAATCTCATAAATTTATTCTGGATGCGTTCTAACATTAATGAACATTTTGCTTCGTGCGGTAACCATATTGCAGAATTATGTTCTAAATGGCTCTTAACCAGTGCCTCATACAATACTCTCAGTGCCCCAGTGTTTGTAAATGTTAGCTTGGCGTATTACTAACCCCAAATTGCGATATGCCTTCTTGCAAATGTGCAACACATGCTTTTTGAAGCTAAGATCTGCAGTGCGAGTACACGCCTAAGTCCCTGACCTCTGTGACGCGTTGTAGTGGCATACCTTCCATCTGATATTGATAGTGGTTTGGGCTGTGTGAGCGACTAAAAGTTATCACAGAGCATTTAGTTACGTTAAAATATAACTTATTTGCTAAGCTCCACTCTACTATCTTATCTATATCTTGCTGCAGATTAACATGATCCTCGTTTTGTTTAATTTCTCGTACTAATTTAAGGTCATCAGCAAACAACAAAGGTGTTGATCTAAGTGCTACATCAGGTAAGTCATTTATAGTTAAAATAAACAGTCAACATATTGACGTCTGTCCCGTAAATAACTGGCAAAGAAATTTAATGTATGTGGTGTACAACCTACGCTAGCCAACTTCAATAGCAGCATATCATTGTCAACTGTGTCAAAAGCTTTCCTAAAATCAAAATAGGCAACATCCACTTGTTGGCCAGCATCCACCGTTGGTACAAGATGAGTCATTAGATCCAGCAAGTTTCCAGTAGTCCCACGCCCAGGACGAAAGCCTTGCTGCGCGTCCGACAACTGAGCGCTTATCTGTGGATATAGACAACTGTAGATGACTGCCTCGAATACCTTTGCTGGGGTGCAAAGGACCGCCACTGGTCTATAATCGCGAGCAGCTGGACCACCACCACCTTTCGGTACGGGTACAACTCGAGTTAGCTTCCAGCGATCGGGAAACGTTGCGGTCTCAATGCATACATTAAATAAGTGCAGGAGCGGTTCTACCAGTACTTCCGTACAATCCTTAAAAACAAACGACGGTATACCGACTGGCCCCACAGTGCGTTTGGACGGCAGACGAGCCAGTGCGCGGCGCACGTCGGCGGCGGTGACGCGCGCAAGGTGCGCCCACGCGCCCGGTGGCTGCACCACGCGCGCCTGAGCTACCGTTACATTAAGCAGTGCTGGCGCCGGGTTGTAAACAGACTCAAAAAAACGTGCAAATTCCTTGGCACACTCATATTCCGACAAAACATATCCCATTATTTTGTAACTGCTCGAGTTACCCTTTCTTCTAATAAAGTCCCAAAATGTGCGTGGAGCTTTTTCTAAATTACTTTGCACGCGATCGCGATAATGGTTATGTGCTTGTGCAGTTTCATCCTTAACTCTCGCTCTGCAACGTTTAAACGCCTCATAATCAGTACACAATTTACTTGATTAAATTTTTTTTGTAGCTGATGTTTCAGTTTTATAGTTTGGATAAGGTCGGTCGTATACCATACCGGATAAGTACGCTTTCTTTTAAACCTACCCAATCTCTTCGGGGGAACACATACTTCGAACGTTTCATAAAGTTTGTCATAAAAGAAATCTAAAACTAAGTCTGGGTTATCTAGATAATATATATATCACTCCAATCTATTTCAGTCAACATATAATATAAGCGATGGAAGGCTTTGTTAAAGTTCCATTGTTTACGAAAAACCGAGTGTGGCAAGGGTCCCGGCGGCGGCGCGGACGTTGAGTCAGTCAAGCGCGCAGCGAGCGCGACGCGCGCCGCGAGCGGCGGGTGATACACGTCGACGGGCTGCAGCGCCTCGTCCGCCGCGCGCACCGATATAGCGCCTCCGCGTGCGCTCAGCACCAGGTCCAACTGTCTATGGTTGCAGTTATTAACTGTGTTGCACTGAGTGAACTCACAGAAAGGCCTAAAATACTCATCATAATTAGTGACATTTGTACAACAAGAATATAAATTAAAATCTCCTAATATTACAAAATTATTTCCGTATTTAACACTGAAATGTTCTAATATTCTAAAAAATACCATATACTCATTCTCATCTGTTCGCGGCGGTATATATACGGTGCAACAAGTAAATAAAAACCGATTGTCCATGAAAACAGTCGCACAAATTAATTCAATTATCTGACCACGATATAGGTACCTTTCCTTAGCATTGCATCTGCCTTGCCAGAATAGACGCAGATAAGATCTTAACATTGCACCGCTGTAAAGTATTATCAATTCAACATTGTTACTTTATTTCGATAGTCTTGTGGACAGACCAGTAGACTACGAAGCATCTCTTGTTCAAATTGACGCATCATATTATTGAAAAACCTGTTTGTCTAAAAAGAAATAGGTTTTCATACGATGCAAAACTCTCGCTCTGCATCATTAGTCTTAAAAAATTGAAATCTGCCAAACAAAACAGTTTGGTGACCTGTCCTTTATAAAAGTATGAAGGCGCCTGAGCCCAGCAGTGGGACAGTTTAGATACATATATATTATCGTTACCGCTGACTTTTGACAGGTATATTAATTACTTAATACAAACACAAAAACTTTCATTTCTTCACTCAACAATTCAACCTAAATTACAATTTGTCCAATATTTACTATAAAATAACAGTGAAACGCGATCGCATCTCGTAATTATGATTAATTAGGCCCGGAGAAGCACCCCCCTTTTCCCCTACCCCGTGCACTCCTCGATAACGTCGAGTAATTAATCAACTTCATTAAACTGCCATTTGCTTTCGAGGTTCGGTTTCGTTTTATCTCTGATAGTAAAAATATACTAAAATATATCAAATACCAGCACAGTGTAATTTTCGACGTTTAAATTTGTTGTTTATTTTAGTTATTTTTTTAAAATTTTCTTGTCTTAATATTGGTTAAATATGAGTCATTATAGAAAAGTAAAAATAAATAATGAGCAACTCTATACGACTTGCCCATCGGAATGACATAATCCGTCGTGCTCTTGTCGCGTCTGGCATACCAGCTGTACTGAACCACCACTGTAACCAAATGGTTTGGTACGCGACGACGGTAAGAGACCTGATGGTATGTCATTGTTGCTTTGGAAAATGGGTAGGCCTTTGGTGTGGGACGCAACCTGCGTAGACACACTCGCGCCATCACATGTTCTAAGCACGAGAGCCATGCTGGAGCTGCTGCTGCGACTGCGGAAACCCTCAAACGGCGCAAATACAGTAATTTAGTAATTACGAGTTTGAGCCGTTTGGGGTGGAAACGCTAGGCTCATGGGGTCCGAGCGCTCGGGAGCATTCCGGAAAATTTCTAAACGGTTATTCGACGTGTTACGTGACCAGAAGGCTGGTTTATTCTTTGCTCAAAAATCAGCATTGCCCTCCAGCGTGGCAATGCTGCCAGCCTCCTAGGCACGTTACCCGATGTCACTGATGCAGAGGCATTTTACGACGGCTAAACCATGTAAATATTTTAACTTTTGAAATTTATTTTATGATTTTTGTATTATATTAGATTAAGCGTCACTTATAAAATTATGTTAGTTTAATGTTATAACTAACATAATTTTATAGGCATGAGGAATCTGATGGGAGTGAATGAAGCAAGAGAGATATGTCAGGATCGTTGCAAATGGCGTTCCGTAGTCTCTGCCTACCCCTCCAGGAAACAGGCGTGAGTCTATATTTGTATGTATGTAATGTTATAAATTAAATTACTCGAATAAATACTAACGTTAATTGTCTTTGAATATACGACTTGTAATCCCTACATGGAACAAAACAGATGTCATAAATTTGCGCCATTCACAAGTAATAAATAACTCTACGTGTTGATTATATTTTCATGTTTGTAAAATCTAAATCAGGATTGTGTTGTGTGATTGATTACCTGATAAGTCTATTTGTTTCTTAGATGAGAAAAATTACGAGATACGTCATCCTGAACAAGCAATTGAAGCCATGTTTATTTACATGTGTTAGTGAAAAGTGTTGCCACCCGTAATTTATAAAAGGTCTAAATTGTAGAAAATTACCATAGAGAATGCAATAAAAATAATAAAAGCAGAATTTTATTAACAAAATATATTTATTTTATACATTTTAACATCAACATTTAAGTTTTATACACTATAATTAACAAAGTTGGTACCATTTTCATGTATGTGTGGTTATCACACTAAATCAAATAAAAATCGTCGTTAGAAAAGCGTGTAACATGCTCAAATTATACGCATTATAAATTTACTATGCAGAACATGGTCAACCAAAGCGACATTTAATGTTTTGTGGGTAGGTTTACGCCAGTAGCGCAATAAGCGCGAATAAAACACACTATCGTTTACAAGATTTTATTTGGATACTTAAAACCAAATGTAAGTTTCTCATTGAAATCAAACTACGGTTTACAGATTCTATCGCGATGGTTTTAGTTAAATTACATTTAAACCGAATGATCTAGAACTACATTTTCTAATTATTACTAGGCGACATATATGTTTCTATTAGAAATATCCATATGAAATAGGTATCAAATATTTTATTTTTAAATTGCATTAACCAAATGGCTTGTGAAAAATAATAGAATCATGGATATATCTAAATAATAAATACAGTCATTTAGTTATTCTATTAGGTTCGCATAAATAATAGAGATGTCAGAAGGAACTGTAGATGCCACTAATTGAAATTGTTTAACTTTCACAGTAATCTTATATAATGCACAATTTTTAGTAACATGACCGTTACATAGAAATAACTTTAAAGTAATTAAGATAACAATATACAGATATTGAAAGATAGTGACAAAGTAAAGCGAGTTAAATAAACAAATAATACTGTTCTCAATTATTTATTTAGAGAATCTGCCTACCAATTTAGTATATTAATTACTTGCAACATTCTCCAGTCGTATATCTCTATGTCTATGGTCTTGACTTTGGTTTTGTCTATGGTCTGACAGCGGCAATAACCTCAAAATATATTACAATAACATATACAAAAGTGCTGATATTTAAATACTTACTTGTGAAACCATATTCCTTCAGTATTATTTTTCAGTTTTGAGTTGTTTTTGCACCGTTGCACTACACACAACGACATATTTTTACAACTTGTTGTTTTTACGACTACGACTTAATGTTTGTTTACTTGTGTACTGCGTTTGTGTGCGTGGCTAGTGTATTTACAGCAAAATTGACAAGAAACGATTGCCCGCAATCGGTTTGCTGCTGTTTTTGGCTTCAATCAAATGTAGGGCGTGCTTTGTCTGTTCTTTCTGTTCGTCTATGATTTGTTTATATTATTTTATTTGATGATATTTCATCATATCAGCCGAAAGGGGTCAACTGCTGGACATAGGCTTCCCCCAAGGGTCTCCACATGGACCGATCTTGAGCCAACCGCATCCAACCGCTGCCCGTGATCCCAAAATGGTCGTCAGTCCATCTTGCGGGCCTACCTCTGCTACGACGTCTGATGCGTGGCCGCCACTTCAGTTGCTAGATTAATTAAAAGATAAATTAATATAGTGGTAAATAAGTTCATACGAGAGGCACGAGAAAATTTATATATATTTACCGGTCTACGTTCTGTAAGTTTCACTGCCTGACGGTCTATTTAAAAAAAAACAAAATGTTTTTATAAAGCAAATATTAACGCGATCGCTTGTACTGTTGTGTATTACTAATTGAAATACTGTACATTTTTTACCATAATAAAACTGATTAATCCCAGTATATAGAAAGAACAATCATAAGTGCAAAGCAGCTCCTCTTTTATATTGTTAATTTTGTATTCGAAAAGTTCACTAATAATACTATAGTTTCACACCGCGTTAGTGAGATTTTAAGTTATTATTACCTTATTATGCTGTTATTTATTTATGTCAGTGTTCCTGTGTTTTCTACTACTGGCTTACATTTAATTTGAATTAATCTTGGTGTGTGCTAATAGCCAGGATGACTGAAGAAAATAAGTCATGTATAGAAAATAGAGTGCAAGCTATATGAAATCCGCATTTTAGTCATCCAAGATTATACCTAGTCTTTCTATTTCATATAGTCTTATCAGATATCAGTAGAATCCTCTCTACTCAACTTTTGTAGTGCGCTACTGTCTAATGACATCTTCTCTACACAGGGTATCGCATGGTTTAATGCTCTTGTATCAAGTAAAACACTACGCGAAGTAATCATGAACAGTCTAGTCACACCCAGCCATTTTAGCTACAACACTGTCATTTTTAGTTATTATGACATCGTCCACCATGTAAATTGCCCCTTTCTACAAACCTTTATAATTAGAACACCGTTCATAACTTTGGTCATGTAATTTCGGGGGCTCACTGTAATAATAAGCTACCGCATGTACTTAAAAATATTATAGTTCCTTAAATTTTAGGGATCTGTAAATCCAATTGGACAGTGTCGTCATATAATTGTATATTACATCTACATTTCACTAGGATTAGTATACTAGTGAAATATAGATGTAATATAAAATAAGCATAATAGCATAATATGACAGTATGAATTGAAAATACATCAATAGAAAAATCATTTTAAAACAGTTACCTATCTAAGGTCGCACCTGTAAACCGTTCTGGATTTCCCTGCAAGTTACTCTCATTTTTAACAATAATTACCTGTATATGAATATGAACATGTCATTGAAACCGCACCTACATACGGACCTACCAACTAAAATTCAACTTCGTTACAGGCAGTAGATTCAATTCTGCTTTCAAGGTTTGTACACGTTTGTTACTCACACATACAAATAGTAACAAAGCAAGTTACACAAAGGCTTATAATTATAGATTATTGGATTAATTCGATTAATAGTAACAATAATAACGATAACGTAATGGAAACTTGACGTGTTATGATACATAAATTTTAAAACGCAGTTACGGGCTTTGATAGCTAGTCGTTTATTAAAAGACAATACAAGAACAGCCGTGTTCAAACAGAACATCGTTTATAATTCATTTCTGATTGACTGCAGTCACCAGCAAGAGGGAACATGAATATTTGTGTAGCAAACAGTCTGACCATGTACACGTACCTGATGGTTACCAGTTACTATGGCTTAATGTAAGGTTCCAACACCGCTTGTATGTTTCCGTCCACTCAAACATTGAATTGTAAGCGTTAATGTTTCAGATGCATACGTATGTACACATAAACTGAGCTATATAAGTTTATATAGCCTATATTCTAGAAATATATTATGGATATGATACCAACAGACTGTTATGAAAGAATATCGACTTCAAATCCACGGCGCGCACCACTGACTTTTCAAAGTTATGGGCATATTAAATTGATTTAATTATCGCTTGCACCGTGTCTCGGCGAGCACGTCAAGCCATCGGTTCAGTCAGTTGTCATGAAGATGACTGATAGTCGTAATGTAGAGTAAGTAGGCTTTAATATACTGACTACTGACACTGCTCAGAGAAAAAAAATCGGTTTAGATTACAAAGATCAGACAGCGGCGGCGGTCGCTCCTTGGAAACAATTGATATTCCGTCGTATCTGGAAAAGCAGGCCCCGAGGACCAAAGCGAAATTACAAAATATTTTAATATCAATATTATAATAGTGGCCAAATATGTTGAATAATTCCGCTTTCTCAACTCTCTCCTGAAATCTATAAATAAAATGATACACAAATTTCAAAGAAAACATATTTTATTTCAGTGTTAAATTAGACGATGTTTAGCGATAAATTTAGGAATAAACTCGTAATTTTTATGATTTCAAACGTGTTGTAACATGTCTGAATAACTATATTAAGCTTAGTCTGCGGATTTTGTACTCAGCTAAATTTATGCCACGTCACAGAATAAACTCTTGCATATTCATATTATTCATATCATGCTGTTGTTTTCGTTGCGTAGGCGGGAATTATAACTATGTGCGCGTATAGGTACATAGATATTTATTTCTAAAGTTGTATGGAAGTTTAACAAGATTTAACTTGAAAGAGGAATTTTAATTGCGGCATGCTAAACTTTGATGTTTGCTGCTAGGTAAAACGTTCCCTGGAAGTTCCGAAGTATTTTAAGACAATCCTTGTATTGATTGCTTTCTACCTGTCGATAACCAGCTCTCGTGCCTGTACTTCTCTATTCTTAGAAGCAAAATAGATATCCAAAAATATGCCTAATTGACATAAATAGGATTACGGACTTTTGTTTGGACACGTAAAAATACATATTATATCAGCTTTGTTTACCTTGTTGTGAAAACGGAGTATGAGGATGTACTCATGTTTGCCTTTTCATAGTAACATCGCCATACTATTACATAAAATAGAGTATATTTAGTACAGGAAACTCGTTACAGACTTCCAATATAAGAGCTAGTAACAAAATTATAATTTTCTTTGTCTTTATTACCAAAGCTAAACACTCGTATTAAACCAAACCACGAAACTCTTAAAATCTAGATGAGCAGTGCAAGCAAATATAACGGTCGTTTTTAGAAATAGTTAAATGTGGCCAAATGGCTTCGACCAATATGCGAATGTAAGCGGAGCGCAACGTTCAGTCACTTAATTCAAATGTCCAATAATTGACTTGATCGCCACAACTGGAGTTTGTATGAAACGAAACTTGAAATTGGCTAAATTGTCTTGCGTGTATGCGGCTATCGTTAACATTTTGGTTCATGATGCTACAGTCACTGTAAGGGCAAAATCTTATCTTTCTCATTTATCGATTGATCATGTAACTGCTTTCTTTTTGTATTTCCTTTTCTTTTCTTTTTATTTCAGGCTCATTGCTGTATTAATCCTAATTTATGAGTGGCTGATCAATCATCTGCAATAATAAATCAAAGAATAAATATAATAATAATAAGATTTTATTTTCAGAATCGCGTAGTTTATTATTAAAACATTGACTTATGTTTTAATAGTTCTAATATTGCGTTTATAAAATTTTAAGTTGTAAAATTACATATTACATTTTGTAAAAATGTATTCGACTTATTAACTAATTATAAAAAGAATATTTGTAATATTTGTGACTATACTAAATACTTATTTTATTAAATTGTTCTTATAATTTAATAGCTTTTTGCGTTGTAAATTAATTAATTTTACCCTGATTACACGCCGCTGAAACTTTTCTGTACTCATGAGTTATTAACTCTTACCAAGTTATGCAAAGTGATTTTCTACTTGAACACTTTTGAAGCATAATATATTGATCGTTTATATTTTCAATTTAACAATAAGTACAGAAATATGTATAAGCTATTACTAAGAAACATACCAATTCAATAGCAGTCACGTACAGCAGCAATGAAGAATAGATTAGGATAGTTATTTATTTCAACAGTTTTAACGAGAAGACTGACTCCGTGGTCCGGTGCATAGCGTATGCGACTGCTGGTCGGAGGTCCCGGGTTCGATTCCCGGGTCGGGCTTAAGTGTTACTGGGTTTTCCCGAATACTCAGTAGCAGCCCGGAGTCTGACGATGTGCCCGGTAACGCCAATAGGCTCGCCCCCTATTACGTGGGACAAAAAAAATCATGGCGAAATGTAGGTGTAATATTTACACTTCTGCCCACCCCCTTGGGGATACAGGCGTGAGACTATAAATAAAAAAGTAAAAGTTTTGACAAGATTATATGGTGCATTTTATTTAATGATTAACTGTTCACTCAAGCTATGTCCTCGGGATTTTCTGTACCTGGCTGATACTCGTTAGCTTAGAGTGTATAAGGGATTTTCGATTTTCACACTAGGAGCCTGAATATTTATGGGATAATACGCAGCCTTCTTAATAGCCCTCTAAACTATTCGATCGTCCATTTAAACTCTCATCAAAATCTGTTAAGCAGTTCAGATTGATTAATATCGTGTATATTTATATGAAGTATATTTTTGTAGGTTGTGTGATTCGCTTACTGCGATTTGTAGCTAAGCAATAGTGATGGATATATTAGCAATCATATTAATTTTAGCATGCGAATTTTCATTTAGCATTTAGCAAATGAAATATTGTTGCGAAATTTCGTGAAGTGTGAATTCATCGCTTCGTGCGCGCTTCGGTTCGTTCACAGTTTCTTGCTAACGCGGGACACGCGTTCTCTCTCTCATCCACAGGAATACTCAATATATCTATTTCACGTGACACGATAAGTGAAATTATTAGCAAATGGTGTGAATGCGAACGATGATTTTAAGCAACTATTACATTATTATGTTTGATTTACTCGTATTTAGGGTCGTATATTGAGTAAATGTGTGTGAATGTTTGTTAAGATGATACATAGTCATGTGTGTAGCACGTGTTTGACGCGCTACTTGTTATTTCAAAGTTTAGTTGGTACGAATTGGCATATGATAGTAGTTTTTTTACGAATTTGATAAACTTTCTTTCGTGTAATGTTTATTGTTGTTAAAAAAAGTACCTGTAAATATTCAAAGGCGAACGCGCTTTTTAATTCACACATTAATAAATTTCACACTTCACATACAGAGCTATTATTAATTATTATCGTCATAATTAGCAAATAGCATAGCAATAGCATTTAGCATGCTAAGATCCACGAATTCGCATGCTAATGAAATTTATGCGAAATCGCATTAATTGCCATCACTACTAAGCAAGGAAAGCTTAAAGACTCCACAATTTCCTATTTTTAGTCTTTTGATTACCTAAGGGTGCATAGGGTTCCACCAAAAACTTAGGGTCCCAAGCCAACCTCACCTGCAAGTGGTGCACCTGCCGATCAACGGACGAGGCTCTGGCAAACAAAATGTCCCAATAAGCGGCAATAGGCTCGCCACCTATTACGTGGGATCAAAACACTGGCGAAAAGTGGGCGTTTAATATGCCTCTGCCTACCCCTTCGGGGAAACAGGCGTGAGTCTATGTATGTATGTATGTATGATTACCTTATATTTGTGGCAACATTTCGCTTTGACTTTTGATCTTATCAGGATTTTCTTTGACTGATTGGATTTTTTGCAAGATTCCGTTTATTTTTATCAGATGGACATTAAATACATGGCATGGCATATTAAAAAAATATGTTCTTTTTTTACTTTTTATAGGGTAACGTTTGACCGCGGTCTCGCCTGATGTTAAATTTTACCTATGGGGAAGGATAAATGAGGAAACTAAGCGTTTCGTGCGTATGGATGGGATGTCAACCGTATAACGGTGGCGATGACTGGTTTGTCTGGTCGTCCGATGGTAAAAAGGGGATGGAGGAATCAGGTTATGTAATTCCTCTGCACACTCTCCGAAATGTAACCTATAAAAAACTGACAGACTGGCAACAGTGCCACGTTGCTTCAGGCTTTGGAGGTTTGTGTATTGTGGTCATCGCCAATGAGTCTCCTAGCTTTCCTCTCAATAGAGTCCAAAGTCCCTAGCTGGTATTTCGCTGAACCATCACAAAGGTGAGAACAGTACTCCATGCAGGATCCGTCTTGTGCTTTGTAACGATTAAGCAACTGTTCCGGCGTAAAGTACTGCCTTACCTTGTTCAGGATACCTAGTTGCTTGCCTGCCAGTTCGGCTTATGACTCTATACAGGGCGTTTGCCAAACACCCTGTTTATGAACCAAAATTTAAATTAGAGGTCAACGTGACGCCAAGGTCACGGTAATGTAATCTAACAGTATTGTAACTCAGCGGTCTCCCCGAGTTATATGCCTACAGATGCGCCGGGCGCAAAACAGCGATAGGGTTGCTTGCCTCATGTATTTTAACTACATCTACCTACTCGAAGTTTTTTTTTGTTTTGTGATTGTAAATATTACTTTTTTTTTATTCAAACAAATAAAAATCATGTAGGTATGTAAGCACCCTAGGAAATGGCCTATTGGTTGCACTGTCTACGGTTTTATTTGTAGTAGACTAAGCAGTAACCTACACAAAGCAGATTCATGTCAGTTTCCATTTTGAAAATTACTCTTAAGGTACTACTAATCATAGACTTCAATGAAATATGTAATACATTGTCCCTAACGCAGATAAAAGTGTTCTGCTAGTATACATTAATACTACAATTGGTACATTTTGAATTTCAAAAAATCTTATCTTTACGTGACTTAACGAAGAATTCAAACAGCACGATATTAGTTTACAACGCGTCGCTATAATTATAATTTAAATAAAGAACACTGCTACAAAAACCGTCACCGTCCGTTCGTCACCGCGCACAGTGGTTCCGTAGTAGGTCATACGGTACCAATCACGATGTTTGAATTACAAGACGATACCTCACTTAATAACTCACTATTTATCACACTATATCAGGGTACACAAATAATTTCATTTTGTTTTTTCCTACTTATAGTTTTGTGCATCTAAAGTGAACGCATTACGAGTCCGTTTGTTAGCGTAATTAGCGCGTGATATTAAGTCTTTTTAGTGACACTTGTTTTTAAAGAATAAATTGTTTGTGACTGGATGTTTTACAATGGATATTCAAGTTGAAGGTATGTAAAGTGTATTTCAAGCATTTTCTTTCATTTTAATTCATGTGTTATTTTTTTTAATCGGTGCTACGCCAATGAAATTAAAAGATTCTTTTTTTGTTTTACTTTATCTATGTCGAAGCTTTTAACTACTTTCTGACCATAACCTACAAAAGCAGTTTTATATAAAGACATTAAAAAACACTATATTTTAAATTTAAAAGAAAATTGACTGCGATAAGCTGCGATAGTAGGTGTCACCTAGGATCTACGCCAGGTGTTAAAGGTGTCTACGAGATATCATTATTCTAAAATCCACACTATACCATTTGTATTTTGTTTTAGGTACAACATTTAAGTGTTCTTTTACAAGAATGCTTGTAGCTCGACACTTGGCTGTCTATTAAGAAGACTACTTCTGAAGCAGACAGATGTCGTCAAGTTTTGAATAGTCTGGCGCAGTTGCTGCCAGATATCGAAAATATTGACACAAAAAACTTGGAAATTAGAATAACTCTGCTTTGTTATCTATCGGTGAGCTCTCGGAAAAGGCCGCTGAATCGTGTAATAAATTAATTAAACGATTTAGTGTGATTATACAAGAAAAATGTCTCGACTTGTCACGAACACCGATCTCATGCACAGACTTCTTTTTAATTTGGATCCATACCTTTCTAGTTTAAGGAAATTACCACGAAAGAAGAAGTCTGCTCTATCAGCTGACTTGTTAAATTTATTGTGTCCTTTTAAAACTGTGCCATTTTATAAGTAGTTTAGAAAACTTTAGGTTGTAATTATTTGATTTGCTTAGATTTGTTCAATGTGCCTATAAAACTATTTAATTGTAATTATTTGATGAATATTTGTGTTTGTCATTAGTAAGAGTCTAGTTAAGTGGTATTATTGTAATAGTAATTTATGCCAATTAAGTTTCAGAGTAGCTGTAATTCACCTTTCTCAATTATTTTACTTTGTACAAGAAATAGCTGAGTTTTATATTGAATGAATTATTATTATTCTGATATAATCTGTTTTATTTCTACTAATCTTTACCTCAGTTAATAAAAAAATACTATAATACCATGCATTACTATGCATTTCAATAGCCATTCGTTGCGCGAAACCTCTATGACCGCCCTTCTTAGAGCGCGGAACCACTGTGCCGCAGTACGATCGCGGCTGTTGGGTACTATAGGCACATTATAAACCCTCGAAGCATTTTGGCCACCATCGAGGCATCTCAGGACACCCGTAGATGTATTTTGACCACTTTCGAGGCTAGGCTTTCGAGCTTAGTACGGGCGCGTAATATTTTCGTTGAAAGAATAGTTATATTTCTATTTATTAAGGTAATATTGTATATCAAAAGACGCGTAATTAAATAAGCTTTCGAATGATATTAATTAACACCAAATAATATACTTGAAGCCCACGCAAGAGCGGTATTAAGCGCGCCCGGTATAATATTTTCCCGCCATTTTCGAGCGTGCTATTATATTTCTAACATATTCATATTTCAAGCATTGAGAAAGGCATGTTAAGATGGTTTGGGCACATGGAGAGGATGGATGGCGATAGACTGACAAAGAAGATATATAAGGCAAGTGTGAATGGAACAGGACAAAGGGGAAGACCAAGGCGGACGTTCTCTGACCAGATTGGAGACATCCTGAAAAAAGGACAAGTCAGAAGTACCCTTAACAGAAGAGCATGCATGAGAAACTTGATGGGAGTGAGTGAAGCAAATGAGGTATGTCAGGATCGTTGCAAATGGCGTTCCGTAGTCTCTGCTTACCCCTCCGGGAAACAGGCGTGAGTCTATGTTTGTATGTATGTATATTCATATTTCGCGTCGTTTTTTATTATGAGAGGCATATAAGTATTGTACACTGTTAGAAAGGTAATTTACTTTCAGAGGAAATAAATATAATGGAAAGAAACATTTTAATTTTAAACATAAAAAAATATAAAATATAAATGATTGTTTATATAAATTTTCCTATTTTATTTTATCAAAAATATTTTCTTGTTATATATCAGATTCAAACCTAGATAAGTTTCTTTTCAACTAGATTTCCAATGAAAAAAACTATATTTGATAAGAATCCGATAAGAATTATTCTTATTGGACTTTGCACAATTGTTTACTTTTTCCCACCAAAAATAACCGCCATACCCGCCAAAATTTTCGAAAGCCAATATCTCATGAATTATATAGGAGTATTATATATCATATGATAGGTTTATTTATATACTCATAATAAAACAATAATTCATAGCAAAAATGTAACCTTATCTATGTATATATTTTTATTCAATAAAAATAAATGCCGTTTTTTTCGGTAATTGAATGAATATAGCCTCTTGAATTGAATTATTACACAATATTTGTTTTTTTTTGCTGTTGTTTTATAATTAATTAGTTCATTCACAATAAAAACATAAAAATATCAAATATAATTATATAATTTGTTTACAATGATGTTTTGAATCCATAATTACGCCCCAAGTGTAACATGCAAAGACAGCGAAATATACAAAATTTCAAATGCTGACATTTAAGTAATTTTCTAAGCAAGCATTGCTATATTTTTATATTATTGTAAAGCTTATGCCACCAGGTATACAAAATTACAAAAGTAAGCAATTTATAACCCATATTGTTATCATGACAAACAAAAATGGCAAGTAGGTCGTCGATAGACGACATTGTTTCCAATAGGATCAAGTTCGGCGGGTCGCATAAACTAAACATTCCGTCATTCAGTCACCATTTAAACATTACTACAAAGCTTATTTAATCTACTTTCATAAAAACATCATTTCAAATATCAACACCCGAGTGACGAGTCGTAAGATTAGGTTTAAGGTAGCACGGCAAGTAGCCTTGTTTCGCGGGTAGTCAGACCGCGTGATGCTTTAGCGGAAAATGTCAAATTAGAGCGGTTACCTTGAGCGGGTAATGGGTACTGCGCTCGAGGCGCGTAGGTATAACTCGAGTTTTGTGCGTTGGTATGGAGTTACAATACTGTTAGATATTATTACCGTGCCAAGGTGTTCCAAGCGATCTGTGATCTGCGCAGGTCAGATGAAATTTACTCCGTTTCGTAGAGAATAGACACGCCTGAGTTTTGGAGGTATTAAACTTGACTTGATTAGCATCGCCCCATTCGGAGACCGCCTTCAAAGTCAAATTCAAACGCTCAATCATACCTTCATACTCCACCCCATCTTTCATATTCATAATATACTATTATTACGTATAACTAGGACTTGAAATAACTATACAGAGTCAGAAGAATGTTCTCGAAAGACATGTGAAGTCTGCCAACCCGCACTTGGCCAGCCTGGTGGACTATGGCCTTACCCTTCTTATAGTGAGAAGAGGCCCGTGCCCAACAGTGGGACAGTATATATATGCACTATGCAGAGCTGATGATGATGATGACAGGGTCTGAGGCGTTTATTTCTTTTTTCTGTAAGTTACCGGGCTGTGATCCCGAATTACTTAGCAGCCTTAGAAAGTTTTAGTAAGCTTTTTTTTTATTTGCCTACATATCAAAGCAATAAATGATATCGCGCTAGCACGAATTTTATATTTTGTTTTTTTATTTATTTATGCACAAACAATGTGTACAAAAGTGGACATAATGCCATAAGGCATTCTGTACCTGTCAACCTTAAGGAGGAGCAGAGGTAAAGTGGTAGGTGCGTTAATACTGAACTGATAGTTAAGTATATAGTGTTATATTTCAGACAACTTTACAAATTTTCGGCCAACAGACATAAAACGAAATACAGACTAGAAAAAAATATTTGTGAGTCAAACAAAGTGTTATCCTATACAGGCTTTTACCGACGATACATGACTGAAGTGCTAAACACTGCGGCGATCGCTTTAGCCGTGACGCTCTCCATAAAGTAAGAAGAATAAGGGTTATTTGCTATCAATTTTATTCAACAGTGTCGTTGCAAAGGAAACTTTGCTTGCCTTATCAGTTATCACATATACATATCACGCTAGTTCCCACTTTTTTACATGAAGTTTTTTAACTTTAAAGCTAGCTATGAAGAGACATAGTGTAGCTGTTTTTTATAGTAATAGGCGGAAAATGAGCAGACAGATCGCTTGATGGTAAGCAATTTCTACGACCGATTGGCGCCTCGGGAGTGTAAGCGACTGCTACGCCGAAGGTCGCGGGTTCGATTCCCGCTCAAGTCAAACATTTGTGTGCATGAACAGGGTTGTTTGTCTTGGTCTGGGTGTTTCTATGTATATTATATATGTATGTATGTATTTACACAAAAAAGTATATATGAATGTTTATCCATTATCTAGTACCCATAGTACAAGCTCTCTGCTTAGTTTGGGACTAGATGGTGTTGTGTGAATGTGTTAGAATATAAAACAAAAAAAAAATGCCGCCGCCCTTGGACACAAGCAACACCACAGGAGTCACAAGTTCGTTTCGGCCCCTTGTGGTTGAGAAAAAGGGATAGTAGGAGGAGTGGGATGTGGGAGAAGGAATAGGTGATGGAGCCTCCGGCACTATCAATCATCGGAAGAAACGCAGCAGTTTAGGTACTGTTACTTTACGTCGACTTTCTGTGAGAGGGTAGTACTTCCCCGGTAGAGCCGGCCAATTCATGCTGACACCAGCAAGGCTCTACCTTTTAGCATAGGTCGATTTGAATTTAACGTAAACTTTAAAACTGCTTTCCTTTTGATTCAGAGATCATACATTTCGCAAGTAAGCTGACAAATAAAATAATGCACAAAGGATAAATTGATTATGATTTGAGAATGCAAATCTTAATTACTTATGCTGAATGTACATTGTACAAGCCTATGATGATGAAATAAAAGTATATCTGTATAACTAGATAAAATCCTTGCGTTTCTGACTGACAAACTACGGCCACAAATAATACTACTAAGCGCAGGAAGCTGAAATTTGGCATGTACACGTATGTTCCTCGGAGACCGTAGAAGTGCACTAAGAAAGGATTTTCTAAAATGCCCACGGGATCGGGCAGAAAAGTTATCTAATTAAATGTGCGAACGTAACCACGGGCATTCTCTAGTTGTTAATAAAAATACAGAGAACAACCAAAGTTTCCAAAAAAGAAACCTATTCCTTTAACATATTGAGACTGATTCTCATTTTTTTATCCATTCGTTCTTACTAAACCTACGACATTTTTATGGATATGGTGCAACGGATATTGCCGCTGTTCATTTTACGATTCAAGTTTCATTCAAATCGTGGTCATAGGAGATTTCCTATTGGCAATGCTAAGGTTCTAACTACCGACTCAAGCGGCGAAATCGAGAAATTGTCTTAGATCATCACTTACACAAATCATTACTAATTTTGACAGCTCTCAGTTATTATGGTTACAAAGTTGCTTTGCAAACTGTCAAAAGTGTCGGTCTAGATAAATTCTAATTTTGCCGCTAGAGGCGCGCAGATAATTTTTGCATCGCCAATAGAGCAACCGAAACTTTGAGTAAAAGTGAAAAATATAATTTTAATTCTGGGAAAATTCGGTTAAAATGACATACGTGCAAAAACATATGTGCATAGGTGCATAGGGTTCCCACCAAGAACTTAGGGTCCCAAGCCAGCCTCACCTGCAAGTGGTGCACCTGCCTATCAACGGACGAGGCTCTGGCAAACAAAATATCCCTATAAGCGGCAATAGGCTCGCCACCTATTACGTGGGATCAAAACACTGGCGAAAAGAGGGCGTTTAATATCCCTCTGCCTACCCCTTCGCGGAAACAGGCGTGAGTGTATGTACGTGCAAAAACCAAAATAAATTTTGAGAAAATCTATGTGTAGCATCCGGGTTAATTCGGGCGCGCTGTATATTTGAATGCGAGCCCAGAGAATAGCAGTCTATTGATCGATCGTTGTTGAAAGCTTATTAAATGTGCAATGTGCCAAGATTTTTGTCCTCGTTATAAATTTCAATAGGTGTAATATTTCTGTCAGCAAGTGTATAAAGCTCGGTCCATCGCCGCGGATGCATTGTGAAAGACGTACAATGATGCTGGAAATAAAAGACAAAAGAATACATTCTGCTCTGTTTTGTTGTGCATTGTTGGGAAACAGCACTATGGGTATTGCATTGAGGTGAACTTCCTTCAAATAAATTAGTCATACGATCATAACATCTTAAATCAAAATTGTACTGTGTGATGAAGCTTAGTAAAAATATTTGTTAAACGATTTTAAACTTTCGCAATTCATACAGTTTTATATAACGGATCTTAATTTTGTTAGCTAAGATATTAAGGGAAAATTACGAGGTTAAATTTCAAAATGGCAGCGGAAATAGAGGTTCTACTATATCCTAGAAATATCCAGATAACCCTTTAAATAAACTTGTATCATGAAAAGAGTTTTTTTTAATATTAACATTTTAATGTGACAATATTTATTTGCAATCAAATTAAAACTAACATAGCTAAATGACGGTATGTCTTTACTGCCGTGGAAGCTGGGTAGGCCTTTGGTGTGGAACACAACTTGTGTCGACACCCTTGCGCCATCTCATCTTCCTAGCACAGCGGGTTGTGCGGGCGCTGCTGCAGCTACAGCGGAGACTCTCAAACGGCGCAAATACATAAATCTAATAGGAGATTATGCATTTGAGCCGTTTGGAGTCGACACGTTGGGACCATGGGGACCAAGTGCGCGATCTCTTTTTAGAGATCTCTCAAAGAGACTGGTCGACGCCTCGCGTGACCAGAAGGCTGGCCTGTATTTGGCGCAAAAGATAAGCATTGCCATACAACGTGGCAATGCTGCCAGCATTCTGGGCACGCTCCCAATTGACGGCGATGTCGAGGATTTCCATGACGCCCTCTTAATTTTATTTCCCTTTCTTTTTTTTTTCTTCTAATGTATTTTAAGTTATTTAAGTATAGAAATTATTGTTTTATTTTATGTGAAAAGAGTTGATGCTGAACTTTGAGATGATCCGAGCAGTAAGTCTTAATCCTTAGAGCTTAGAGATTACCTTTTCTAGTTCAACCGGATTTGGCAAGATATCATCTGTTTCAACAAAAAAATCGAACGGAATAAAGTAAATTTAGCCTTTTCAGTGATCCTTAGTAATTACAACATTTCGAATCTCAAAAATCACGTTTTACCGAATTAATGTTTCCTACAACAATAGTAGGATTCTGTTCCTTACTGGGTTGCACGTGATTCTTGAAGTTTGGCAAAACTTATCGTCATCCTTGCGCTGACACGGTTGCTATACAAGACTATAGCTTAGAGTACTACTCTAACAAGCAGGCCGATTCAGTATGTCACGATAAGTTATCGTACGATATGTCAAATTATTGTCCTCAGCCTAGCCGCCTATCAGAGATATTTTGAACAAATATTCATTGAATTCGATTTATTTATTAATTTACTACATACTGAATGCATAAAATTGATAGGAAATGCGATAGTTTTGACAAAAAATGAGCTAGCCCAATTGACAATTAACGGAATCGAATGTCAAATGAGATATCGAACGATTCTGAATCGCCCCCCAGATCTGACAAGTTGTGTCGCATCTGGTTAGGACTTAAGTTTGGGACAAATATTGAAATACCCACCATCCAGTATTATTAATATCCTTTATATCTAATATAATCTTGTATGTTAGCACTGAACAATGCCGGAATGGCTGAACTGGCTGAAATCGCGATGAATAAAATTTCTTCTCTGTGATATATATCTTTACATCATAAAATTTTATTGAAATGGGTATTACTCGCGATATTTAAGGCGCTACCTCGAAAATGTATGCCCTTTTTGATTACAGATTTTGAAGCAGTCAGACACACCAGTAAAGTGAAAATTTTATATATTATTTATCAGGTCTTTATCTAGGGACTGCCCGGACAGATACACGATTGGAAGATTTTCGCTCGATAGAATTTTAATTTGAAAAACATGCTTTCTCTAAATATTTTTTAGTATATTTAAAAAAATACTTAACTTTTCGCCTTGAAATTGCTACTCACTGGAAAAAGAGCTAGTTTATTAGGAATTGGTCTAACGATTTTTTTCCAAAACGATTATTACTTGAGTTATGAACGAAATAAGATTTCAGACAGTTTCGTGATGGCATGCCATGTCAAAAACCGTGCGACATTCAACTTTATAGCTAACACTTAGCGATGACCTCTCCACGATTTTTTGACCTTCGAGGTAGCGCCTTAATTAATTTCACTTAAAAAAACATCTGTTTTAACGACGTTTCGGACGTTTTACAACGGTTGTGGTTCTGCGGGACTGATGATATCTCAGCGCCGTCCTTGTAAAGTGCAGGCTTCGGCAGCTACACTCACTTGTTTATTATTTTATTTTTATCCGAACTACGATACACTACACTTCTAACATCTAAACACTGATGACCTGTGTTACTGCGGCGGGTTTTACATTTGTTGATTACTGGATTCCAAGTTGTAGACAATCTGTATCCGTCATCCTGGTTGATATTTGTTATACTTTTTTATTTCAACCGCTTCACGCTTTTTTAGTTTCCCACCTTACTGCCCACGCCCTACGGTTCTCAACCTACATCGGCGGGCAGCAGCGGCAGCGATTTCAAAGTACATGGCGCGCTTTACTCCGCTGCCGTCACGCGCCGGGGCTGATAACGCATCAGAGTAAACGCGCCATGTTGTACATCACAATCGCTGCGTCGCGAAGGCGCCGTTAGAAATAAGCTCGTGGCGCGGGGGCCTTTACAAACATTCAACTAAAGGACAAACGTTTGTATAATATTACTTTTAAAACACAATTTTGATACAATTAATACAGTGCTATGCGTGTAAGACGCAAGAGATAAATACAAGTTAATACCTATCAAAACAAAGTATTTTTAGGGTTCCGTACCTCGAAAGGAAAAAACGGAACCCTTATAGGATCACTTTGTTGTCCGTCCGTCTGTCAAGACCCTTTTTCTCAGGAATGCGTGGAGGTATCAAACTGAAATTAATACTAAATACTCAAATCTACGGTTCCATAGAGCTGTAAAAAATTCAAACTTCTGATCCAACGCAATCAAAAGATACAGCCGATTATGCTGCAAATTGCAGCATATTTTCAAACTCGCATTGGAATCAAAACCTATAGGGTACTTCCCGTGAACTCAGAATCTTGAAATTTGGTACGAAGCAACGTCTTATATCACATATAAAGGAAAAATTGCGAAAAACGTAAATTTTTGTTACAGCATATAAAAAAATATTTTTAATAAATTTAAAGTTACTACCCCTTTCTCTTGAACGCGTGGAAGTATTAAATTGAAATTCATATCAAATACTCAACTATATAGCACCGTTAGGCTGCAACAAAATCAAACTTCTATGTCAACGCAATCCAAAGAAAAAGCAATATAAGCATACTTTCAAACTCGCGACTACTCGCAAGTGAATCAAAACCTACAGGGTACTTCCCGTGAACTCAGAATCTTGAAATTTTGTACGAAGCAACGTCTTATAGCACATATAAAGGAAAAATTGCGAAAACCGTCAATTTTTAGTAACATCATATAATAAAAACATTTTTATTAAATTTAAAGTTACTACCCCGTACTCTTGAACGCGTGGAGGTATTAAATTGAAATTCATATCAAATACTCAAGTATATAACACCCTTAGGCTGCAACAAAATCAAACTTTTATGTCAACGCAATCAAAAGAAAGAGCAATTTAAGCATATATTCAAACTCGCGAATACTCGCAAGTGAATCAAAACCTACAGGTTACTTCCCGTGAACTCAAAATCTTGAAATTTGGTACGAAGCAACGTCTTATATCACATACAAAGGAAAAATTGCGAAAACCGTAAATTTTTAGTTACAGCATATAAAAAAATATTTTAATAAATTTAAAGTTACTACCCCTTTCTCTTGAACGCGTAGAGGTATTAAATTGAAATTCATATCAAATACTCAGGCATATAACACCGTTAGGCTGTAACAAAATCAAACTTCTATGTCTACGCAATCAAAAGAAAGAGCAATATAATCATGGTTTCAAACTCGCAACTACTGGCAAGGGAATCAAAACCTACAGGTACTACCCGTGAACTAAAAATCGTGAAATTTGGTACGATGCAACGTCTTATCGCACAGATAAAAGATGCGGAAGGCTGAGGACCGTGTACTGTGGTGCGTGTTGGGAAAGGCCTATGTCCAGCAGTGGACTGCGATAGGCTGATTGAGATTGAGATTTCAAATAATTACATAGTCTTCAAACCTTTTTGCTAATTATTCTGTTTGACGACCAGCCAGCTTGTCATGTTGACGTCACTATGACATACGCGCTCTTTTATAACCGTAGTGTGGACATGGTGTGGACAGTATAACATACTATCACAATATAATTATGGCTATAGTTGCATTAATTGTCAACGAAAATACTATTTAACATACTATAATACCTATGTCTCCCGATGGAAGTTGTTTATTTCATGCAATAGCGTTCTCTATTTATAATACCACTAATTTTAAACAAACACAAATACTAAGGACCACAATACTTGTTTATATTTATAATAACTGGGACGAGTTTCATTTATATACAAGCGATGCCCGGAGAGATCCTTTCTCTTCACGACATGAGTACAAAGCTACGATGCTCCAATCCTCTAGGCTAGGCCTCTATGGCGGTACTGCTGAGGTGAAGGCAGCAGGATGTTTGTATCCAGTGAGGTTCGAAATGTATGAACGTAATACGGGTATTCTGAGGGGTGTATTTTGGCAGAGCAGGATATGCAATAAAGCGTTTACTTCTTTCAGGCAATTTATCATCAGGTCATTATGATTTTTGTTTGCCAATTGTGTGCGAAGGATTTCTTAATAATACATACAATTATACTAAGGTAAGCTTGGTAAAAAAAACTCTAGATTCAAAGGTAGGCCGTCCTAAACGCAATAAAAGTGGTCGTCCTAAAAAATCTGAAATGTACTGCTCAGAACAAGAACGGCCAGCTGTAGCGTTGCATAAATACAACAATATACGACAGTAACCTCAATAGGTATAATTCATGTTCTCATCTGATTGTCGTGGGAGACTTCAATATTGATTTTAGAATGAATCCCCAAAATGGAATTTCTACATATTTTTCATCTATAAACATGTTTCCGTTAATAAACACTAGCACAACACGAAGTAGTACAAATAAAGATAACTTTTTTTTGAACTTCAATATTCAATGTGGTACTATTTCTACCTTTTTCAGTCACCATTTACAGGTCTGGTTCAAATTTGATACTTAATTCCATACTTTAAAATTTTCATTTCCATTTTTACGTTTTTTTTTAATTTCCATAACGTATCACATCTTTACATACATCACGCCTTTTTATCCCCGAAGGGGTATGCAGAGGTGTATTACACACCCACACTTCGCCAGTTATGTTTCGGTCCCAATGTAATAGGGGGCGAGCCTATTGCCACATACCGGGCACATTACTTAGCGAGCGATAATTGACGTTTTAAACACCCACATATGTAACTCCGAAAAGTCAGTGCTGTGTGCCCGGGGTACCTGGGGATCGAACCCGAGATGATCGTCTCGGCAGTCCGTTACGTACACCACTGGGCTATCGCCGCTTACTTATTTTTGTTATTTTTTTTTATTCAGAATATTAATTATTGTTTTATTTTGTGTGCAAATAGTCACCTAGTAATAGTTTTATTTTCATCGCAAATAAATACTATAATTATTAAAAATGCTTTATTAATATTTTTGTTACAGATTTCTAATACTTAGTCACTAAAAACTTTGTAAATCAATAACTTTCATAAAAAATGTCACCATCATTCATCAGCAGACTTTTGCAAGGCTGCTGCAAGGCTAGTATAGGTATTTAAGTTATATTATAAAATAAGCGATATATGTTAATATAAAATAAAGGATGACTGATTACAAACGACAAAGAGGCATTTTTCTTTAATTTATGCTCCTCCAGCTTTCCATACTGTAATGTCATGGTTTCCATTTTGCAATAAAATTACCATAACTATGGCTGATCAACTTTTACTTATATACCTACAGGTTTGTACGGAACCCTCGGTGCGCGAGTCCGACTCGCACTTGACCGGTTTTTTTTTCCGCCAACAGATGTATAGAAGCAAGTTCACACCACACCAACCGACATTGGTATTTCTTTATAGCATATTTTTATGTTTGTCCGTTTATGTGAGGATCCTGAAATTAAATGGTTACTATTCTGTGAAGTGGACGACGAAAGTATTTCACCATGTTATGAAATTTTTATTATCTATTCTGTATTACATTGAGTAAATAATTTAATGCATATTAGGTATACATAAGCATCAAAAATATAAAGATGAAGAGATTTTAGAAGACTCTGTTACCATCACGATAGTGATAACAGATTCATAGTACAGTATATACCTACCTATAATTACTAAGAAATATTTATGCGTCGCGGCAATTTTGTCCATAACCACATTTATTATAAGGCAAGCAACCATCGGAAAATAGTAAAAATAAAATACTAAATCATTCTGTTTAAATGTCATTGCAGTAAAACCGAAATCAAACGTCATAAAGTCAAAATAACTTATTCATCTACAACGTCATTATTAAAGAATAATAATGTAATGACTCAACATTTACGTACGTACATTCATAGTGCTCCATTTAAAATACATATAAGAGCGAAAATTTTGAAAAATAACGGATAATACTACTGATACTACTCAGAGTAGGTAATTACGATTTCATTCCGGAGCCGTTTGGGATGAAAACGCATGGGATCCGAGCGCTCGTTCTTTATTCCGGGACCACCATGACCAGATGGCTGGTTATTCTTTGCTCAACGAATCAGCATTGCCGTCCAGCGTGGCAATGCTGCCAGCCTTCTTTTTCTTCTTTTCGGCACATTACCAGTTGACATGTCATAGAGTAACGTGTTCTACGATGCCTAAACCGTGTACATTATTTATACATTTTAAATTTAGATTTATGTACATATAATATAATAGGACATTACGATAAGATTAAGTAAATAGTCTTCGATCACTAAATAGTTGAGTTTTCAAAGATGCAAAAAAGCTATAGCACCGCGCCGCGGAGTAATTTTGAATGGCTTAGATTTTCATATAACATAGTAGGTACTACTTATTATTCTATGTTTAATGGACAACCATTGCATATTTGTACGGGGCTACATCTGTTACATTTTCTAAATTAATATTAAACTGCTTAAAATAACATGTAATTAAATTTCAACGAAAACGTATTTGTATTTTTAATTAATGCCTGCTTTTAAACACATTTAACTTATATTTAACAAACTTTACGCTTACTCAACAAGTTTGTCCTAATTTGTTGTTTGTTTGCTTTTTAATTGAAAATTTTATGATTCGTCAGTATTTTAATTATTCACTATGTATAAATGATATATAAATGTTGTTACACTAATTTTTATTACTAAGAGGACTTCAGAAGTATGACGAACACATCACACACTCAACATCTAGACCAGCATGACCCACCAGTGGGTCGCGACCCATAGTTTGGAAAATTTAATGCAATATTGAGTGGTTCCTGAAATGTAAGGTGACACCGATTGACTGAATATCTCCTCCCCTTTACGCCTTTTTGTAAAAAAAAACAGCTAAGGTCTCAAAATTGGAATTTTCGTTTCATGGGTCGGAGCTCAGATTACTTTGAGAACTACTGATCTAGTCTTCAAAAATTTTTTGTATAATATAAAGTCTTATTCAGTGCGAGGTTCGAACCTCTAGTAATTCGATTTACATCCAGATTTTATGAAAATATTTGCTTGCTAGTTAACAGTTTTATAAAAGTAACTACTTAGGCAAATTACATAATAAGCAATCATGTATTTGTGATATATAATAAAACAATTTAAAACAATATTGCTGCATTTAAAATGAACATACCTAGGTAGAAATAAGCCAGGACAGCGGCAAATAAACACGTATGCAGAGCTCCGTTGATATTGGATTTCATTATGCTCAGGCACAAGTAGGCACATTATGCTGACGTTAATGATATTCTGAATTTCAACTGCATCCTGAACAATAGCATTGTGGAATATCTAGGTGTACAGTGAAAAGTAGCACAGCAAGCAGACTAATATGTTATACGAGATCTCAACATCAATCGTGGAGCCGCGGCCCGCCAGGTACTATCACTCAGCCTAGCCGGAGGATCCTCTTTGGTCAGAAGACCAAGCTTTGCTTCTTCGTAGCTCCTTTATTTAAATATATCTATTATGGTAACGCTGCAAAGCCAAAAAATATTTTGCTGCATTTTGATGTTCACTATTGGTTGAATATTTTTTATTACTGCCCTGTTGCCCAAAATAGAGAAAATAACTATTTACGATATGATTCGAAACAATAAAGACAATGATCATATTCTTTGTCTGAAAACGGCCGTTATATAATGGAGTTTTAAGTGTGTATGCGCTTTTAGTTATTTCATGTAAAACTTTTCAACAAAATAATCATTTCCATGCGTTGTGTCAAAATTATGATAAAAAATTTAAGTTTATGTTTTTGTGGAGTGTCACTCAAAAAGTTATAGCAAAGAGATCCACAAGACAACACAAATAGTATTTTTCACAGTTTCAGAATAAGAGGTGAAAAAATGTAGGCCATTGTGACTAAACTAACCGCTTTTTACATTCCGGAGAAGTAAATAGCCAAATTAGTAATGGAGCTCTCGTTTAAACTTCCTTAAACATTTTATAGGCTATGTTAAAACATTCTTATTTATCAAAAATTGTTTAACAGTTGGTATACTAAGTTGTAAAATATACTTGCACGCTGATCACAGCACCAATTAAAGAAGGCTTTTTAACTCTAGGAGTTTACATCTAAAATCCCTATGTAAATCTTACCATGCAAATTGAACTTTTTTGTTTGCTGGAGATCCTGAATAAATAAAACAAGAATAAAACACGAAATTGGAAGAGGCTAAAATCATCTTATGTTCTAGCAATTATTTAGTTTCAGTAAGGATAAAACACGTCCTCTGACAATGATTACCTAGTTTGGCAAAGATAAAAACAACATAGAGCACATTAACTAAGCTTGTATTTAGTGGCTTTAAGAGGAAAGTGTATTAATGGACTAGCCCTTTAGAACTCTTACCATAAAATAAGTGGTAAAAGACAGCCAATGAGGTAGTTTCTCTGTATAATAGGAGCGGTTGATGGATAAAAGTGGTTGAATACCTGGCGATGACGTCGATAACAATACATTATTTATGACGAATAAGTTAACAATAATAAAAATAATTCGCTAAGACCTTTGTGAAAATACCGTGGCTTATTAAAACTTTGACATTAAACGTTTGACTTCAGCGGTAATCGAACCCGCGCCCTTCAGCGTAGCAGTCGCTGACACTTCCGCTCCGCCAACTGGTCGTAGATTAGGTAAGATTTTTATAAGATAATTTATTTTTTGTAGATTATAGTACAAACTCTTATGTGATCGACATTGTGTATTATATCTCAGCATTATACTACAATTACTAATTTTAGTCTTACTACTTATGTATCCTCTTGACGTATTGTTGCATCACGTTTTGTGTATAGAAATGAAAAAGGGGAAAGTGCTGCATTTAATTTAAATTTTCTTTTTTTTTCAATTTATCGTCTGGTATCCGCAACTGATTACTTCTACAAGTGGTTACTCTTGTCAAAATAAATATTTTATGCAGCCACAAATATAACGTAAAGAATCCTGTTTAAGCACCCACCCAAATATAAAAGGTTAAAATTTCATTTACTAGGTAAATAGAGTCAGTTAAGGGGCGGAACATATCTGACCGAAGATGCGTCGAACGTATCTTCGGTCGCGTCTATTCCGTCAAATGAATCGGTACACATCTGACGGAAAATGTGTCGAGCGTATCTGCACACATTCGCTGAAAGTGTGGCTATTATGCACACATATAAGTTTGTTCGTGCAGGGCCGTACTCAGGGCAGCTCAATATTTTACTGTCATATTCTTTTACCTATACTATGTGCGCTGTAGCATGGTGCGGGTGGCAGCTTCAGTATCGTTTCATTTCACTTTTGAAAGTTGCCGCGATTTACAAATTATGACTTTGTATTTCAGTTGTACCACATTCTTAATATTTTTAATCATTAATTACTGTTGTACATTAAGTTATACCCAACCAGAATTTTCTAGTCTCCAAATAAAATCTAATGGAAAGAAAAATAAGCAAAATGTTATGCGTATAACATAACGCCATAGACGTATTTAGTGATGGGATGTACTGTTACGATGGATATTCGATGTTTTTATAATAAAAAAAACGTATATTGGGCGTGCTTCAAATCATATGGTAAAAAGACTATAATATATGTATCTGTGACGGATATTATCAACGATGACTCCATTATATTGTCAATGTGGATGTCACGATCCCAATTAGACATAATGTCCCTCTTTGTTTTATTCACAACCTTCGACCAGTCTTCAGGTTGAACATTGTTGATGGCCGCTTGCAATAGGACCAACATTTTATTCGGCGTAAATGGCGGCGAAGTATTATTTCTTGCGGCATGACCTTTTATATGGGCCCAAATCATCTCAATAGCGTTATACTGGCAATGGTAGGGTGGTAGTCGAAGGACCTGGTGTCCTTTTTCTTTTGCCATTTCGTCCAGAGCATAGGTAGGAGTTGGTGGTTTATAGGCATATAGGCAACTATCTTCCGCACCATGCTATAGCGCACAGGGTATAATAATTTTTTGTGTTCCCTGATGTTATGTAGTCACTGAAGTTCTGTAGTTATTTATATTGCAATTCGAGTTTGACTATTAAAAATATGTTGGACTTCGAAGATTTTTTATAATATCCAACAAGCGTTATTTAAATATACAACGTGTAACGGAAATAACGCACATCCTCAGACACCCCAATTAGAAAACCTTGTTATAATCATAATACATGCATTGAAATATTTTTTTATTAGCCTAAACATTGTTTTTTATCGAAAGTATAAACTTGATTATAAGTGAAATGCGTGGTCACTACAAACCTGCGCACGCACACAATCACACGAAACGTTTGCTGTGGTAAACAAACGACAGCGAAATACGATACGGTCTATCATTTTTTAACATGGTTAGTGGCTATTGTGACTATCTTAATTTAATCATACCTAGTTAGCATTATTGATACCTACATTAGAAATTAAAGTAAAAGAGTATCAATGAGAGAATTAAAGAAGAACGGCGGCGGCGTGTTTAAAGTTGTGAATCATATTATTTTTACAATAATAGAATAACCTAATGACTCACAGGCTTTTTATCACGTGTTCGGCGTCCTCTTTTTAAAATGCTGACACCAGGTGTCCACCACCTGGCTCAAATATTTCTTTAGTTCACTTAACACTTCATTGTTTCTTTTCACTGTTTCAAAAGCAGCTGATATCTTATTTTAACTCCCCGGCACTTGTTGTCTCGTCACAATCAACTAGTGGTTTAATAGGCAGTTATGTCCCCATAAAGCAAAAGTCCAGGGACGTCAAGTCAGGCGACCTAGGAGGCTACTGGACAGGACCGCCGTGATCGATCCAGCGCTCCTTGTAGGTATTCGACATCACGATGTTCTCGAACGTTCTACGTAAAATGCGCGGGGGCACTATCATGTTGATAATACACATTTTGTAAATAAACAAGTAAACTTGTTAAAATATTTTTTCACTACACTCACAGAGAATCCAGGTAGATGACTAATTTTATTTATCTAAGCGCAACAATGGCCACCCGGCTGGCGCTGTACTGTACCTACCAGCGCGGGCGACCGACGTGAGACACAATACGTCTCGCTCTTTCCCGCTGTTAATACGTAAGCGAAAGAAAGATGATAGATATTTTGGTGGTCAATTGTGTGTTATTGTCTTGTACCGACTGTTATGTTGTATTAATGTGTGCGTTCCTGTACGTGGAACCATTAACCAAATGCATTTAAAAAGAAGCCGTTCTACGTTGACTTTAAGTTTATTTTCGTATATTTTGAGTTTTGAAAGCAATGAGTGACTATAATTTACGTAATTTTAATTATTTTAGGATTAAAAGAAAATATATTAAAAATGTCAGAAATGGATTCAGTAGCCGATTCTGAACAAAGTACTTTCAGGATGTGCATGAAACTTGTTACATGTTGTATATCCTATTTAGGTATGGAGGTTCAATCAAATAAAAGACGATAATACGATTTGGTTACGGTTTTTCAAAAAACTTATAAAAATGATATAGAAGGGGTTACAGACTACAGTTGCAGAGCAAGACACAAAATGTTTTCTCGACAGGTATGTATGGAAATTGTTACCGTGGACCTTTAGCGCCTCATACCCAAAAATTGGCCCTCGATCCAAGCTAGCAAATATGCGTACACTCATAGCACATACTAACACTACATTATTCTAAACATTTCGTTTCTGAAAAAATAAGTAAGGTCTGGCGGCCCTGGAATCTTACGATCTTAAAATCACCGATCTGGGAATGACATGGATATAGTATGTCCAATACCTACGAATTTAGCGTGCACACCTACGAAATTAGCGTGCACACCTACGAAACGTTGGGCAAATAAAATGGCTGCCATTTGGGTTGTTCTCCAGAATGTAATCGATATCGATATGGAGCCGGTTAGAGGAGAATAATACATTTTTGTATAGTAAGTTACTAGTCGACCAAGCCAACTAGACGAATGTCAACGTGACAAAATTCAACATAATTCAATAATTATGATCCAGAAATTCCTAGTACCGATTGCAGGCGCATTGTACGTTCACACGCCGCGTTCGCACGTTACGATAAATAATTTCTGGATTATTATTGTTGAATTATGTTGAATTTTGTCACGTTGACATTCGTCTAGTTGGCTTGGTCGACTAGTACCTTTGTTAGTTTAAATCTTTTGCCAGATTAGTTTAGTCCATAATGCAAATGTGGGCAAACATGGCAAAGCGAAAGACGACCCTTGTATGAAACATGTATCAAAATATTCTCTGAGAGCCAATATCGGATTTTTAGACATATTTATGCACAAAAACAAAATTACTATGTTCGATAGACAACAATTTCACAGAAGATGTACCACAAACCTTGGCGAAAAATATAGCGATAGTTTCACGAATGACATTTCTAATAAAATATCGTCATGATTAAATTATTCAGTTAACTATGGCTATCTCTTTTTTCTGACAGAGATATCCCTAAGACGAAACGAGACAACACTATGTTTGGTGGCTTTATGTCGGTTTCGTGAAATGTGGGTGTAATTTTACACCTCTGCCTACCCCTTCGGGGATACAGCCGTGAATCTATAAAAATATAAAATAAAATAATATATGTGAATAATGTAATTTTTCTATATGTACCTACTATTTGCCCTCTCCATTTATATTCCTTACTCAAAGGTCAAAATTCACGTGGTGCGTGGTGCGCGCGACATCGACGGATAATCCGTTAGTACGCTCGACGTACTAACGGATTATCGGTCAGGTGTGAATGGTTGAACGTTTTTCTATACATTTGCATGTATTGGCGTTACGCGACCGATAAAACGCGACGGATCTTCCGTCAGATATGTTCCAGCCCTAAAACTCTCAATTAAGAGTCAAAGGCGCGGCTGCGCCGTGTTAGCGTGCTGACGAGATGGCGTCAGGTATCGGTGTTTAATTATATTGCGCCTTGTTTACATATTAAATGGTTTAATTTTATTATTACCAGAAAGAACTACACGTATGTATAAAACGTATATTGGCGTGATGTAAGCGGTCCACACTGTCCACAGTTTGTCGCCGCTCTGAGTTGTTGTAGTTCGCTCGCCACACGAAGATACTTAGTGGAAAGCATAACTTGTTGTTTCGTGCGCACGCTTTGAAGATTCATTATAACCGACGAAAATAATGAGTTTTGTAGATATAATTATATCTTGCCTCTTAAAGACGCCGTGGTATCGCAACCTTCGATTGTTTATAGTTTAAGTAGAAATTACTTACATAAGTTTCACGTGCTTAGATCGGGTCGGACGCGACGGACGGACGCGGCAGTGGTGCAATTTATTTTCTACGTTTTTTGCCTGGATATATGAGAGTCAGATCTGTAGACTTTAGTTTTAAAATTAAATTCAAATAGATCTTTTGCTACGAATATAAAAGATGCAAAATATGCATACAAAGATGTTTATTTTGAGATGCTTACAAACACGCTGACCATTTCATGTTTTGCAGTAATTGCACGTTGCAATTGTAGTTGACCTACGCATATTATAATAATTCGTTTAATTTAATAATTATTAGACAAATACCTTATTTTTTATATTAGCCAACTTGCTCTGTTTGCCCAGCGAATAAAGAAACACTTATAAGATAATTGAGATGAGACTTAACCATAAAAACATCATGTCACGTTATTCGAGTATTTTCCCATTATAAAAGTAATACCATAGACTAATGATTGGTCTCGCTCTGCTCTACCCAAGCGATACCAATCATTTGTCTAGGAGTAATACATTACAAAGGCAATTTACAGAAAACATTTATTGTGGAAATAACTATTGCTATCTAGAAAGGTAATTGCTTAGGTAAGCCGTGAATATAGTTCAAGATTATCCTGGCCTTGGCCTGAAGTGCAATGGGTATTATTTTTTGAAAAGCTAATTTCTTTTCTCTACGGTCTAAACACGTAGCTAAGTAATAATATGATGTCGTTTTCTAAAATTTGTTAGTCAGGGTTCTGATTCTATTGAAACGAGGTAATATTGTTTGTTATTAAGTTGGGCGGATTTCTGAGTATCTATAATAAATGTGTGTAGTGCCAGCAAAAAATATATATATATATAAAATAATTTCTGTATCGCGGAGTTTACAAACATTCGATTTAAAAAAAAAATATACTCGAAAATACAATTTGAGAAACACACAAACTGTAGTACCGTGGAGAAAACGAACAATAACACCCTTGAACCTTTTATAACTTGATACGGATTTTATGTTAACGAGTCTAATGGTGCTGATACATTACTCACATGTAATGAGCATTCTTGCGAATGTTGCAAAATAGAAAAACAAACGAGTGTGTTTTAGCGAGCATTCTTACGAACTGAAGTGTGCGGGGTACGGGCAGAGAAATAATGTAAAACGTGTGTACGATATGAATCGTTTATTACGACTAAAAAACACGACTGTCCATCATTTACTTAATACTAACTTATGCTATCTTACTCTAATATATACTACACTACACCACAGGGGTACAAGAGAAAAAAAAAATGACAAAGTACATTTTTTTTTTTATAGAAATTAAACACCTCAACTACATCTAAATATTATATCTAGTAAACAATACGCAATGTTTCGTATTAAAAATATGTAATTAAACAATTTTCTCAATGTTAACAGAAGGTCATCAAACAACAGTATTACCTATTGTCTAAATAATTTTGTCCGATTTTTATGTACAATATCAATTTTATTGTTTTTAATAATTTTCACATTAGGTTCCTGATCTTCAATAACAATATATGGTCCATTATATAATTTATCTAATTTATTTGCAGTTTCATTTTTTAACAGTATTAAATCACCTTCTTGATACGATATTTGATTTATGTTTTTATCATACATAGTTTTTCGTAATTGCTTACATTTTATTAGATTATTTCGTGCGTCTCTTTGCGCTACTTGCAAACGATATTTTAATTCTAGACTATAATTATCTGGATTATATAAAGGTTCTACACTACTACTTATTCTACTCGGAATGTTACAAGGTTTTCCAAATACTAGTTCATATGGCGCATATTTTGTTGAACAATGCACAGTATTATTAAAAGAAAAACACCAGAAAGGCAACCAGTGGCTCCAAGTTTCAAGGTTATTATCACACTGTATTCTTAAAAATGAACCCAAATGTTTATGTGTATTTTCAAGTGATCCTATTGACTCATGGTGGTATGCAGTGGAGCTTAATTTTTCTATTCCTAAAAGGTTACAAACTTCCGTCATAGTAGATGACATAAATTCGGTACCTTTGTCAGTGGCTATTAATTTTGGTATTCCGAACCTTAAAATAAAATTAACTACAAAAGCTTTAGCGACAGTTGTCGTTTCTTTATTTGGAAGAGGATAAGCCTCAACGAACTTACTCAATTCACATTGCAATGTGAGAATATAACAATTATTATCTATATCTTTATTTAAAGGACCAACTAAATCTAAAAATATTTTTTCAAAAGCATAGGAAGCCGTGGTTGTAATTACCATGGGCTCCCTAGTTATTCGCGAATATTTCGCTTTTTGACATAGTTCACATTTTCTTATAAAGTCTTTGACGTCGTTCTCCATTTCTGGCCAGTAGTATTTCCTTTTTATATTATTGACCATTCTGCGCACACCAGCGTGACCACTAGTAGGCAGTAAGTGATAATCATTTATAATAAATCTTTTCTCTTGGTCATCATTGATTCTTTCAACACCTCGTAAAATACAAATGCGTGGACCGGTCCACAAGTCTTTACTCTTGATTTCTTTTATTAATTCCCCTATAAATAACGCGTTATCATTTCTTTTTATTATACATATTTTGTCGACATTAATAGTTTTACATAATTCACTTAATTTTGTCACAAAAACGTCTCGCGTGTATTGTGCCCTAAAATCAAGATTAACGTATAATATTTTCTTATTTTGCGAAAATGCAAAACACTCGGTTTCTACATCTATACGCTTCTGCTGCCTTATTCTACTAATTTCTTTTCCTTCAGTCAAAATTAATTCTACCGCGCCACTCGGTATCCTCAACAATTCCACGACTCTCGGTTGATCAGGCCGATTGTCTGTGTCATTACTGGTGATACAAGTGTCACTACTACTTCCTTTATCTTCTAGTATCCGTTTTTGTGCTCTAGTCATTACATTTAATATATTTTCATTAATACATTTTAATTCCTCTGAGTCTATTGTAATTCTGGACAAAGCGTCAGCTGCGCAATTTTCTTTTCCTTTAATGTAAACAAGTTTGAAGTTATACTCTTCTAATGTCAATCTAAACTTTAGTAATCTACTTGATGGATCTTTCATCCCAAACAAATATAGTAACGGTTTGTGGTCTGTCATGATAGTAAATTTTTTACCAAAAAGATAAGGCCTAAAATACTTCACACTCCAAACAATTGCAACTAATTCCTTTTGTATAGTCGGGTAATTCCTTTCCGATTTATTTAAAGGTCTACTTGCATAAGCTATTGGTAATAAATTTTTGTTACAAAGAACTGCTCCGACAGCAATGCCAGAAGCATCCGTCTGTAAAATAAATTCATTTTCGTTTGAAAAATCAGGATATTGTAATACTGGGGGTGATATTAAAGCTTTTTTCAAAGTTTGAAATGAATTTTCACATTGATCTGACCAAACAAACGGAACATTTTTTCGGCAAAGGTTGTTTAAAGGCATAGCTATTTCTGCAAACTTGTTTATAAATTTTCTGTAGTAGTTACAAAATGCAACAAAACGTTTCACTTCATCCGTGTTTAATGGAGTTGGGTAATTTTCAATACTTTGAGTTTTAGTTTTATCTGGCAATATGCCTTCTGCAGATATTGTATGACCTAAATATAGTAGTTCCTTTTTCAAAAAATTGCATTTGTTTGGATTTAACTTTAGATTAACTTTTCTAAGTCTTTCAAAAACATCTATTAGGTTTCTATTATGGTTGTCTAAATTTCGTCCCATAATTACAAGGTCATCAAGGTATATAAAACACTTTTCATACGTTAGTCCTGACATTGCGATAGTCATTAATCTCGAAAAAGAACTAGGGCTAGTTTTAAGACCCATTGGCATTCTTTTCATCTGATATTGTCCAGTATTAGTTGTAAAAGCAGTGAGCTTCCTAGATTCGGGGTTTAAATTTGCTTGATAATAAGATTGATTGAGGTCTAAATGAGTAAAATAGATGGCACCGGATAAAGATTCTAAAATGTCAGTTATGTTTGGTAAGGGAAATTTATCATCTTGTATTACTTCATTCAATTTTCGGTAATCTACTACTAACCTCCATTTTTTGTCACCGTTATCAGATTTTTTCGGTACTAGTAAAATGGGGCTAGACCACTCACTTTGAGCCTCTTCTATTATATCGTCCTGTAACATTTGCTTAACTTGCCTATCTATTTCGGGTTTTTGACTATTTGGGAGTCTGTATGGTTTTGTGTAAATGGGGCTAGCATTAGGTTTTAAATAAATATTATGTTCATATATTTTAGTGGTCGAAAGCCTATCACCTGGTAAGTAGAATATATCATTATACTTAGAGCATATTGCTTCTATCGTTTTACGTTCTGAGTGATGTAAGTGGTCCAACTTTAATAACGATAACAAAATGTTAGCTCGTTCTGCACTCGATTTTACCTTATCAAACTGACATATTTGGTATTCATTTAATAAATGTAACTCAGGTTGAAAAGTAGGTATACTTATTGATTTATCGCTGGTATTTAGTATTTTAATCGGTATAACATTATTAACAGGTTTCACTATTAAAGCTCCTAAAAATAAATCATCTTCTAACTGTTTTGGCAATATTACGCAATCATCCTTTATTTCAGTATCTGTTAACTTTATATAATGTATAGATTCGCTTCTTCCGGGAATACTTAAATAATTATGAGATATATTAGGCGATGCGTAAAGTGGTAACATACATTCATATCCATTACGTAAAATTAATGTATCATTTTCCAAATTAATACGTGAATTAAAATTAGATAAAAAGTCTAGTCCGAGAATACCATCCGATTTACAAGGCAAATTATCGAACAAATAAAATTTATGATTAAAATAACTACCATTTTTCGCACATAAGGTGAGAAAAACATACCCTTCTGAATAAGCTTTACCACCTATACCATTTATTACAATATTATCTTTATACAATTTAATTTGTCCCAATAACACCTTTTTAGTAATGGCAGAAATGGACGCACCCGTGTCTAGTAACCATGAACACTCCGCTCCATTTATATCAAAATGTACGTACCTAACATTTTTATTACATACTAAAATATTATAACTCTTAAGACCGAAAAAACTGTGTTTCGTTGACTGATTTTTTGTTTTCTATTTGAGAATGATCACTTGTTTGAGCAGAAAACATTGTAGGTTTATTATTTGAACCACGAGTAGCGACATTTTTACCATGGCAAGATCTAGGCCATCGATAGTTATTGAATCGAAATTAGTAAAATTACCTCTTCCACGTACGTACCTACCGCGGTTATTGCCTCCATAAAACTGTTGATAACATGACGTATTATTATATTTTCGATTTGCAAAGTAATTACCACGACCATGATAACCTTGACTAAAATAATTATTACGTCCTCTCCTGTTATTATAAAATCTGTTGTTAGACCTAACTCTTGCACTGAAGATCGTGTTAGAAGTCGAAGGCTGTGCTAGTTCCTCGTCCTCAGCTGCACGCACTGCGTCTTTTAATTCTGCATAATTTCGAGCTGAAATGATAGTGCCCAAACGTTTATTCCTTAACCCATCAGCGAATTTTTTGACAGCTAGTTTTTCATTTACTGGCCTCAACATCTCACATGCCTTTTCGTTACCGTCAGCTTCCGCAATTGTAAGGTTTATAAATAATTCTGACAATTTATTTCCATATTCATTAATAGTCATATTGTTCTGAGATAAATTGTGTAATTGAGAAAGTATGGAACTGGTAGATTTTTTACTGAGTAAAAAAGTTCTAATGTCTTGTACCAGACTGGTAACATCGCTATACTCACATTTCATTTTTAACTTTGCAGTTTTAGTAAGCCTTGTCTTTAGCACAAAAGAAATAAGTAGTTTTTTCTGATCGTTATCTTTGAGACAGTCATTATATAATTCTACGCTATCTATAATTTTCTCCGTAACTTCTTCCGAACCATCCATTACGGGAATTAAAGATGTGGCCGTCTTTATGTCGAATTTATCCATGTTTTCAAAATTATTATCTACTTCGCTAGGAATACTATACTCTAAAATTTTATCGTAAATTAATTCTATTTTCTCTTGCAAACCTTTGTAAATGTAGTCAGCTAACTCTAATGTACTTTTACGCTCAGAAAAAATACTAATAATAGTCTTATATGAAGAATATAGCTCCTTAGCTTTCGATATATTTACATCAACATACCTTTTATATTGAAGTCTTCTACTTGGTCCTAACTTTCTTATATTCGCTTGTATATAAGTTAATTCACTTAAAATTTTTTCTAAGTCCTTATCCATAAACTGTAAAAATAAAATATACTTACGTTAACTTATATAAGTACCTATCCAGTGCTCAGCTAATGAATTAACCATGTAACATTCCGTATATAGAAAAATCTTAACACAAAAAAAAACTAAAGTATTACTCGAGAGTAATTTTAACATTTGTATGTTTATATGAAATAAGTTCTTAGCAGAAATACAAGTACAGTAATTGTTTTTACTACATATCGGCATATAATTCTTATTATGGACGTACACTAATTCTACGAAAATTTGTATACCGTATAGGTACGAGTATTCCGGATGACGCAATCCACCAAAATATTACACCGCACAGTGCACTAAAATGTCATTTTAACTTATCACTACATATTCCTCGAACAATTTCACAGGAGGTATCAAAATTTCTGAGCTTTATAAAAAAAATATATATACCTGTATTAAACGAAATTTTCTTACATAGGTATGGACAGTCGACGGGGCGTAACACAGTAGAGCGCTTTTAGCGGAATTCAAGCATTTGGAACCTCTTCTTCGCGTTCTCGCCTTCCCGACAAGCGCAGACGCATCCTCCTCAGGAATTCGGAGTCTACTTGCCTTTGTATCCACCTCTTCTGTTCTTTCTTTAATTTCTTCCAAATAATTGCGATGACAGCAAGGGCGAAGACCACCAAGGCCACGGACAGCAATATATTGTTTATCTGCACATGAGTTTCGGATGTGCTATTACTTCCTCCTGAAGCATTTTGAGATATTATCACCTCTTTGTCCTCGGTTTTGGAGTAGGATTTCCCCATGATTGAGTTGTCGAACAGTACGAGTTGCACAAGTCGAAGCCGAAAGCATAGTGTTTTATAACGTTGATAATTAAAACAGTCTAACTTAGTGCACAAAGGCACACAGGAATGTGCTGAATTGCAAGATTCGCCGGTAACGCGATACGTGGGCCGCGCGAGGCAGGGTCGCCATGAAGTGTGCGGGGTACGGGCAGAGAAATAATGTAAAACGTGTGTACGATATGAATCGTTTATTACGACTAAAAAACACGACTGTCCATCATTTACTTAATACTAACTTATGCTATCTTACTCTAATATATACTACACTACAGAACGTTCTGGTGAGCCTTAGAATATAAAAAATACGTAGAAAATGCGCTACAATGGCAGTTAAACCTAATGTATTTTTGTTTGGTTTGAATTTTAATTTAACAACTTAACTAGACTGTGTTACGTAAAATAATAAAATGCAAATATTAATTTAAACAGGTTTAATAAACATGTGTCACGAAGATGAACATAGTGTAGATGTGTGGAGTCAGGCGTAGACTTCATGTCCGTGACATTGCTGCCAAACTGCAAGAGTGTCGGCTACGGCCACGTCTTACGTCAACCAGCATCTTACGTGGGTAACAAATGACCTCCGCCGGGCTCCGGTAAATGGGGAATGCCAAAGAAATGCTAGCTTCACGTCGTAAGGGATGATATGCGTGCCAATCAACTAACCACCATGGATGCTGAAGACCGTGTGAAGTGGAGGTGATACAGCCGAAAAGCGGACCCCGGGCTCCAAGACGAAGGTTTTGCAACGCAACCGGGACAACTAGGATGATGATGATGAATAAATCACACAAGTGTCTGTACCTGTGTTCTTTATTTATGGATATCAAAGATTTATCAACATTCTATTGAAATTTATTCTGTGTAAACCAGATCTGAAGATTTATTTTAAACATTATCGAATTTCTCTCAATATTCATAATGAGTAAGCCCATCCCTAGTAAAATAATAATTAAAAGTTGTGCCCACCTATGAATATTTGAAACGTCATTTATTTATGTATCTTCCTCTTACACTAGAAAGAGTTAATAAATCAAAGTATAATATTGAGTAAAACTCATGTTGTAGTGCGGTTTCTATATTCTTAGGATTTGTGCGGTTTCTAGTTTCTATATTTTCTATATTCTTAGGATTAGAGTGTTCACCAGAAAGATCGTGAAAATGTTCGTAGCAATGTTCGGCTCTGTTCGTTGTTCGGTTTAACTAAACAAAAACAGTAATTGAACCGAATGCTCGCTGTTTTGTTAGACGTGAATGCCCAGGTCTATCAGCGCCATTAGATTATCCTATTTAAGAACTAAAAATAAAGCAGTATCTTTAAAGGGAGCAGGTATAATGTGCAACAAAGTTGAATTAATTAGTTTGCACTCACAGTGACACAAAGTTACAATGATCTGTTTTTGTAGAATTAAAATCAACCATGTTATCTTGGCACGAACGCTTTAACCGTTGGCTCCCAAGTTGTAGAGAGCAGCGGCCGCGATGTGAAGGCTGTTGCCCAGTATTTGGAGGCGCGAACGCCATCTATCGGAGACTGTACGAGGAATTTGTACTTCCCATGGCCATCTGAACATGAGCGCACGACATGACCAGACGGCCTACGACATCACAGCGGACGGCGCATCGCATACCGCAACGCGCCATTGCTGTCAAGACCATTAGAGGCTACCACACGATACCTCCGATGTGTTCTTCTCTTGGTTCTATGCGCTTGCTTTGCGAACGTGGCGCTAAATGTAAATGTAGAATCAGAACTTTAGATTCTAAAATATACTCTTGTGACAAACTGAATAAATGAAAGTAAGAATCGATAGTTGTCTCTTTTATTTTCCAAAAATCGAATAGAACTATAATAATACATATAGGCCGTATACCTTGTAACTATATATATATATATATATATATATATATATATATATATATATATATATATATATATATATATATATATATATATATTATAAGCAGAACCCTCTCTGACTTGTTTGTCTACCTACAATTTTAGTATATAAGGCATTGACATTTCATACCGAGCTCAGGATTCGCCTCGCCGCCGCCGCCGAAGAAGGACCTCTCACCACTAGCAAGCACCTGCGAACAAAGTGAAGAGCTCCAGTCTCGGAAGTGTTGCACGGACCGCGACGTTGTTTGTTACGTGCAGTACATACGATTTTCGTATGTGCTGTACGGAGCAAACACCTTCAAGAAACCCAGCGAAACAACACCATAGTCGCCGAGCGGTCGCAGCCGTAGCGCGACCCCGCTATGTCGTCGTCGCGTCGTAATAGCCCTTCTCAGGGCTCACGCGACGATGAGGACGAAGACGAGGACTTGTCACCGGTGTCCTTAGTGACACCGAGTTCACCATCAGACCGTCACGTAACCATGGGTGACCATAAAACCATAAATGACCATAAGCCGCCTAGTAACCAAAGACCATCAGGTAACCGACCATCTGGTAACCATCAAAGGCAGGCTGACTCCGCTGTCGCCGCCTCCGCGACCGCCGCCCCCCCGCGCCCCGGGGCAGGCCCCGCGCACACCCGCCCGCCTGCGGGTCGTCCGAGTGCGCGCAGCGCCGCCGTGATGCAGGCGCCCGCGAACCCGCCGCCGCGACCGAGCGCCGCCGCGCGAGACCGGGCCCCCGCGACCCGCGCCGCCCCCCGCGCACACCCGCCGCGGCCCGCGCCGGCGTCGAGTAGCTCGTCCGTCGCGAGCTCTCCGCCGCGCGTCGCCACCGCGCGCGACTACGTCGCCGAGTCGCCGCGCATCGCTGCGAAGGACTCCCCCGCGCCGCGCTCGGCCTGCTCATCCAGGAGTGGATCGGAGCTGTCCATGACATCGGCAGACTCAAACCCGAGCGCCGCGGACAATACGAAAGCGGACCTGGTGCTTCATATCAAGCGCCGCCGACACACCATGTGTATGTCGGCCAACCTACAACGGGCTCACTCATTGCCATCTGTGGCAATGGACATTGACCAGCCAGCCGCCCGCCCTTCACCAGCTAGACGGAGGAGGAGCCCCGACGAGGAGGAAGAAGAGGAGGAAGCGAAGAGGCTCCGTGCCGCCTTACTGGGTCAGGCACCGCTACCACAGCGCGACCCCCGCCTCCACCGCCCACCGCCCACAGCGCCCTCTACCGCCGCACCGGGGAACTACTCACCGCGCGCGTACACGGACGTCGTCCGCTCGCCGCCCGCTCCCCGCGCGACCGCCGCCGCGCCCGCCACCGCCGCCGCGCGCCCCGCCGCCGCCGCCGCGCGCCCCGCCGCCGCCGCCGCGCGCCCCGCCGCCGCCGCCGCGCGCCCCGCCGCCGCCGCCGCGCGCCCCGCCGCCGCCGCCGCGCGCCCCGACGCCGCGCCTGCCGCGACCGCCGCGCGCCCCGACGCCGCGCCTGACGCCGCGCCTGCTGCGACCGCCACCGCCGCCAGCAAGCCGCGCTACCCTCCGGTGATCGTGGAGCACTTCCCGAACTGGGCACACCACCTGAGGGAGATTAAGAATCAATTAGGAAGGACCGCCAATGCTCGCCCTTTCGGAAAGGGCATCAGATTTACCCCGAGAGAGGAGGAGGAGTACCGTCTCATCCAGCGGTACCTCACGGAGCTGGAAAAGACCGAGAAGATCTCTTGGTTCTGTTACTCCCTCCCAGCAGAACGCAGCCTAAAGGTGGCCATACGTGGTCTCCCATTTAACACGACACCGGAGGAGGTCGAAGAAGAACTCCGCGAGTTGGGGTACGAGCCCGAATATGTGCGGAACATTCGGGCCCGCCGCGACAGACCGGGGTGCATCCTCCTCGCTATCATTAGGAGGACAAAGGACGTCACACCGGGGATCTTCGAGGTCACGGAGATGCTCGGTATCCCCGGTGTAAAGATTGAGAACTGGCGCGGGAAAAGGAAGCCTGCCCAGTGCCACCGGTGCCAGAAGTTCCGGCACTCCAGCCACCAGTGCCACCGTCCCCTGGCATGTGTGCGCTGCGGCGAAGAGCACGCCGCCAGAGACTGCCCGCGCCCACTCGAGGAGCCTGCAACCTGCGCCAACTGCGGGGGGACGCACCCCGCCAACCACGTCCACTGCCCGATCTTCAAACGGGAAGCGCGGAATAAGAAGGCCGGGACTGTCGCGCTTACCGGTGAGCCGCGCAAAGTGCCGGAGCCGGTAAAGCCTCAGCCACTAGGGGAGACCGCGCAAGGCGCGACGCTCATGGCTGAAGCAAATGACTCCACAGCTCGCGGAGCCGCGGTCGCGGCAAAGAAAAAGAGAGGGCGGAGAAACCGCAGGCGAGGGAAAGAAGGCGCGACTGCGCCCGCCGCCGCGGAAGTACCCCCAAAGGACCCACCACCAACCCAGGGCGGCCCAAAGAAACTGAGGAAGCCGAAACGCGACCCGGCGCCTATACATCAAGCACCCCAGCCGTCCGCTCACCCGGTCGCCACCCCCGCCGAACCAACTGCGGCCAGGGGCAAGAAGGCGAAGGCCCCACAGAAAAGTGAGGGACCAAGGAGCGGCGGCAACGCAACTGTTCAAGCTGCCATTAAGGTGTTGCACGAGGTGCTCACCGCACTAAGCGCCGGGCGCGACAAGCAGACAATCGTGTCCATTATCCTCAAGGGCCTGGCGGACCTCTTCATGCATGACAATGAATAGGCCCTTGAGGATCATCCACTGGAATGCCCGCAGTCTCCAGAAGAAGGCCGCCCTGCTCCGCCCTCTCCTGCAGGAACAGGACATCGACGTGGCGCTGATAAGTGAGACGCACCTGGGACCTGCAGACCAACTACGATTCCCGGGTTTCCTCATTTATCGGAGGGACGAACTTACGCCGGACGGTACACGCTACCGCGGACTGGCAGTGCTAGTCAGGCGAAGAGTCGTACACCAGCCTCTACCTGTACGAACGCAGAGCACACTGTACACGCTGGGTGTAGAGCTGCACCTAGGCGGTGCACATCTTCACCTCTACGCCGCATACAAGCCGCCCGCAGTGAACATTGACGTCACCGAACTACGGACTATCCTCCAAGCACCTCACCCGGTTGTCATTGCGGGCGACCTCAACTGCAAGCACCCAGCGTGGAACTCGACGACCACCAACCCACCGGGTGTACGACTCTTTAACGATGCCGAAGCACACGGTTACATCGTTGCGGGTCCGGAGGTACCCACACACTACCCGGACACGCAAACCCACATGCCTGACGTCTTGGACATCGTCGTGCACAACGACTCGCGCTGCCAGTTATACCAGGAAGTACTCGACGACGAGCTACAGTCGGACCACCAGCCAGTACTCGTCGTCGCACAGCAACAGCCAACCCGTATCGTCCCTCAAGCGCCACGTCCAAAACCGGACTGGACCAAATTCAGGGACACGATGGAGACCACCACACCGACTCGCCCTATCAGCTCCGCAGCCGACGTCGACGCGCTCGCGTCCGAACTCGCCGGCGCTATTAAGTCCGCCCTTGCCAGCTCCACACCACCCATCAACACCCAGAGGAGGCTACCCCCTCTGCCGGCACACATTTCCAAACTGATAGCTGACAAGCGGCGCCTACGCAGACAGTGGCAAGCTACGCGATGCCCTACCTTGAAGACGCAACTCAACCGGCTGACGGAGAGAGTGAAGGGCGAGTTGAGAACTCACACCGCCGAGAGCTGGGAGAGACTTATCGAGCACTCTCGCGACGACTGGCCGTCGATCCATCGGCTATGTCGTCGCCTCACGAACACCCCAGCTCCGGTGTGACCGCTACTACACGCCGACGGAACACCGCGCTATAAAGCAGCAGACCGAGCAACTATTCTAGCCGACCACCTCGAGGGCCAGTTCAGACCTAACCCGATTGTGGACGCAGAACACGCCGCAGCAGTCGAGACACACCTTCGGGAATACTTCGCCACGCCGATAGCTCCCGAGGAGAACCCAATTTTCTTCTCCCCCGGAATGGTGCAGCGCGCCATTCGGCAGACCCAGCCCCGGAAGGCTCCTGGGGCGGATGGGATACCAAACTCAGCGGTGCGCAACCTGCTGCACCGTACCGTGGCAGCGTTGGCGGCGCCTGTTTACGGGGATCGTCCGCACAGGCGCCTTCCCCGCCTGTTGGAAGGAGGGCCGCATCATCGTGCTGCCCAAACCGGGCAAGAACCCATTGAAGCCGGAGAGCTATCGGCCGATCACTCTCCTGCCCACGATCTCGAAGGTGTTCGAGAGACTCCTGCTGCGGCACCTCACACAGCACATCACTCCAAGACCGGAACAATTCGGGTTCAGGTCTGAGCACTCAACGACACTGCAATTGTCGAGGGTACTGCATCGGATAACGGCGGCGCGCAACAAGCGCGAGCACGCCGTAGCAGTATTCCTCGACATCCAGAAAGCTTTCGACCGAGTGTGGCACTCCGGTCTGCTGTTCAAATTGTCGACTTCCACAGCGCCTCGCCGTGTAGTAAAGGTGGTCTCCTCGTTCCTGCACAACCGGACTTTCCGAGTGGCAGTGGAACAGGAGCTGTCTGACAGCCGCACCATCTCTGCTGGAGTCCCGCAGGGCTCATGCCTCTCGCCTGTGCTTTACACCAGGTTCACCGACGACATCCCCGTCGCCGAGGGCGCCGAGCTGGCGCTCTACGCTGACGACGCGGCGTACATAGCAACCAGCGTCAACGCCGCCCACGCCGCCAAGAAGATGCAGCGCTCCCTCGACCTGCTCCCCCACTGGCTTTCGCAGTGGCGACTGTCGGTGAACGTGGGTAAGTCACAGGCAATTCTCATCAGCAGCAAACAGCTCCATCCACTGCCGCTCAAACTCCAGGGTGAGTTCATCCCCTGGACCCGGACGGTGAAGTACCTGGGGGTCACCATCGACCGCGCCCTCTCCATGAGGCCGCACGTCCGCAACGTCGTCGCACAGGTACGCGCTACCAGAGCTCTGTTGCGTCCAGTGCTCTCCTCACACCTACCACTACGAGCGAAGCTGGGTGTGTACAAGTCCTATGTGCGCACCCGGCTCACCTACGCCGCGCCCGCTTGGTTCGCCCTCACGAGCGAGTCGAGCCGCATTCGCCTCCGCGCGCAGCAGTCACTGTCGCTGCGCGCCGCCGTACAAGCTCCTCGCTACGTGAGGAACGAAGTCATCCAGCGGGACACCCACATCGAGAGCCTGGACGCCTACATCCGCCGTCTGTCCGTGGGGATGTTTGAGCGAGCCGACGCCTCGGCCTGGGACTACGTCCGGGACCTGGCCCCCTGGCACGCTCGCCCCCCGGACAAGAAGAAACTGCCTCGCGACCTCATCGCTACCCCCGACGACGCTGCGGACGAGCCGGTTGCCCCGGGTAACCGCCGTCCACCCCTGACTTAACAACTTCGTTAGCCCTCTGTTGCAGGTGGCCGCCCCTTTCCGCGCGACATCTGCGCGTATCGCTGCATGATACGCACATCATGCGCGCGCGCGGACGACCACCGCAACAGCGCACGCCCAGGAGACACACTCCTGACCACGACGTCAGCGTCTAACCAGACGCCGACACATCACCATCATCACCACCACACCACCCAGACCTCCGCAGGCCGCACGTAAGTCGCCGTCCGTGTCGCTGGCTTCACGGAGCTGGGCCTCCCTCGGTTCGCCGGGGGTCTCACCCGGCTCGTGCTGACCGCCCGGACGGCGTGAAGACCTAGCGGCCTGCGCGCACGCGCGTAAACGCCTACCGGTCCACACCGCCTAAGGGCAACTACTGCCCGCTCCCAAGACCTGCCCTTATTAAAGAGCAGGACAAAGAACCCGCTTGCGGGGGGCTAAACTGCCCCGTACAAGCTTCTGCACGCCCCTTACGGGGCGTCGCGATGAACCACCGAGCTCATTTGCTAGTCAGCGTTCGTGACGGTCGGAGCTCTCGGTGTTCGGTTGCGTGAGCCATTTATTATTATTTTATACAGTGTGTAATAATCAGTCACCATTTTGTATTTAATTTGATTGTTATCAAGAGGACAAGTTATTTTGTTAATAGTTAAAAATTATAAAATGGTTGTTCGGTGCGAGTTGTTATTTTTTTTAAAGCAATTTCCACTCCTGACCCTAATATCAGAAGTGGGATTTGGACTTCTGCCGCCCACATACAGGTACAATTTAGTTTTGTTCTAATTCGAATGGTGATTGATCTACCCACTTGATTAGTTATTTTTTTTACTGTGTTTGAGTGTTGTTTAAACTGTGTCAGTATTGAATTTTGAAATGGAACGATCCAGATCACGTAGCCGCGTACGACAATTATCTAGGCATAGGTCGCGTGATCGGCAACGACATACACGTCACGGTAGGCGCGTCTCGCGAAGTAAATCGAAGTAGACGTAGTTATTCTAGTAGCCCTAGTAGCCAGGAACGGCGTCGTGATCTGTGTAATGGCTCACGTTGCCTGGCCCGGTCTGGCACGAGGGATAACGATAGGCGTGGTTTACGAGATAAGACTAGGCGTCGTTCGCGTGACAAAGCTAGACATCGGTTACGTAGTATCTCGAGCGTATCGTCGCGGTGTCGTTCTCGCAGTCACACTCGTGTTAGGTCACGTTCTCGATCTCGTAATTTAGGGCATCGTGCCCATAGGGCCCGGTCGCCTGTTACAAGAACGCCAAGCCCTGTATTGCCAGATATGCTGCAGGCGGACTGTTCTGCGACTTCTGAGGCATCTACCCTCGCGCATGCTTTAATGCAGCCTATAAAATCTATGCAACCTGTGAGGTCACATCACTACTTTGTTTCTAATTTTGATCCTTCAATAAACAACATTGAAGTGCGGTGCGAGGAAGTGGATCGCGCCAGAGACGCAAACGGGTGGAGTGACCAGGAGTGTTTGTCGCGTGTAGGTTCATGCTTAAAGGGCGATGCCAAGGTATGGCTAAGCGAATGGGTTACTAATGACCGGACGTGGTCTAATTTTAAACGCGAATTTCGATCTTTATGCCCTAGTAAGTTAGACTATGCAAATATTTTGTTTGACGCTATGAACGCGACATCAGATAAATATACTACATACGCGGAATACGCGCGTCGTACCTTATTACGTTTGAAGATAGTTCAAGGGCTGAGTGACGACTTAAGAACGCTAATAGTTATTCGCGGTATAGATAACCCTCAAATTCGTGCAACTGCCGCCAATGCAGATTTAACGTCCGAAACTATTGTTTCGTTTCTGTCTATTTACAAGAAACCTAATAAGGGTAAAAATGACACCTCAGTTGTTTCAAAGAACTCATCGTTACACAAACCTGTCACTCGTTCTGGTCCTAAATGTTTTAACTGTAAGCAACGGGGGCATATTAGTCGTAACTGCAAACAGTTAAAGAAGGATGTGACTCCCAACACACAACCGGGTACTAGTGACTCATGTACATTCTGTAAAAAGCGAGGACACACCGAGGATGATTGCTTTGCAAAAGTGCGTTCGAATTCCCGCAATTCACGTAACGTTAACCTTTGCTCTAATCAACTAAAACTAACTCAAGATAGTGATGTAGTCAGCGCTGTCGTAGACGGTGTACCAGTGGACGTACTCATTGATAGCGGAGCCCTCGATGTGTCTCTCATTTCGTCGGATGTTTTAAAGTATATTTCATGCCAGCCTAAATCTAGACGTTGCGTGTTGAAAGGCATAAGTGATAAAAATATAGTTGCCACGTCGTATGTGACTACTACAGTAGAGTTTCCCGACATTTCAGTTGAGGTCGATTTAGTAGTAGTCCCTTCATCCTATATGAACACACCAATTATAATAGGTACGGACGTTCTTAACCGTGACGGTATTACTTTTGTGCGGACCAAAGATAAGCAATACCTTACGCATTCCGATGACGTACGCATTGTTAACACCCTACAATCAATTGATCAACCTGAGATAAACACACCTCTTCAAGGTGCTGAGTTGGAGGCTCTCAAGTCGGTTATAAGCGATTTTTCCAATTTCTTGATTTCTGGCACTGCCCAAACTACTGTCAAGACAGGCGATATGGAAATTAAGCTGACTAGTTCGGTACCGGTGGTGTACAGACCTTATAAGCTTACCTATCAAGAAAAACTCAAGGTAAGAGATATAACTAAAGATCTTTTGGACAAAGGTATAATAAGGCGTTCCAATTCAGCTTATGCGAGCCCCATAATTCTAGTCAAGAAATGTGACGGCTCTGATAGGCTCTGTGTTGACTTTAGAGCCCTCAATCGTATTACTGTAAAGGATCGCTATCCTCTCCCCTTAATTGACGATCATAGCGACCGGTTAGGTAGCTATGTCTACTTTTCTAGCCTAGATATGGCCACAGGGTTCCACCAAATTAGACTCAAGGAAGAAAGCATACCCTTAACTGGTTTCGTTACGCCTGAAGAGCATTTTGAGTATGTCAAAATGCCATATGGCTTGGCAAACTCTCCCATTGTGTATCAGCGCATTATAAATGATACTTTGCGTGAGCTCATTAATGAGGGTAATGTGCTAGTCTATATTGATGATGTCCTTTTGATGAGTAATACGGTTGCGGAGGGCGTCCAACTGCTACGTAAAGTGTTGGAAACCCTCACCCAGGCCGGGTTCTCTGTTAACCTTCGGAAATGCTCTTTCCTTGTTACTGAGGTAGAGTACTTGGGTAGGCTAATTAGTCGAGGTCAGGTTAGGCCGAGCCTACGAAAAGTGGAAGCTCTGGTTAATACAACACCGCCAGAGAATGTCAAGCAAGTACGCCAGTTACTTGGCCTTGCCGGGTATTTTCGACGGTACATAAAAGACTACGCTACTTTGACCATCCCACTTACTTTCTTGACTCGTAAGGGCGTTAAATTTAATTGGACTCCCGAATGTGAAACTATTCGTCAAAATTTAATAACACGACTGACTAACGAGCCTGTGCTTGCTATCTTTGACCCTTTTCTTCCTACCGAAGTCCACACGGATGCGAGTAGTGCTGGTTACGGAGCTGTTCTCCTACAAAAACATCCGGATGGAAAGAAACACGTCGTCGCTTATTTTAGCAAAGTCACTCAGGGGGCTGAGAGCAAGTATCACTCATATGAGCTCGAAACCCTTGCAGTAGTCAAAGCTCTTCAGACCTTCCGGCATTACCTTGTTGGACTTAAGTTCATCGTAGTGACCGACTGTAATGCACTCAAGGCAACAGAACGAAAGAAAGACTTACTGCCCCGGGTAGCTCGTTGGTGGACTTACCTGCAGGACTTCAAGTTTTCAATTGAGTACCGAAAAGGTGCTTTAATGTCACATGCCGATTATTTGAGTCGTAACCCCATTGTCACTGTAAACCAAATTTCTAGACCTCGTAATTGGGCCCAGATAGCGCAAGCAGCCGATAATGAGACCCAAGAACTCATTCAGAAGCTTCTCGATGGTGATCTTGATTCCAGCCGTTATTGTGTACAAAATGACCTTTTGTATTACAAATACACACCAGTGGGTGAACAACAACGTCTACTCTGTTATATTCCTAAAGGGCATCGACTCAGTCTTCTCAGAGTGTTCCATGATCAACATGAACATATTGGAGCTGAAAAAACTTACGATCTTATTTTAAGACATTTCTGGTTCCCAGGGCTAAAACAATTCGTGACCAAATATATAGGCCACTGTGTCATATGTATTTCTAAGAAACGTGTACCACGAGCACCTTTACAGAGTATCAGTTCGTGGGAAAAACCAGACACCCCATTCCACACGGTTCATGTCGATGCCTTAGGTCCTCTGCCACAGTCAGAAGGTTACAAATTCGTGCTCCTAATAGTAGATGCATTCAGTAAAGAACAATGGCAGTATTTGGTCTGGGTTTGTTGTGGCGACCTTAAACTTCATATGAACAAAACAAATTGTTTACATTTTCTACGATTTTTTATATTTTCACTTTGTCTCGTTAAAGCTGGAGTATTTTATGATGATAAAAAGCATTCCAATTGATTACGAATTCTTTATCATTTGATTGTTGCCATAGATAATGGTGTGACAGGAATAGACGTGAGTGCTATATCCGTATCGATTATTAAATAAGTAATCGATACGATCGACCTTTATAGAGTTGGTTTGGTTTAAAATGCAGTTATTTAATATTTAATCAACATTATATCAATAAGCTAATATTTTTGAAGCAAAACAACGTTTAAATCAAATAAAAACGTCACAGCATCGTTTTAAAGTTGTATCGATTTTACATAAAATCGATTTCAAATGTGCAGCTGTGCTTTTGTCTTTGGCTGTGACAGTTAGATGCTACAAAATACTTCCGCGTTTTGATGTCAATCTGACATGTGTCATTTGATAATTCAAACGTACCTACCTACATTGTTTAACTTTCATACTATAACTTTCCTTTTACCTACATTGTTCATTCTTAACTAAAAATACAAACATCTTCATCTTCTTTTTCCACCTTTCCTGAGTGAAAATAGAATCATTTATAGACTCTGTTACTTACACCAAATTTTTTGATATATTTTTTATTACTGTTCGGTTCAATTTAATTTCAGACATTTTGATGTATGGAGATCTGCCATTGTCCTTTACTCTTTTGTATCCTATTCACCGACAAGACGTTTCCGAACTCAAACGAGTTATTACGCAAGCTATATCCCTGTTTGGTGTGCCCAAACTGATTATTGCCGACAAGGGTCGCATGTTTGAGTCGACGGAATTTACGAAATGGATCACTGAGTTGGGTTGTGATTTACACCACATAACTCCGGAGATGCATCACGCTAACGGCCAGGTGGAGAGATACGTCAGAACTGTTCTTAATATGTTGCGCGTCCAAGTTAACCACAAGAACGCATCATGGTCTGACACACTGTGGAAGCTTCAACTGGTGCTGAATATCACGAAGCAGAAGACTACACAGGCCTCACCATTGAACCTCCTGATCGGCACCGAAGCCGCCACCCCTGTCATTCGAGGGCTGGTACGCGATGTGGCTATCGAGTCAACATCACCAAATCGCGAGGCCCTACGTGAAGTCACCAGGAGCAGAGCTCGCCAGCTGCTTAGAGACAATCAGGCTAAGCAAGATGAGCGCGGTAACCGCCAGAGACATCCACCACGTCAATTTAATGTTGATGACTGTGTTTTTGTTATCAAGTTTTCACAGGTCACAGGAAAACTTGATCCCGGCATGCGCGGCCCATACAAGGTTGTCAAGGCGCTGCCCGGCGGCCGCTACGCTCTCCGCTTACTGAGTGGTGGCTATGGCAAGATAACGCAGGCAGCAGCGCAGTATATGGTGCCGCGGCGGGGCGAGTGGTGTCCTGAGACGTGCGCCGTCTTTTTTGAGAGAAAGTGGTGATATGTCACCATTGCGTTCGTCGCATTACTCTGGCGAAACGTCGCCTGGCGTTCGTCGCCATGTTGGCACTTGGTGGAACCCAAGTTGCGACATAGACCGATCAATAACGATTAGTCTATAGCCTGTTCGTCGGGCAAGACCTGTTCGTCGGGTCTGACCCGTCCGTCGGGTCATGTTTCAGATGCAGTGCTGATTGCAGCCAGCTCAGCGGCTCTTCCAGACGAGAGAAGATACTGGGCGTTGATATATATGGCCTAGCTTTGGTTTGGTTTGATAAAGAGATACGTCTCTGTCGTTTGAGTGATGAATGTAAGGGTTCTGTTTGTGCTGATCAAAAGTTGATGTTTTGAACGTGGAAGTCTGAATTAAGTGAATGTGAAAATTATGAAAGGGCGACTGCAGTTATCCCTTCTTCCTATTTCTCACGAACATATTATTTTCAGACGAAAGCCTGAATAATGCCGAGATCACGGCAGCGTCAGAAAATGGCGAAGCTGGACCATCGGACATACAACCAGAAGCTGGACACTCGACGGCTGACGCTCAAGATCCCAGTGCAGTTCCTGATGTCATCGGCATCGAGGACGAAGCCCTGTCAGGAGAAGCCGTATAAGCAGAACCCTCTCTGACTTGTTTGTCTACCTACAATTTTAGTATATAAGGCATTGACATTTCATACCGAGCTCATTTGCTAGTCAGCGTTCAATAATATATTATTAGGGTCAGGAGTGGAAATTGCTTTAAAAAAAAAAACAACTCGCACCGAACAACCGTTTTATAATTTTTAACTATTAACAAAATAACTTATCCTCTTGATAACAATCAAATTAAATACAAAATGGTGACTGATTATTACACACTGTATAAAATAATAATAAATGGCTCACGCAACCGAACACCGAGAGCTCCGACCGTCACGAACGCTTAAGTTTTTTCAGCTCCAATATGTTCATGTTGATCATGGAACACTCTGAGAAGACTGAGTCGATGCCCTTTAGGAATATAACAGAGTAGACGTTGTTGTTCACCCACTGGTGTGTATTTGTAATACAAAAGGTCATTTTGTACACAATAACGGCTGGAATCAAGATCACCATCGAGAAGCTTCTGAATGAGTTCTTGGGTCTCATTATCGGCTGCTTGCGCTATCTGGGCCCAATTACGAGGTCTAGAAATTTGGTTTACAGTGACAATGGGGTTACGACTCAAATAATCGGCATGTGACATTAAAGCACCTTTTCGGTACTCAATTGAAAACTCGAAGTCCTGCAGGTAAGTCCACCAACGAGCTACCCGGGGCAGTAAGTCTTTCTTTCGTTCTGTTGCCTTGAGTGCATTACAGTCGGTCACTACGATAAACTTAAGTCCAACAAGGTAATGCCGGAAGGTCTGAAGAGCTTTGACTACTGCAAGGGTTTCGAGCTCATATGAGTGATACTTGCTCTCAGCCCCCTGAGTGACTTTGCTAAAATAAGCGACGACGTGTTTCTTTCCATCCGGATGTTTTTGTAGGAGAACAGCTCCGTAACCAGCACTACTCGCATCCGTGTGGACTTCGGTAGGAAGAAAAGGGTCAAAGATAGCAAGCACAGGCTCGTTAGTCAGTCGTGTTATTAAATTTTGACGAATAGTTTCACATTCGGGAGTCCAATTAAATTTAACGCCCTTACGAGTCAAGAAAGTAAGTGGGATGGTCAAAGTAGCGTAGTCTTTTATGTACCGTCGAAAATACCCGGCAAGGCCAAGTAACTGGCGTACTTGCTTGACATTCTCTGGCGGTGTTGTATTAACCAGAGCTTCCACTTTTCGTAGGCTCGGCCTAACCTGACCTCGACTAATTAGCCTACCCAAGTACTCTACCTCAGTAACAAGGAAAGAGCATTTCCGAAGGTTAACAGAGAACCCGGCCTGGGTGAGGGTTTCCAACACTTTACGTAGCAGTTGGACGCCCTCCGCAACCGTATTACTCATCAAAAGGACATCATCAATATAGACTAGCACATTACCCTCATTAATGAGCTCACGCAAAGTATCATTTATAATGCGCTGATACACAATGGGAGAGTTTGCCAAGCCATATGGCATTTTGACATACTCAAAATGCTCTTCAGGCGTAACGAAACCAGTTAAGGGTATGCTTTCTTCCTTGAGTCTAATTTGGTGGAACCCTGTGGCCATATCTAGGCTAGAAAAGTAGACATAGCTACCTAACCGGTCGCTATGATCGTCAATTAAGGGGAGAGGATAGCGATCCTTTACAGTAATACGATTGAGGGCTCTAAAGTCAACACAGAGCCTATCAGAGCCGTCACATTTCTTGACTAGAATTATGGGGCTCGCATAAGCTGAATTGGAACGCCTTATTATACCTTTGTCCAAAAGATCTTTAGTTATATCTCTTACCTTGAGTTTTTCTTGATAGGTAAGCTTATAAGGTCTGTACACCACCGGTACCGAACTAGTCAGCTTAATTTCCATATCGCCTGTCTTGACAGTAGTTTGGGCAGTGCCAGAAATCAAGAAATTGGAAAAATCGCTTATAACCGACTTGAGAGCCTCCAACTCAGCACCTTGAAGAGGTGTGTTTATCTCAGGTTGATCAATTGATTGTAGGGTGTTAACAATGCGTACGTCATCGGAATGCGTAAGGTATTGCTTATCTTTGGTCCGCACAAAAGTAATACCGTCACGGTTAAGAACGTCCGTACCTATTATAATTGGTGTGTTCATATAGGATGAAGGGACTACTACTAAATCGACCTCAACTGAAATGTCGGGAAACTCTACTGTAGTAGTCACATACGACGTGGCAACTATATTTTTATCACTTATGCCTTTCAACACGCAACGTCTAGATTTAGGCTGGCATGAAATATACTTTAAAACATCCGACGAAATGAGAGACACATCGAGGGCTCCGCTATCAATGAGTACGTCCACTGGTACACCGTCTACGACAGCGCTGACTACATCACTATCTTGAGTTAGTTTTAGTTGATTAGAGCAAAGGTTAACGTTACGTGAATTGCGGGAATTCGAACGCACTTTTGCAAAGCAATCATCCTCGGTGTGTCCTCGCTTTTTACAGAATGTACATGAGTCACTAGTACCCGGTTGTGTGTTGGGAGTCACATCCTTCTTTAACTGTTTGCAGTTACGACTAATATGCCCCCGTTGCTTACAGTTAAAACATTTAGGACCAGAACGAGTGACAGGTTTGTGTAACGATGAGTTCTTTGAAACAACTGAGGTGTCATTTTTACCCTTATTAGGTTTCTTGTAAATAGACAGAAACGAAACAATAGTTTCGGACGTTAAATCTGCATTGGCGGCAGTTGCACGAATTTGAGGGTTATCTATACCGCGAATAACTATTAGCGTTCTTAAGTCGTCACTCAGCCCTTGAACTATCTTCAAACGTAATAAGGTACGACGCGCGTATTCCGCGTATGTAGTATATTTATCTGATGTCGCGTTCATAGCGTCAAACAAAATATTTGCATAGTCTAACTTACTAGGGCATAAAGATCGAAATTCGCGTTTAAAATTAGACCACGTCCGGTCATTAGTAACCCATTCGCTTAGCCATACCTTGGCATCGCCCTTTAAGCATGAACCTACACGCGACAAACACTCCTGGTCACTCCACCCGTTTGCGTCTCTGGCGCGATCCACTTCCTCGCACCGCACTTCAATGTTGTTTATTGAAGGATCAAAATTAGAAACAAAGTAGTGATGTGACCTCACAGGTTGCATAGATTTTATAGGCTGCATTAAAGCATGCGCGAGGGTAGATGCCTCAGAAGTCGCAGAACAGTCCGCCTGCAGCATATCTGGCAATACAGGGCTTGGCGTTCTTGTAACAGGCGACCGGGCCCTATGCGCACGATGCCCTAAATTACGAGATCGAGAACGTGACCTAACACGAGTGTGACTGCGAGAACGACACCGGACGATACGCTCGAGATACTACGTAACCGATGTCTAGCTTTGTCACGCGAACGACGCCTAGTCTTATCTCGTAAACCACGCCTATCGTTATCCCTCGTGCCAGACCGGGCCAGGCAACGTGAGCCATTACACAGATCACGACGCCGTTCCTGGCTACTAGGACTACTAGAATAACTACGTCTACTAGATTTACTTCGCGAGACGCGCCTACCGTGACGTGTATGTCGTTGCCGATCACGCGACCTATGCCTAGATAATTGCCGTACGCGGCTACGTGATCTGGATCGTTCCATTTCAAAATTCAACACTGACACAGTTTAAACAACACTCAAACACAGTAAAAAAAAATAACTAATCAAGTGGGTAGATCAATCACCATTCGAATTAGAACAAAACTAAATTGTACCTGTATGTGGGCGGCAGAAGTCCAAATCCCACTTCTGATATTAGGGTCAGGAGTGGAAATTGCTTTAAAAAAAAATAACAACTCGCACCGAACAACCGTTTTATAATTTTTAACTATTAACAAAATAACTTATCCTCTTGATAACAATCAAATTAAATACAAAATGGTGACTGATTATTACACACTGTATAAAATAATAATAAATGGCTCACGCAACCGAACACCGAGAGCTCCGACCGTCACGAACGCTGACTAGCAAATGAGCTCGGTATGAAATGTCAATGCCTTATATACTAAAATTGTAGGTAGACAAACAAGTCAGAGAGGGTTCTGCTTATAATATATTATACCCACGCTATTACACTCAAAGACATACTTAACTATATCTGACATAATACTTGTATTGAACAGCTAAGCTCTGCACATAACAAGGAAGAAATCTGTATTTGGTATATGAATATCATAAACAGAAGTACAGTACCGCAATAATAAAGAATCGATATATACGACTTAAACATGATGACCCAAATAACTTAGTCGTTCGCTCGGTCGGACATCTGTTGACATATATCTCCATAAGGAGATATATGTCAACTCTTATTTGGACAAACGTTACATAAGTAACGTTTGTCCAAATAAGAGCTTGTGGTAGTCCGGATTACGACTTTTTTACTGTTGCGCTTAATAACATGTTATCAGGCATGAATATTTAGGTTGCGTTTGTGTATGTAAACTGGATTGTAAAAATAAAACGAAAGATTGGTCAGTTGTGCTGGTTTTTGTAATAAGAAAATCCTCCCAAAAAATGCTATGACCGCTATTTTGCTCCGCGCCGCATCCCGCGCCGGCCCCTCTGCCCGGCCACTTGAAAGCGATAACGATCAAACGCCCGCGCGTTTTTATCGCCTCGGCGCGCGGGTCGGGTTTCACACAATCGGTCCTTGTGACTCAATTTCTTTCGACAGGTTGTCAAGTGTTATATTATTTATGTTTGTTATGAAACTAACTATACAATGTTATCTTTGTTTATTTAGATTACGACTCTGGTGTCGAGTGATGCTCGTTTGAACTTTAGATAGCGCGTTTAAGAGCTCGCTTTGTGTTTATAAGCTCAAACCTCAAAACTTAAAGCGGTGACATATCGTTTTTAATATTTAATTACGTTACTTATATAATAGATAATAAGATAAGAAATAAAAAAGTACACTTGTTCGTACATATTTACAGGGCTCTGATTCCAAACTATTATCTGGCGCCGCGCGGCGTAATTTATGTTAAATTTGATAAGGCCATATAATGCACAAATAACAATTTAAAGCATTAAATTAAATAAACACTAAATAAGTAGTCTTATATACTTTTAAAACAAAAAGAAATCATGGGGATAGCATTCACCACTTCTGATTAATATGAACATTTCTGAAACAGTTCCCATGCTCTCAGTAAAATCACTGTTGCGCGCCAAAATCTACTTAAGGTCTCGAAAAAAGTCAAATCTTATATTTCATGCTGGAATTTTTATATATCCGTGTTAGTTATTTACATACCTTGATAAACACAATAGATCTTACAGAATAAAACTAAATTTAACAGAAAATACAGCAGAAATACACTCACACATTCCGCACATTCCGCACCGACTCAACACTCAATGACAACATTGACAACGAACGTTTTTTTTTTCATTTCTCTATGGATTCGAAACTCGACTGGGATTAGTATGACGGGAAATTTAACGTAAAAACGAGATACATAATACAAACTAAGCCCTAGAGCGACAGAGACGAGTATATTTCACTCTTTCGACCGCGGGAGCCATGTCATATGCTATATAACACGGGAAATTCAGTGTTTGAATTTTGTTATATGCCATATAACACGGGCAAAATTGAAAATTGCATTGCAGTGTAGCTATTGATAACAGAAATATTAATAGAATAGGCACATGTATTACATGAGGCCGCGATAGCCTTTTAAGATACCAACAGAACAATGGAGAAGTAAGAAATTTGCCTGCTATGGCATTCTCCTAATGGCATAATACTTATAGCATTTTTGGGAGGATTTTCTTATAACAAACATACTAACAGTGGTCAAAGCCGTGGAATATCGTGGGAAAAGCTAATATTCTGCTTCTGAAGCTTGAAATCATTCGATATTTTTCTTAAAAGATGACACTAAATTAGATACTACGCAAACAAAGGAAATACAATTACGACGGAAAACAAGAAACGCACAAAATACCTTGAAAATTCAGAAATTAATATTTTTTTTCTGAAAGCTAAGCGAATAAAAAAAGTGGAATCTCATCGGTTCAGTGCACCACCGATGTAGGTGTGACGGAACGTGCATAATTTATATCACAGAAGAATAACTGAAGCATGGAAGGAACGATACTTTTAAGAACAAATTGAATATAGCTACACTCTTCACTCATATGATAAATTAGAGTTGCCAGAAAAAGATGGCACTATGTTTGTCAGTTAGGGCTAAAGACAATTTGAACACAAATATCGTAACTTTTTAATTTAATAGTGACTGAGCAAATCCGCTATCGATATCGATTAAAGTTTCAATATAGCTTCAAAATCAAACGGACTTGTAAAGTATATTATTTATATGTTATACATTTTAAATTCCATAACTTTATGTCCACAGCAGTCAGAACGCTAGTTGATAGACAGTCTTTAAATAATTATTACACAAACTTGCATTTTTAAACTGAACTTATATATTTTTGTTTCAAATGGGTACTCAGTAGCATATAATCTTTCGAGGCGGTATTTTCTAATTTTCATGGTATTTTTCTTTAAGCATCAATTTCAAGTCCACTGCTGGTCTTTAACCTTCCGTGGTGGAGGTTTGGCCTACTATAATACCACACTAGCCAGACGTATTCGTATAGGGTTTTATTTCGAGATTTCCTTCTCTTGTTTCTCTTAGTCTCCTCATACGACACCCTCGGCATACATGTTTATTTATAGTTAGTTTTTCAGCTGTAATGAAAGCTGTAAGTGGGATTAATAAATATTAAATAAATAAATCATCACCTCTCTCTCTAATCTCAATAACATTTTTTTTATTAGAGAAAGCAAATAATTAAGATAAAAGCAAAACTCATAGCTTAAGCATTATGATAACTGAGAATGGCATTTCCAAATTAATTCTTTACAAGGATAGGAGATAGTCGACATGGATTTTATCAAGCAAAAAACATAAAAATTTACTTAAAATAGATAAATCAGACAAAACCTTGAATAGTGCCCAAAGGTTTGTTATTAACAATAATCACTTTATTGAAATTTTCTCATTACATAGTGTAGGTAATACAAATCTATGTGTAAAAAATGTATGTGCGGGATCGGACACTTTTCGGTCATACATGTGACACACAGAATATTTAGAGAGAAAAAAATTGTGGCTAGACTAGCCCTTCGATTTTATCTTGGGATCGGCACATTATTAGTCCACTAGTCAAACAAGAACAACCAAGTTTTGGTCTCTGGGTAGATGACATTTAACAAAATTTCTTTCAAATGAAGATTCCCTTATTTTGATGCTTATCCACTCAGTAGTCGTGACTATGAAAGCAGACAATTCTTATCAAACCTTCAAATTACTGTCCTTTAAATATTACTGTCTTTGTAAAGAAAGATCAGATTTTTTCTATAGGTGCATTAATTTTTTTTGTAATATGATGGATTCTAACAAGCTTCGGAATTCATTACTGTTGCTGATAGTTTAAATAATAGCAAGTAATTATTTAAGCACTCACACTGATATGTTTAGAAGGGAGGAGCCATCTCTCATTACTATAAAAACATTCCACAGTAAAATGCTTGGAACAAATTCTATGGTGCTTTCTAGGCACCCAATTTTCTCCACGACATACTGCAGCAATCCACTTATTTTATAAATCTTTATCACGTGCACATATAATCTAAAAAATAACGAGGTAAAAATATACGGTGGATAGACCTATTGATAAGATTTTTTACAACACTTGAAAAGTCGATATAAATATTATACGACTAAATTCAAAATCATGATAGAACTGTTATAAAAGAAAAAATCACTAAGGTTATATAATTTGATGGCATAATATTGTCTAAATTGTCTCTTACACGTCAGTTGACTGTGTTCAATTTGGGAATACTAGGACGGTCTCTATGTATATTATCCAATCTCTTTGATTTATATGTATTTCGTAATTTGACGCTCACGCTAAGTGTTTAAGTAGACTTATAAAACTGAGTATGCTATTACAACTGGGGATTGAGATTTCTCGCGGTTTGTTTTTAGAAAAATACTCGCCTCACATTACTTTTTTAGTATAAGGGCAATGGAAAAAAATACTTTAACTGCATTTATATATAGTTTTACACAAATACCTACTGAATTTTGACCAAAACTTTATTTGCGTGGAGAATGCAATAGCAGGCAAATTTCTTACGCTACAAAACACCTTTGTGCCAAATTTCTAGGATCTGTTTCCCAGTTTGCTCTATACCTAGATAGATACGTCTCACATGGCCACCTAGCTTAAACTTTGTTACAAAGTTTGAGCTAGGTGGCCATTCAAAGTGAGCCTTTCAAAAGTAAACCAAGATATACTATATAATCATATGATTCGCAATCCACTTGTATATAGGAATAAAATGTTTACAATATTTAGCTCAGAATGTCTCACTCAAAACTGATGTAGCCTAATCATGAATTTGATTTAGTGTTTTTTCTTCTTTTTCTTCATTTTTAATCTTTTTTTTAATTGTATTTCTTTTTTAATTTTAATGAGCCTTGACATTTATTATCTTATGAGCCTTGACATTTATTATCTTCCTTCCATATTGTTAGACTTATGTGCATGTTGTGATCTTCTGTAATTAAGGATACACCAGATCTGTGTTTTTTGTCCTACTTATTATGAATGCATTGTGTAATTCTTGTTGAAGATCCATAAAATAAATAAATAAATAAATAAACCTTTCACTGTATAAATAAACAAACAAACATAACTATGTATATCGGTATACGCATAATTTCATGTTCATAAGCTTATATTTGGCGGATATAAATGAATTCTTTAAATATCTTAAATGTACAGAGAAAGCTATTTTACAATTTCATGATAGCACCATTGATATATATATATATATATATATATATATATATATATATATATATATATATATATATATATATATATATATATATACATCGATGGATAGCACTAAAATAATAAGAGATCGGGAACTACAACCACATAATGCTTTCCGTCGCTACATTGTGTACAATAAAATACAGACTATATATTCGTAAAATATTTAAAAATATCAATGCCAATTTTGTTCTACATTCTTTCATACTTTTAAACGATATCAAAGTATACGTTCAGATATTCAGATACCGAGTTGAATATTAAGCCAGTGGAGGTCTATACGAAAACTTTTGATTGCGGCAGTTATGAAAACGAACCAGACCTATATTTTGTCATCTAACACGTCGAGGGCATCCCTAATAATATATTGCAAACCCCTCTTTTATTGGAAATCAAAACTTTCCACATCGACGCGTTTTGATGAGAAAAATTTCGTCGATTTGTAAATAATCAAATAAAATAAACATAAAATGTTGGATAATTCGGAGTAATGTTGTTCTTGTTACTATGATTGGTGAATATGAAAAAGCAAAAAGTTCAATGTCAAAAGTTGTAAGTATTACAGGCTATGACCCTATAAATTGCTCAACTTTTGACTGGTTTACTAATGTTTGCCATAATTTAAAATGCCATAATTTCATATGCCATACTGGTATTTGCCATAATTTCATTAGAAATAACGCTTCAGTTGTCATAATCGTGAAATGACATAAAATGACTTTCACTAATTCCATTGGTCATAATCGATCAAGTGTCATCTTAATATATAAAATCCTTGCGTTACTGACTGACTGACAGACACGCTACAGCCGAAACTATTGGGCGCAGGAAGCTGAAATTTGGCATGTATGTTCCTTGGGGACCGTAGGGGTGCACTAAGAAGGGATTTCCCGAAATATCCACGGGATCGGGAAAAACGGGTAAATTAAAAAATATTGCGGGCGTAGCCGTGGGCGCCCTCTAGTAATAATATAAATCCATAAATTTATTTGGTATAATTTTCGTTTTCAATAATCTAAGAAGAAAATAGAAACTAGTGTGAAGAATGTGGACTAAGTTGACGGAGCCCTGCTTCGCAGGGCTCCTATTTTTGGTTTATGGGTCAAAAGAGAACCCTAACCTAACCTATCCGAGTCCGATTGCACTGACTCGGGGTGTTAACGATAGTTAATTCAACTTCAGTTTATTAAACTAGTGTGAAGAATGTGGACTAAGTTGACGGAGCCCTGCTTCGCAGGGCTCCTATTTTGGGGAAAGGGTCAAAAGAGAACCCAAACCTAACCTAACCTATCCGAGTCGGATTGCACTGAGTCGGGGTGTTAACGATAATTAATTCAACTTCAGTTTATTAAACTAGTGTGAAGAATGTGTAGTAAGTTGACGAAGCCCTGCTTCGCAGGGCTCCTATTTTTGGGTTGAGGGTCAAAAGAGAACCCTAACCTAACCTATCCGAGTCGGATTGCACTGAGTCGGGGTATTAACGATAATTAATTTCGACCTAACAATATTATGTATTATTATCATAATAATATCAAATTTTGATTATGTCAAGAGTCGATTATGAGATGTGTTACTTATGAAAACTAATTATTATGATATATGTTGTTATAGAAAGTCATTTTATGGCAAATAAAAGTTAAGTATGTACTGTTGAGTTGTTATGGCAAACGTTATTAGTATAAATGATAATAGTGCAAGTAAATATTATGATCGGGGATGATTATGGCAAACAATATTAGTGCAAATGAATTTATGGAAAACGAGAGACTACCCTTTTGACTATATTATGTTGTTATCAATTTTTATACGATCGAATTTTTAAATCATGCGCATGTTTTAAGTACTAATTATATGGGAATTTTACCAATTGCTTTCAAAATCTTCGCCTTAGAGCACCTTTTCTTTCCTCGTCCATGACAATACTGACTGAGATCACGTGGTTATGTAGCATTTTAGGAATCACAATCAATACCTGCTTCAATAATTTTAAAGAAATAATTAAGCGTTCTTAGTCGTATTCAAGTGGATTTAACTTGCTGTTTTTATTTGGCTGTCAGCAATAGTCTCGAGATATTTGATAGTCTGACCACTATCAAGTTTGGGACAGCTACAAATTAAGTTTAGAACAGAACTAAAACACGTGTGAACACGAATTACGACAGCAGTTGGAGGTTCACTAAATTTCGTGGTAGAGTATGCAATGAGTTAGGTCTGAATCATTTAAGGCTATGAGATGCTTGGATTACCATTCATGGCGGTAGGTAAATACTTTCGCATTTATAATTTTTTTAACATCGTTCCAGTCACGACTACGTGTCAAATCGTCTGGGCTGTGTAATATATTAGTAGTTAAGTATAATTAACATTGTTATGGATTTGTTTCGTCAGTTTTATATTCTTATCTATTCTGTTCATAAAGAAATAATCTAAGGTTTGTCAGCTGCTCGGTAACCGTGTTTTGTTGTTCTCCCTTGTGAACCTTGTGCACCCGCACTTACTGTAAGTTATTTTTTTTTCTTGTAGGATTAATTAGTATTAAAAGTATTATCGACTATTCTATCATTATTACGGCACACAAAACCTACAACTAGTTTATAAAAGAACTCAAGGACTCACATGTCATCCAAAATTTAAAAGGTGGTAAAAGCTAACCTACAAAAGTGGGTGACATTGTACGTCATCAGTTCCAACAAACGAGTCACAAATAATTAGTAATTAATTCAATATTGTAATACATACAAAATTCAGTAATAATCTTGAATTTCATTTTAGATATTCTTAACCAATTATCTAATTGCAAATAATCAGAAAAATATTTTTATATTTTTCTGATCTTATATGACCTTTATCTGCAATGATTGAGATTCTTTAATTGGCAATACACAAAAATAAAACATAATTCTTAGAAATTATGCTTCATGCTAATAAATTCTAATTTAACCTTCATTCTTCTAAGAAACCATTTAATAATACAACACTGAAAGCAATATCAAAAGAGCAGTTTATTGCGCAAACTTTTACTTCAGGTTTTGCACATTACATAGTTCTACGCACTCGAGTTTATGTTTAATGGATGGAAAATGGATATCGCAAGTAGTGGCTCCGGCCTCATCGCGCGACCTCAGAAGTATCATTAAGCTCTCGTAACTTTGGTGCACGAAACATGTTCGTATACACCCGTTTACACCACATTCGTGATTCAAATACTCAAGGTAGGTAAACTTAAGTAGGTTCTCACGTATTTAAATTAAAATGACTAACGTCTCTCACCAACGAGGAATGTTAATTCAAGTCACTTTTAGCTCAGGTCTTGTTTACAGCACCCTACTAAGTAAAAGCGGGAATTTAGTATTTAATTCTCTTGATATTTCAAGTAATTTACTTTTAGAATTGAATTTACGCGCTGACGAATATTTATGTAGAAGTTTGCCAAATACGTGGTGTAGATATTAACTGATTAAAGCCCAAAATGTTTTGAGACATAATTTTATTTTTCTGTGTGAATTTGATAGGCTACTCAAAACCCAAGTAAGTACCTAAATTACTTTAATAATTAAGGATGTAGATTTTCCCCCATGAAATTACAAATGTTCGCTCGAAAATACCATTTTTTACGTAATTTTCCATCAATCTTTTTTTATGAAATTTAATAAAGCGCTGTTTTCTTAATTTTAATAAATTCATAACGCTATTTAATCAATAATATGTATAAGGGTAGAATGAACATTTATGCAAAAAAATTATGAGATTGAGTTTTAAAGCCCTCATCGCGTAGATTAACTCAGCTGAACGTTTGGATAGATATGATTGAAGTCCAATGTAATAGGCTATATCTTTTTTTTGCTTTTTAGAGCCGATCGGCTAACGTTTGTCAATTTAGTATCGGTGACTGCATCAATATTGCACCACGTTTCAACGACTTTTTGCGTTAGATCGTTGCATATAATTGAGTTTAAAGTCTGTATTTATACTTTATCGAATTTTGGTTACTGCCTGTGTTCGATCACTTTAAATTGACATTATACTCTAACTAGAGGACCTGTGCTGCTCCACAGCATATTTTAATATTATAAAAAAGCTCTTACATATAGGTTTGATGAGTACATTGTAGCCTTATCTAATAAGTAAAAAGATTAATCAAAATTAAAAATATAAATAAATTTAAGTGTATAATTAAGAAAATAGGTTTTATTTCTGTTATCCAGCTCAATATTTCTGTCAGAAGCACGATTTATTTTGTTTTGTGTATGGGTGTGATTAATTCATCATAATTTAGAAATGTAATTGTAACTTTGGTAGAAATTGTACTTTTGATAGAGATAATAGCGTAAGTAACATTGTTAACAAAACTACCACGTATGCCAAAAATACCATTTCTAACAAAACTACTATTCCTCCCGAAAATACTATTCCTATAAAAACTACTATTTGTACCAAAACTACTATTCTAACTAACACTATCATATCTACCATTTTTTCAAAACTACCATTTCTACCAAATCCGCCAGTGCTATCAAAAGTACCTTTTCTCTCAAAACTACTATTCTTACCAAAGCTTCAATTTCTACCATAACTACCACTTGTAACATAATTATATGACAATAGTACTATGAACCGCTGTAATATGTTCCACATAAAAAAAAACAATTAAGATGCCCGAAGAAAGTCCGTTATTTATAAACACAGAAATTTTCCTAACATAAAACGTTATTTACCCGTCTGTAGGATTGATTTTCTCAACATTAGGCGGAAATTTCACTACATTTGGGGAAAATTCCTCGGGTCGCGGGTATACTGACGTCGTTACCGCGCCCCCGTCATGATGGTCGATATAGGAACACCGCGGTGTTTTAGTGGGTATATACCCCGAACATATAGGGGGGAGAGCCGAGCCACACACTCCCCCTCCACCTGCCCCAAACTTGGTACAGAGTTGGCGGAGGCGTCCCTTTGAGGGACATTCCATAAGTGGAATTCATCGCGATACAAAAAAAAGGGGAAAATTCCTCAACATCAGAGATCAGTTCACCCACATTAAGGGTTAACTGGTAACATTCGGGGAATATTACCTGCCATTTTACCAACATCGGGTATAATTTTACACACCACCACACTCACACCCGTATGAATGTAAGGCAAGGTCACCTTAAGGAGGCATAACGTTTTTTCCTGGCAGTTACCGCAAGGAACTTATTCATATAGATGCCATAAAAATATTTTTTTAATTTAGAACTGTCCATGTAGAGAGAAAGCAATGCAATCTTAAGAAATTTATTGGAAAATATTGAAAAATAAGCTCAATGTCCACACCTATCTTTCTTCAAACTAACCCAATTTAAATGTGCATACCATCAAATGAAAGAGCTCTTTTCAGCGCGTGTTTTAGGCCTATAACGAAACACCTACCTCAATGAGAACCAGATATATAGGAGCAGAAAGTCATTGACTACGGCTCCGAAAATGTAAAAAATGTATGGGAGGAAACGGTTTTTGCAAATAACTTGATGAATGTGCAAGTTAGGTAATTTCTAATGCTTGATGACAAATCTATGCAGCGAGAGCTTTCATTTAAAAAAAAAATCATGCGAATCGGTTGGGTAGAACGGGCTGGCCGACTCGTATTATAAAACATAAATTCTTTTAATATATAGAAGATAGTGACTGATCGCCGCGCTCGACGGTTTGTATAGAGCAGAGCAGAATATAGAATCTAGGTAGAGAAAAACGAATAAATCGGTGGTCCTAGATGTTAAAAATGGCGTGTGTTACTCGACAGTTTCAGATTATATACCTATTTGCGTCAAATCGGCTGTCCCAAATCAAAACACAGTAAGTGACATTTTTGTCGAAATCAAGATTTTTACACCATGCTTTTAACACAGTAAATGCCCACAATATGCAAAAACCCTTTTTTTAATAAAGGCCTCCATTCCCAATATAGCGATACCATAAAACCTAGTAAGTGCACAGACTAAACCGCAAACCCCAAATCAAAAACCTAGTAACAGCTGATAACCAGTTCAAAACACAGCAAAGCACACGTACTTACTTTGTTTTGAATTGGGAATTTCAACTTAATAGGTTTTTGATTTGGGAATTAATATGTCCAAAAGACCATAAAATCTAAAAATTACACAGTACTAGTCGACCAAGCCAACTAGACGAATGTCAACGTGACAAAATTCAACATAATTCAACAATTATAATCCAGAAATTATTTATCGTAACGTGCGAACGCGGCGTGTGAACGTACAATGCGCCTGCAATCGGTACTAGGAATTTCTGGATTATAATTATTGAATTATGTTGAATTTTGTCACGTTGACATTCGTCTAGTTGGCTTGGTCGAATAGTATAGCACACACCCGTCGGAGTTTCTATCTCCAGGTATTAGGGTTTAAATTAGTGAGAAAACATCAAATCTCGTATTTTGAGTTTATCTGTTTTTGTTATTAATTCCTCGTTTTCTACTATAATTTGGATTATTTCACATTAAATTACTTCACCTTCTAAAAATTAGAATAATAAACATGGTTAATTCTCGTTAATGTGTTTGACTGCAATATTTATTTACTCCTTTTCTTTATCATAACTTTTATCATAACTAAAATTAAAAAAAAACAAAACCCAATAATGTCTTATTACTTACTGTGTTTTGGTTTAGTTTTCATGGGCAATGGTTAGTGTTGGATTCCATTCCAAACTTAGTAAGTGTTATACAACGTGCATCGAATTATATTTTTAAAGTTTTAGTATGCAAAAATGTAGACAGTAATCTTATCTACCATCTCCAAGAATAATATTCAGCTGTAGATTCATAGTTTGGTAAGGCATAATAAAATCACCTTTTTTTGCCCACCTGTAAAATTTGTTCGTAGTCCCTTACTGTGTTTTGATTTGGGACAGCCGAAATACTTAATCGAAAACATGAATTGAACGCTGATGTCGTAATCTTCAAACATAAGCCTACATAAATGTTTCCTGACAAAAACAACCACATTTTTTGCTCCCATAATTTTCCTATCGACTTATGATATCATATAAGTGTAACGTTAAAATGTGGGCACGTTGTGCTCATATCATTACCAAGATGCATCACCATAATTATGCCAATATTAGTCAGACAATATGTGAAAATGAAATCCCGCATATTATACTGTAAGGGATCCAATAACGCCTAACGGGAAACGTAACACGTAAGAAATTTATTATACACATAGAATGTTTTGCATTCATTGCCATTATGACGTAAATCACACAACTAAAAATAGCACTATTAATAATTCGTGATTTTTAGTTTTTGCTCTTCTTAGCTACATTAATAAATTAAATGCTTGTATAGTAGCAGAAATATCTTTTTATTATATTTCGATTATCGGGGAGATGGGCCTCGTTAGCCTTGGTTGGCAACCTGTCTAGGAGAAGGAAAACTCCGAAATTAAACCAAACGTTCGGGGAGATGGGCCTCGTTAGCCTTGGTTGGCAACCTGTCTAGGAGAAGGAAAACTCCGAAATTAAACCAACTTTCAGGGAGCATACCCGACACAAAACCCCGATCTAAGGTGTAAACCGACCCGTGCCGAGAGATTCGTGGCCAGAGGGCAAGCTGGTCGCAAACGGAGGGTGCCTGTGTTGGTGGTCACAGGGCACACGTGATATTCCGCCTTACCCCCGTAAAGGGCTCTATGGGGATAAACATTTAAAAACCCTAACTCTCGTGGGAACGCAATGGGAACAATAAATAATATTTCCTCACACGGCGGCGACGCGGTTCGCAACCCATCACGTCTCGTTTCCCGCGAGGGCGAAAAGCGGCCTACGGAGAGCAGGTTTGCAACATTCAATGTTGGAGGAGGAATGAACCGCAAATTGGATGAAGTATGTCAGATGATGGATGATAGAAAGATTGATGTTCTTTGTGTGAATGAAACAAAAAGAAAAGGGTGTGAAACCACCACGCATGGCGCATATACGGCGTATTGGTCTGGGGTAGATAGTACCACCAGAGCCTGTAAGGGAGTTGGTGTAATACTGTCTGCGCGAATGAATGAGTGTGCAAAAGAGTTTGAATGTGTAAATGCTAGGCTACTGTGGATGAGAATGAAAGTAGGACTTACTCGTCTCTTTATTGTGGGGGTGTACGCCCCGGTCAATATAGTTACGGGTATGTCACAACACCAGCAAGACGAAAGGCAGGAGTTTTGGGAGAGTTTAAGAGAGATTTTGAGGAACTGCAAGGATAATGAAAGATTGATCTTGTTAGGGGATTTCAATGGATGGGTGGGAGGGGAGTAAAGCGAGATGGATTTGAAAGGGTGTTAGGTGCATTTGGTGATGAGAGTGTGAACGAAAATGGAAAAGTACTGCTTGAGATTTGTTTGGAGTGGAGCCTTTGTGTGACAAACAACATGTTTGATCATAAAAGGGTACATATGTATACGCGAGAGGCGAAAAATGTTAGAAGAAGTATGATATGGATCGGCATCGACACAGACCACTTCTTGGTGTTGAGCCGGATAAGTGGGCTCTTTAAAGGATGGTGACACCGAGAGCATAATGAAAATAGGGTCTTGGAAAGAATTAATGTAGAAAATCTACAAGAGAAAGATGTGAAAGATGAGTATAAACGAAGATTGATAGCAAAATTTGAGAGGTTCGATTGCATAAATGATATGGAAGAATTATGGCAGGCCTTTAAAGAAGAGGTAGTATGTGTAGCGTCTGAAGTATGTGGTGTGATCAAGAGAAGGAAAATACGAAAGGTTAAGAATACATGGTGAGACAAGGGGTTTACTAATGTTTGCCATAATTTAAAATGCCATAATTTCATATGCCATACTGGTATTTGCCATAATTTCATTAGAAATAACGCTTCAGTTGTCATAATCGTAAAATGACATAAAATGACTTTCACTAATTCCATTGGCCATAATCGATCAAGTGTCATAATAATTTAAATCCATAAATGTATTTGCTATAATTTTCGTTTTCAATAATCTAAGAAGAAAATAGAAACTAGTGTGAAGAATGTGGACTAAGTTGACGGAGCCCTGCTTCGCAGGGCTCCTATTTTTGGGTTAAGGGTCAAAAGAGAACCCTAACCTAACCTATCCGAGTCGGATTGCACTGAGTCCAGGTGTTAACGATAATTAATTCAACTTCAGTCTATTAAACTAGTGTGAAGAATGTGGACTAAGTTGACGCAGCCCTGCTTCGCAGGGCTCCTATTTTGGGGTAAGGGTCAAAAGAGAACCCTAACCTAACCTAACCTATTCGAGTCGGATTGCACTGAGTCGGAGTGTTAACGATAATTAATTCAACATCAGTTTATTAAACTAGTGTGAAGAATGTGGACTAAGTTGACGGAGCCCCGCTTCGCAGGGCTCCTATTTTTGGGTTAAGGGTCAAAAGAGAACCCTAACCTAACCTATCCGAGTCGGATTGCACTGATTCGGAGTATTAACGATAATTAATTTCGACCTAACAGTATTATGTATTATTATCATAATAATATCAAATTTTGATTATGTCAAGAGTCGAAAATGAGATGTGTTATTTATGAAAACTAATTATTATGATATATGTTGTTATAGAAAGTCATTTTATGGCAAATAAAAGTTAAGTATGTACTGTTGAGTTGTTATGGCAAACGTTATTAGTATAAATGATAATAGTGCAAGTAAATATTATGATCGGGGATGATTATGGCAAACAATATTAGTGCAAATGAATTTATGGAAAACGAGAGAATACCGAGACAAGGATGTACAATCAGCAGTGTCAGAGAAGAAGAAAGCTTGGTCAGATTGGTTGGCTGCCAGAGCAAATGAAAGAATGGGAAAAGCCACGAGTGTAGACATAGATGAAGCAAGAAAGGAGTTTGTTAGGTCAAAAAGAATAGTGAAAGAAATGGTTAAAAGGAAAAAAGAGGAAAAGAAAGATGAGTTTGATAGCAGATTATCTGACGATTTCCAGACGAACATTAAGTTTTTCTGGAAATCCGTTCGTGCAGTTCGAGGAAGAACTCAATCCTCAGAACACACATCCATCAGAGACGAGAATGGAAAGATAGTAAATGATGAATCGTGCGTGCTTAAGAGATGGAAAGAGTATTTTGAAAGTTTATTTGAAAGATCGGCGATAGAGACACCGATAGCTGAAATGAATGGTAACGATAGCAATGATGAAAGCGTTATTGGCGTGGATGAGATCGTGAAGGCACTGGGAAGTATGAAAGTAGGTAAGGCTGCAGGATATGATAGGATTACAGTCGAAATGCTGAAGGCTGGACAGGGCATCATAGTTGGTCAGTTGCAGCGGTTATATAACTTGTGCTGGAGCACCGGCCGATTACCTAATGACTGGGCCACAGCTGTAGTTGTGCCTCTTTATAAAGAAAAAAGCTCGCAACAAGATTGCAAAAACTATAGAGGCATTAGCCTTCTCAGCATTGTTGGCAAATTGTATGCAAAGGTACTTATTGAAAGAGTTATGGAAATAACCGACAGGAAAATATGGGATGTACAAGCGGGATTCCGAAAGGGTATGGGATGCACGGATCAGGTTTTTTCCTTGCGAAGCATAGCCGAAAAGTTTTTGGCCAAAGGTCAAATAATAATAATAATAATAATAATCTTTATTTGCCAGGAACATGGTTACATAGATAGTAGGGTTATATTTTTGAACAACATGTTCCACCGTATATACGGCATGCAAAAATACAATAATCTTAAAATAGAAATTTACACACTATAAATTTACACAATATAGAAATACTAACTAATTTACACATAAATTTTTATATAACCTTATTTATCTATTTAAAAATCTAGCTTAAAACTCTAACTTACACCTAATATATAAAATCTATTTAACATTTTTATAAGATATAAATTCCGAAACCGTGTAAAAACATTTTTCTATGAGCCATTTCTTTAAATTGTATATAAAACTAGTAAGAGGCAATTCTCGGATGGTTTTCGGTATTTTATTATATATTTGGATACTCATACAGCTGCTATTCTTTTTATGTAATGCAGTTGACGTCATTAAGACCTTTAATTTTGTCGGGTCTCTTATGGAGAATTTTCTATTGTTACTGGCCTTTTCAAATAATTGAGGGTGCTTTTTCACAAAGATGCCAATTTCATAAATATAAATTGAAGCCAGAGTTAATAATTTTAATTTTCTAAATAGTGGCCGGCAAGAATCCAATGGGCCAGCTCCACATATTGCCCTGACACATTTCTTTTGTGATAAGAAGGCCTTGTTTACGTCTGTCGAGTTGCCCCATAACAAAATTCCGTATCTTAGTACCGAGCCAACGTATCCATGGTATGCCATTAAAGTTGTATTTTCACAAGTTACCCTCCTAATTTTCTTTAAAGCGTAAACAAACCTGTTAACCCGGGTACAAACGTGTTTTATTTGAGCTTTCTAGTTACAATGCTTGTCAAGAATTATACCCAAGAACGTAGTTTCGTCGACCGTTGCTATTTCCTGATTTTGGTGAATTATTTTGAGATTATTTGCCTGACTATTGTAATTTTGAAAATGCATAATTTTTGTTTTTTCTAGATTTGCGGTTAAGTTGTTTTCACTTAGCCATTTTGATACAGTCGCTATGGTTTGAATTAAATTGTCTTCAAAGTTATTATTTGTGTTAATTTGGGGGACTAATACGGAAATATCATCTGCAAATAACGTGCATCTATAACATGTGACCTGAGGTAAATCATTTACATATATTAAAAACAACAAGGGCCCCAATATACTACCCTGGGGCACTCCGAAATTGTTATACTTAAACTCGGATCTATATGATGTAGACATAAATTTTGAGTCGACACGTGTAACTTCTACGCATTGCTTTCGATTTTTGAGATAGCTCTCAATCCATGCTAGAGCTTTTCCTCGAATTCCATAAAGTTCACATTTGTGAAGCAGAATTTGATGGTCGACAAAATCAAAGGCGCTGGACATATCGAAAAATATAGCCAAAACTCTCTTTTTTTTATCTAAAGACTCAGTTACATGTTTCATAAGCGAATAAGCTGCGAGTGTAGTGGATTTGTTTTTTTGAAACCCATTTTGCTCTTCTGCCAGGATACTGTGTTTATTTAGAAAAATAGTAAGACGGGAATGCATAAGCTTCTCGAATATTTTAAAAAATATGGGGATTAATGTTATAGGTCGATAATTATTGATTACTTCTTTATCATTTTTTTTATGTAAGGGCTTTACAATAGAAATCTTAAGTATGTTGGGGAAGACGCCTTCACTGAGGGATAGGTTTGCAATATGGCACAATACTGTTGCGATTGCACTGGCGCTGTGTTTAATAACATTTGTAGATATTGAATCGTATCCTACAGCACTCGTGTTATTTAGAGATTTAATCACCTTCATAATTTCATTTTCAGCACAAGGCTCTAAAAATATAAATGAATCTACAGATTTAATTAATTTGTAATTTGGTTTATTATTATGAGATTTATTTGTTTTTGAGATATAAAAGTTGTTGAAAATGTTTGCAATATTTATGGGATTGGAGACGGTGTAACTATCATGTATTATCTGTTTTATGTCATGGTTAATTTTCACAGTATCCTGTTTATCTCCAATTATATCCCAACAAGCCTTACATTTATTGGATGAGTTTGATATATACTTAGTATTTATATTTCTTTTGGAATTATATATACATTTTTTTAATATTGTATTATATGCTATACAATTTAATTTAGAGCTTTCTTTTTTATCTTTATAATATATGTACCTGAGTTTTCTTTTTGTAATACTTGACACTTTGATACCTTTTGTTACCCATTTTGGAGTTGTTATATTTGTATTAGTTTTCTTTTTAATTATTGGGAAACATAAATTATAGAAAAGTAAGTATGCCTCGTGAAAATGATTATAGGCTCTATTACAATCGGTTTCCTTGTAAACCTCATGCCAAGACAAACTTAATAAACTATTTCGGAACTTTAACATATTGTCTTCACTGTAGTCTTGTCTAAATGCATAGAAAAACGACGACTTGGGTTTTTCATAGTTTACAGGGAAAGACAGGGTCTGGCCTGTATTATGATCAGATAAACAAAGTTGATGTATTTGGCCAGTGGCACATTTCATATTGCTAATTATGTGATCTATACAGGTCTGCTGCCGTGTGGGCTCCGATATGTGTGATATAAAATTGTGAGTAAGTAGGAACTCATTAAACGTACGTGAAGCGTCATCTTTCTTTAGAGTATTTATGTTTATATCACCAGTAATTATTATTCGTTTATTAGTCTTTATATTTAGTTTGTGTAGTAACATATCTAATTTATCAAAAAATATTAACAGGTTTGACTTTGGTATTCTATATACACAAATCACAACACATTGAAAAGACGGTATATCAACACCACAACATTCAAATATTCTCTCACATGATAAATAATTACATATCGGGATGACTTTGTAATCTATGGACTTGTCCACAAGGATACAAACTCCTCCACGTTTCTCGTTTTTCCTTGAAAACTGACTAGCTAAGTTGAAATCTCGAAGATGGATGTTAGGCTCATCGAACAAAAGTTTCAGTAAAACAGAGAATTTGTAGTGGACTCTTTCTTACACGGAACTCGTCAATACACATTTCTACCTGCTCCAATTTATTCAACAGTCCCGCTATATTTTGGTGAAATAAGTTGATGGTACTTGTTTTAGTGTTTGAAAAATATTTGCTATTACACACATTGTTTTTAGTTGTCTCAGTTACATCACTATTCACGAAAAAAATCGCCAGACTTTTGTTCATTGCTTGGTTCATTGTCTATAGCACAGATTACGGCACTGTTGTCTTTTAAATCAGAGTTGATATTAGATTTTTTTGTTACTAATGACTTGCTTAATACAGGGAAGTAAAAAGGGATAGTGCCCTTCTTGTAAGGGTTACATATCTTATTTCATGATGTCTAATACGCAAATCATTCTTTTCATAATCATTAGAGTCAATGAGTAAGTTAATTTGTTTTATTAGATTATTTATGTATACATATTTTCTAGAGGTATTTGGAGGTACACTAAGGTACTTGCAGTTTTGTGCATTATTACAAATTTGTTGCAGAAGGTTATTTAATTTCCACTCATTTAAATGTGGGTTATGTGTTACACCTAAAAGTAATATATTTACATGCTTAAATTGACTCAACATTGCCGCTAATTCCATCGTCAAAACTGTTAGGTTGCTGTCGTTTTGTCCTATTTCTAAGATCATATAGTTATTTGAAGAATCTATTACACCATTACATGACCTTAGAATTTCGTGAGTGGGTGCGTGGGGTTTTGTCACAGAGTACACTTTGTAATGTTCATAACTAGTATTAATTCTTGATTTAATAATTTTTCCTGCTAATCCTTTACTCTGCAGTCCTCCAAATATGTAGATATGACGCTCGTTCTCTTGGTTACAGTTTAGTGTAGTTGAGCCGGCTGTACCACGTATTGGATTTTCATTAAAATATGTAGCTGGAGTCCCAGTGACGCCATCTGTTTTTTCAGCCAAACATCGATCCTCGTCCGATTTCATTTGGATGCTAACGCCGTCTGTTGTCATCGTGTTTGAATTATCGTTGATTTTGAGCCCCAAATCGATGCAGCTTGTATTTACCTCATCATTATCTAATGATTTTCCACGGGCTTTTGGTTTTTTAATTTTTGTGCTCTTATTCGTATTATTGAACTTCGGAGAATTTTTGCATAGTGATTTCAGACAAGTAGTAGCATTATTTTGTTGAGTGATTTGCACTGAGACTAGACTAGAGAAAACTTATCTCTGGAAAATGCCATGCTAAAAAATAGCATGGCATTTTCCAGAGATAAGTTTTCTATTTCTGAATGAGCAATTAATAATTGGGACTTGAGGCTATTTATTTCCTCATTCAAATCTTCTATATTGTATCCTATAGTAGATAGGTCTGGTAAACTTTTGGCAATGTATGATTGTGGAGAATCGAACGAAGTATCAGATGAACTATCAGAATCATTAGTGCGTACATTTAAGTTTCTTCTAAACGTAATATTATTTATTTCCATTGTTATTATTCTATATATTATTAAAAGGTTGTGAAATGTATCGAACGTAGAACGGATCGTTAATTTGTCTGATTATAAAGTTGAAATCCTTGGTTGAAGTATAATGAACGAAGAACGGAACGTTAATTTATTCGATTATTCAATCACCGGACTACATCACTTTTGACGGTTACTACATCACTTTTGACGGTTACAAGTCTAGATTGGGGTAGTAGGTGCTACATTTAAGGATTTTTGATTACTTTGGGTTGAATTCGTCCTTGGGGAGTTTCTCTCCATTTATAGTCTGCTTTTTTCTGAAATTCACCTTAGTATTAAGTCTTTATCACAAATATGCATCTCTACGACAATCGGAAAATGTGTATTGCTGACATGAAACGTGAACTTTCATAAGACACTATTAGTTTTTTGACTTCTTCCTAGAGCTACTTAGAGACTGAATCTATCATTTTAGTATATTGTATGGTGGTGAAACTTATTTACTTAGGCTTTTATTCCATAAAAGCATGATATTTCTCTTCATATTTCCACATGGCAGTAGGCGTGTTTATTATAAGCAAACTATGAAACATCTTCTTTTTATCCAACATAGTAAAAACATAAATCGTACATTTATGTTTTATTTAAAGTCATAAGTAGTTAATACGAAGGAAATCGTTTTATATCGCGTCTCGGCGAGGTAGAGAGGAAATTATGTGCTAAACAGATATTACGCAGCTAATTTCCCGACAACATCGTCACCCACTATTTCTTACTGTACAACTGAAATATGTTATATTCTCAGTTAACTTGTTATACTTTTTGTGCCGCACTGATGTTGGTTTTATTTGTGACAAGGTTAGGCTTTTGATTCTATGTATAGGGTATATTTGTTTTTCTTTACAAAATGTATTTTAATCTCTACAATAGTAGAGTATGAAGTTGGAATATATTGAACGTAGAACGGGACGTTTTGCTTCTCGTGTTTATGTTGTCAGTACTGGCTGTCAGATACATTCATTGACATCTATGCATTGACATTATTTTGATGTCACAAGCACAACATCTGCACAACACACAGGCACATCAATGAGCATCCTTGTCTTTGACAGATTGGGTCTTTCTTAATACCCCTATATTAGTTCGGTCTTCCGTAATACTCGTAAAATCGGTTTTTGAGTTGTAACACTTATTGTCAGATTGGGTCTGTGTTAATACTTTATTTATTTGACTTCGGTCTATCGTACTCGTAATACCTCAGTGTTTGAATAAAAAACCGACTTTAAATGTAGTTATTCTCCTTTGATTCATAAATGGAATGAAAATTACTTACAAAGCAGTTGCAATGTAACTCTTCAATCAAAATATTGCTTGCCTTACATATGTGTAGTAAAATTATAGCGTCTCTTGTGTTTAAAATTACTTTTGTCAGTTCTTTCTTATTGCACTTTGTTCTTGTCATTCACATATAGACTGAACTGATAACATTTCCACTTAATTGTCGTAGGTTAAACTTTTATTTTGAACACTTTATAACTTGATATTATTGATATTACTATTTTATTAACATAAAGATATTACGGTCGGTGTTTACAAGGGCAGTGTTGCCAGTCTTCAAAAGGTCTATTGCGCATTCGTGGATTTGGAAAAGGCTTACGATAAAGTGGTGAGGAATGAAATGCGGTCAGTGCTGTCAATGAATGGGGTGGACAGCAGCCTCATTCGAGCTCTGAATCCCTTTATGAGGATTATAGAGCTTACTTTACGTGAGGATAAACGGGGCATACACTGACTGGTTTACCATCGAGAAAGGTGTTAGACAGGGATGTGTAGCGTCGCCGTGGCTGTTTAACCTCTTCATGGACAGTTGTTTGCAAGATTTAAAACATAGTGACTGCGGATTAAGGATGAATGGGTTACTCGTCAAATGCCTCCTTTATGCTGATGATCAGGTAATACTTGCATCTTCAGCGGAGGAGTTGCAGGAGATGGTAGCAATCATGCATGGTGCGTTAAAGAGGAAAGGAATGAAAGTGAATGTAAGAAAAACGAAAGTTATGGTTTTTGAAAAGGAGGAATGCGTTACGGCTTGTAATGTTTTGATCGATGGACAGCGAGTTGATCAAGTGAATGAGTTTGTTTACTTAGGTACGTTGTTTACAAGAGATGGTAAGAATGAAAAAGATATTGAAAGGAGAGTTAATGCAGGTAATAGTGTGAATGGAGCTCTGAAAGCGTTTATGAACAGTCAAAACGTGTCCAAAAAGGCACGTTTGGCTGTACATAGAGGTGTGTTAGTGCCCACCCTTATGTATGGTAGTGAAAGTTGGGTATGGCAGAAGAGATTTGAAAGTAAAATAAATGCTGTAGAAATGAGAGCACTGAGAAGTATGTGTGGTGTGTCTTTGACCGACAGAGTAAAGAATTGTGTGATACGAGAGTGGTGTAGGGTAAAAGAAGATGTAGTGACAAGCATTGAGAAAGGCATGTTAAGATGGTTTGGGCACATGGAGAAGATGGATGACGATAGACTGACAAAGAAGATATATAAGGCAAGTGTGAATGGAACAGGACATAGGGGAAGACCTAGGCGGACGTTCTCTGACCAGATTGGAGACATCCTGAAAAAAGGACAAGTCAGAAGTACCCTTAACAGAAGAGCATGCATGAGAAACTTGATGGGAGTGAGTGAAGCAAGTGAGGTATGTCAGGATCGTTGCAAATGGCGTTCCGTAGTCTCTGCCTACCCCTCCGGAAAACAGGCGTGAGTCTATGTATGTATGTATAATAATATAATAATAATAATTTATTCACAGTAATACAGAGAGCATAAAATACAAACAAAAATGTTCTAATATAATAATACTATGGTTGCTGTGGATTTTCAATTGATTGGAAAGAACACCATACCCCTGTACTAGTAAGAAACTGTATCACAGGCGGTTGGGTCTCTCTTTACAAATGTGAGATTTGTATTTTACAATACAGCAATAATATTACGTATTAAACAAAAGACAGTGGTCAATATAAAACTTAGTTAATAATTAATAGCTACGTAAATTTACTTAAGATGATCATGTAATAATTATATAGAATAATTGCGTGACGAGCATTTTAGAGAATTCACGAGCGTAACTTATAAGACTGTGGGTCAGCATAATCGTAAATGATGTCAATGTTATTAAGCCTTTATTATTTAGTTTGACGTACATAACTCGTGTGTGCATTTTATTAAACTAGATGTTTGATGTTAGTAGGTCAATATTCTAATGAGGTGTGTTAGGTGAATCACAAAATGAAATATCAAGTCTTAAAATTAAGTAATAAATGTGAAAAAAAAAGTATTAGATTAAGGGTCGAAAATACGATATTACGTCGCTCCTAGGCGCCTTCATAATCCACGGAGTTTATGTATCTCTTCTCCGCCATTGTTCTTGCTGGGCAGTCATTAGAACCGGTGTTATGGTTGCTGGGCTTCTTGAAGTGTAAGCAGGTCGCGCATTTTGGGTCTTCGGATTTCCTAGTGCATTCCTTTATCGTATGTCCTTGGTTGCCGCAATGACCGCATGTATATTGAGACTCTCTGCAAGACTTAGCCGCATGACCATACTGCTGACACTTATAACATCGAGTAACTAAGGTGAAATCCTTCACCGGGCAAGATGACCAATTTATAAAGATCCTGTCTTGGATTATCAGTGCTTTACGTATGGCTGCAGATACTTTTATTACGTAGTTACAGGTCTCAGCATCTTTACGCCCCGATTTATGACTCAGCTTGATTTCATTGAGAAAGGTCTCTAAGTTGCAGTTTTGAAGTTTCTCCGTTAAATTCTGGTGGTACAGGCACGTGAAAACTTCCGTCTCTTTCATATTTGAAGGCACTCCAATGATCACAATTTTAGGCTTACGTTTGTGGGGTTCATTGACTATAAAGCCTGAGTTTGCATGTTGTACCGATTGTTTTACTTTCTCAATATCATGTTTGGTCTCGGTGCTGATGATCACGCCGCCGTTCTTAATCTTGCGCAGTGCTCTCACGTGGAGGTTCATTTGTTCAGGCCTGATGATTTTTTGCACTAATGATTTAGTGTCGTCACTCGATTTCAGCTTATCATTTGGATAGATTGCCACCGAACTTACGCTAATGGGCTGAATAAAATTATGTGCAGATTTTTTAACCATCTCAGCGAAAGAGGGTGCAGAGGTGGTAGGTTTCGAGGACTCCTGTATGGATTGCTTTAGATCTTGAAGGCTCTGAGACAAATCAAGTTGTTCTTGCTGGGATTTGATGGTAGAATGGGCCTGGATAGCATGTGCCTTAAGGGACTGGTACTGAACTGCCAGAGTATGTATGTATATTTCGAATAATTTTATCACGTTACTAATATTTAATAGTTTAAAAATCACTATTATGCATAGGGAATAATGTATACCTGCTTAGTGTACTTACACACCTGGTAAGAGACATGTAAAGAAAGCTGATAATGCCATGACTGTTTTCATTTTTAACCAAATAATTGAAGGTGACATGACTTTAATATTGTAGGTTCATTTAATAAATTTAATAAAGAGCTATTGAGACTCGTGTCAATTTCTGAGAATATTCCTTGTTATGATACTTCAACAATTTTATTGTAATTATCGTGGGAATTCAAATTGCGCAATTCAGAACAGTTACGCCAGGTAGCGAAATTGGCAATATTACATCGTATGACCGTAATTTAATAAAAATAAATACTTTACCAACTCTGTTTGGTTAAATATTTATATGTGTGATGTGTTGACGGATTCAGAATAATCAAAGTCAATGTCAAAATCATTTATTCATTTAGGCCACAGAGTGACGCTTATGAACGTCAAATATTTAAGTTAATTACTAGATGATTCTACATTCACATTTACTGCCACGTTCGCAATGGAATAGGTAGAACCACGAGAAAGAACGGGAAATAAAACTCATGGCCACTATTTTTTATCGCCAGTACAATGGTTTTTCATGACATGTTATCTTTGTAATTAGCTGCAACTGTTTCACATTGTAAGTTATCTACTAATGCAAAAATTAATAATTGTTATTGATATCATACTCAAGCTCAACTGCACGGTTGGCGTAGTGGTTTAAGCGGTCGTCTCGCCGCTTGGTATTGCGCCGCGTGTCGTGGGTTCGATTCCCACACTAGACAACACTTTGTGTGATCCACAAATTGTTGTCTAGAGTCCAGACTCGAGACCACAATTTGGGTGTTCTTTGTGTCCGGTGATTGAATGTTTGTAAAGTCCCCCGCGACACAGGCATTTCTTCCTAGTGCGGGAGTTGTCTTCTTTTAAATAATAAAAAAATATATAAAGTGTCACTACCCTATTTTATTCCATGGGTGTTGTTAGAAGGGACTAAGGAACATATACAAAGGTAATATTATCTTGCTGAAGTGGCGGAAAACTGGACATCAACACTATTATATACCACCTCTTCTGGCCAGTTTAGTATAGTTGGTAAAATCCTCCTATTTGCTCACTAGCTATTGTGAGCCAAATTAGGATAGGCCTATATCCAGCAGTGGACTAAACTAAAACTGTATGATGCTAATTATGAAAATTTTAATACTATGTGGTAAATATTGAACATAAATGTAAGTATTTAGAGACCCCCTTTGTATGGCCGCCCTAGAATAAAGACCGCCTTACAATAGAATAATATATTGTATAACAGTCAGTATACTTCATTTATTATCCCAACAAACGACCGTAAAGTTTATTATAAGCCGATGCTCTCCGTTCTGTTATCTCCTTGACAGTTGTTGCTGTATTGTTATAGCTACTTATTATTCTGATCTCAAACGTTAACATTTTGTTCTTAAGCCAAAACGTTATCACAAAGAAATATATTAAATCTTAGTAGTTGAAATGTTGCCAACTCCAAAAAAAGACAACCTCACTACGTACCTTGTCGCCTAAAATGGAACCTTTTTAATTAGCACCAACATGAGCGAAGGCACATATTGAGTACGACGTAATCTCTTAAAGGGCTGTTAAAAAAATAATTTAAAGAAAAACAAAAACCCGAGTGCATAAAAACTTATTTTAAAAAATACCTGAAAAACTTAAATCGAAACTAAAAAGAAAGAAACAAGCCCAGTAGCTTAGAATTCTGTTAAGTAATATGAAAAACAGAACGACTCACAGTCGGGGCCCCTTGGGAAGATTTGATTGGTAAAATTTGAATGGGCCCCGACTGTGAGTCGTTCTGTTCTTCATATTACTTAACAGAATTCAAAGCTACTGGGCTTGTTTCTTTCTTTTTAGTTTTTATTTAAGTTATTCAGGTATTTTTTTAAATAAGTTTTTATGCAGTCGGGTTTTTTGTTTTTCTTTAATTTTTTTTTATTTTATTTTATACTTTTTAGTTACGATTCATGGACTTCGTTATAAGATGGTAAATTTCGCAATCAAGTGTTTGTATATCGTTTATACTTGAAATAAAAACTTAAATCTATAAGTTAGAAAATTAGCGAGATTTTTTTTGTTTAACAATTTTAAATCCTTATATATCCTAAACTATTATTTAAAATGAAAAATGATAAATTGAACCTAAAGATGATTTTAAAATACCTATTCAACGACACCCCATTTGACATAGTTCATCGACTTTTTTTTTTTCACTTTGACAATATGGCGTCTGGTTCTCGCTGTGGTGAATTTTGATTACTGGCATGTCTTTAGTGACACTCGCAAGGTTAAGACAAATCGATTGACGTAAGAATCGTCAAAATCGGCCTACGCATTTGGTCTCTAGAACGCCACATAGAAACAAACATACATACATACATACATAGACTGATAAACACATTACCCTCCTTTGCGTCGCGCAGTCGGGTAAAAAGATTAATAGAAGGGTCGAAGGGTTCATTGGTTCGTATTTAGTGCTCTCAAGGGTTGCATATACCAGTCCTCTTTGTCTGCAGCCTGGAGTTAACAGTTACGCACGATTAGATATTGTGTACGCCAGCTAATGGCTATCGGTGATGAAGGCTAAGTCCTTTTTGGGCTTGGATTAAAATAAACTACTGTACTCAGCAATTACGATTTCGATACGAATTTCCAAGGATTTATGTCGGGTTCGATATTTAATGAGTGTAGAGATCGATTTTGTTACAAGGTAAAGGACTTGGAAATGTACAACAAAAATGGCAAAATCATTCATAGAGTTGTTTGTTTACCTAGGCGTCACAATATGTAGTTTACAAATATAGTAAACATTTTTAAGATTTTATTGAATGAAATTAAAAAGTTTTCTGGCTGCAGCTTGACCAGAATTATGTATTCTACGTTGTAACGGGTTCTGGTAGTAAAACGCAGAAAAGTATTGACTCACTTCCCTTGCCACGAGTATGACCAACCAACAACACGACACTGGCCTGAACACTAAGGGCTGCAGTCTCCCACGCTGTTCCCTCCGGTAGTGTGTAGGCAGGCTGCTCGAAGGCTGCACGTAGCGGTAGATCCTCGCAGGCCGTTGGTTCAGCTGGCAGACGCCGGCGGTGCGAATACGATGAGCAGGGCAGGCCAGACTCTTCGGCAGAGGTGACGCCGAAGGCGATGCAGGAAAGTGTAGCGGTCTAGGAGCGTAGCCGGAGTCTCAAGGTGAACCTGGAACCTGAAGGAAAGCACTATTAGGAGAGCCACAACCAATAGAGTCAGGCAGGCGGCGTCAGCCGGCCTCAGCTAGCAGGTAGAGAGATGGGCAGTACGTTAGCGCAGTAAATGTAGTGCTTATCCGTAGCTGGGACCAGGATACACGTATGTAGATACGACGTAGGGTCAGTAGGTACGCTTAGTTATTGTAGGTAGGTAGTAGTAGCGACGTTAGAGTAGCGTTGCCGGCCTCTCTGTCGGCCCCTTTATATACCGGGCCCTCCATCAGAGTTCGCAAAGCTTGACCAAATATGGGCAAAACTCACGAGCGCGGACGATGGCCTTCCCTGATTGGCCGAGCGTATGGACGGTATTATGACGTACACTCGGTAGGTACCGGTCATACGTTACAATACCGCCCGCCTTAGGAGAGGATTTTACGTGGCTAACAAGGAAAATCCGACTAGCTGCGTTAGGTCTATGAGTCCGCTACTGTCCAAGGTAAGACGGCATATAGAAGAAAGAAGGGAAAGTCTTATATGGTTTGTAACAAATAGTTAGGCACCATAGTGTACAAGTTTTAGGTCCTTAATGTGCCAAAACCCAATAGAATTTCCAGACGCGTCCGACAACTCGTAAACGAGGGGCGACTTTTTATAAATCACTGTGCACTTCACGAATTTAGGGGCTAGTTTCTTACAGAAGGACTTATCCTTGTCGCTCTGATAAAAAGTCCTTTTCCACACAGTGTCTCCCACATTAAACTCAGCTGGTTTACGGCGTAAATTATACGTTTGGGAATTCCTAGCATGAGCTTGAATGAGTAGTGCCTGAACTTTGTCAAATATGCCTGATAAGTCACCTATGATTTTTGCGTAATCGTCCCTAGGTATGTATACTATATCATCAGCGTCCGTGTCGACATAGTGTGAGCCGCATGGAACTAGTTCACGTCCATAGACTAAAAAACTAGGTGTATAGCCCGTGACTTCATTAACTGCAGTATTTAATGCAAACTGCACCTTAGGTAGGAGAGTGTCGCATAATCTCTGGTCATTTCCTACAAACGCCGCTAAGGTAGAACCAATGGTTTTATTATAGCGTTCGACCGTATTGACATGTGGGGAATATTTAGGAGTATAATGAAGATTAGGGATTTTGTACTTGCGCGTACATAGCTTTTAAAGTAGCACTGACAAACTGTTTACCATTGTCCAATATAATTGTAGATGGTATACCATGAACTATAATTTTTTTCTTACAAAATATTAGTTATTATTTCAGCAGTTGCGCGCCTGATAGGAAAAAGTAGACAGTATTTACTAAAACAGCAAGTTACTACAAAGATTTAGGCGTTTTGTTTTCTTGTGACGGGTAGTGGCCCCACCAAGTCTACACTAATGGTTTGGAAGGGTCGTGAACACACTTTGGGTCGTTCCATGGTTCCCAATGGTGCATGGTTCTGATGTTTGTGCGTGATACAACTGTCGCAAGAATTTATGAACTTAACTACGTCATCGCGCATTTTGGGCCAATAGTAACGCAGTGCTAAGCGCTTGTAAGATTTAAATATACCGAAATGCCCCGAAGTGGGTTCGGCATGGTTCTCTAATATAGCATTATTTCGATCAGAAGAAGGTAGTACTTCTTTCCATTCGAACTCCTTACGTAGCATACACCTAGATTTAATCAAACGATACAATTTATTATTTTTAATAGAATAGTCTGGATAGTCATTAGGCGAAGATAAACAACCATTGTAGGTGGCTGAATACCATTGATCAGTGTCAACATTAGGGTCATTCACGTTATTATTATTCGCGTTAATTATATTTACAGGTAGGGATCGTGATAACGCATCGGCTATAATATTATCTGCGCGGCGCCGATGCTTTATTTCGAAGTTAAAGGCTGATAGACAAACCGACCACCGAGCTAATCTACCAGTCGGGTTGCTCAAGTTTAGGAACCATTTCAGTGCGAAATGGTCAGTATACACAACAAACTTTAACCCGTTATCTAAATAACAGCGCCAATATTCGAGGGCTGTTAGAACTGCTAATGTCTCCCGTTCTGTTATACAGTAGTTTTGTTCCTGTGCATTTAGTGACCTACTCATGTAAGCGATAGGTAGTTCCACGCCATCTATTTCTTGTGTAATTAACCCACCGATGCCGCTCGCACTCGCATCTGTGTGAACTTGAAAAGGTTTCTCGTAATCGGGACACGATAATATTGGTGCGGAGCTTAACAATTGTTTTAGTTTACAAAACGAGTCATCAGCTTCCACCGACCACTGAAATGGTGCGGCTTTCTTACCGGTAGAGGTAAGTTTGTTCAAAGGACCGGCAATAGTACTAAAATTAGGTATAAATCGCCGATACCATGATGCAATGCCTAAGAACCTTTTGACTTCTTTTTTATTCTTAGGCGTAGCATATTGAAGAATGGCTTCCACCTTACATGGGTCTACTTGTAATCCTGTAGAGTTTACTACGTAGCCCAAGTACTTCAATTCATCACGGAAGAATTTAGATTTTTCTATGTTTATTGTAAGGTTGGCCGATTTTAATTTTTCGTATACTTTATTTAATAGTGACACATGAGCATTAAAAGATGGCGATATAAGCACGATATCATCTAAAAAAACGAATACAGAGTTTTCAAACTCAGGACTGTTCGTAAACAAGTGATCCACCAAACGCTGTTGTGTTGCAGGCGCATTCGTTAAACCAAACGGCATAGTCACAAATCTAAATGTTCCTCTAGTAGGCACATAGAACGCAGTCTTATCACGATCACATTCGCGAAGAGGCGTCTGCCAAAAGGACTTAGATAAGTCTATACTACTTAGATATCTAGCGTTCCTAAGGTTGTCTAAAATTTCGGATACGTAAGGTAGTTTGTACGCGTCTTTTTTAGTAATAGAATTATGTTTCCGACTATCTAAACAAAACCTTAGTTTACCGTTCTTCTTAGGCGTTAGTAAAATCGGTGACGACCACGGACTTTCGCATTTTTCTACCACTCCCAATGCAAGCAATTCGTCTAATTCGTCAATAGTTATTTTTAATTTCGCCGGCGGTAACCTATAATATCTTTGGCGTATCGGCGCAGAATCGCCAGTGTCTATTGCATGTTCTATTAAGTGAGTTCGTCCTAAACCGGTTTTTTTCAGTAGAAATCGACTCGTATTGCTTTATAATTAACTTAGCCGTTCTTTGTTGTGACTCACTCAACTCACTAAAAGATTGCAATACGTTCGTGTTACTCGGCTTATTCTCACTTAACACACTACACGGCAATGTTTTAGACATGCATACGGATGCGATACGGTTAGGCAGTAATTTAAATAGTTTCCAGAAATCGATGCCTAAAATTAAATTACTTGTAACTTCTGGAATAATATAAGCTTTCAATAAGTGGGTTTGATTATTAAAAGTAGTGGGTAAGTTGATAAGACCGCGCGGCAACAAGATATTTCCATTCGCGGTCCGAATGGAATTAGTGTTGTGACACTGCTGTATTTCTAACCCGGTTTTAGTAATTACCTCCAGATGGGAGTTGTTACCTAAAATTGTAATGGCTGAACCGGAATCGAGCAATCCACAAATAGGTAAACTGTTAATCGTTACGTTAACATAGGGCCGTAGGTCATTTTTAGGTTTATTATCCAGGATCGAGGCGACGGAATAACTAGAGAAATACACTTTTAGAGTGTTTAGCCAATTTGTCCAATCATCTTTGTCAAAATTGGTTGAATAGGTTCTAGAACCAAATTTAGATTTTGACACGCCCCGACCCTGACCAACTAGTTTTTTGGTTTCGTCGATTTACAGTTCGGGCAGTTAGGGAATGTCACATCCCTACGGCCGCACTTGAAGCAAATTGCGAACCGATCGCGTTTGCATTCATTCAAACTGTGATCATTGATACGGCAGCGCGGGCAGTACTTGGACGTGACTAGAGCGACAGAGCTAGGTTTAGACTTAGGTTTGCTAGGTTCGTTGTTCGCAGTGTATTCGGGTTTTCCGGACATACCCTCTATATAGTAGCAACGGGATAATTATTGTATATATTACGGGATAGTTATTGTCTCTGTTATTAGGTTTGTGACTGTAAGCTAGGTCTGGTGCCAACGTGTTGTTACTGTAATACGGGTCGCGGAATTGAGAGTTCAAACATTTCATCCGTTCGTAGTTTAAACATAACGTCTGCAGTGTTGCTATACTGTCTATTGAAGATATTGACGGAGCTAGCACTAGCGAGTAGCATTGACGTATGTTATGCAATAGAATGTCTAACTTTTCGCGTTCGGACAATCGCTTTAACGGTGACAGCCTAGCGAACAGCTGATTCATTATCGAGAGATAAATTATTATAGTTTCGGTAGCACCTTGAGTACGTCGGCGGATTTCATTTAATAACCGGTAGTCATAATCGTACGGTGTGAAATCGTCTATTAATTTAGTGGTGAGTTCTTCCCATGTATTGAAATATTCTTTTAGGCCGCGATACCAGTGAAGTGCGTTACCGGTGAATATTTCGGAGGCATATGATAAAATTTTAGTGGAAGGTAGATTACGCGCGGTTTGGAATTCGGTTACGCGTTGTGGGAATGCTCGAACGCATCCCGTACCGTCGTATTTTAGCTTAGACAGTTCGCTAACTCTCAAATGCTCGCAATGCAATACTGGGGCTAACCCTGCCTGCGTCGAGGTAGACGGCGCAGGTTGGGCCTCAGCCACAGCATCAGCTGAGCGAACACTTGATTGTTCAATGGCGGACAGCTCCGCCGAGAGCTTGTCGAACCGGCTGCACAATTCGGTTATTCGTTTTGAATACGCCGTAGGACGTTCCATCCTACGGAGTCTATGGAAAATGTGGTTGTGCAGTGCGGTAGACCTCCTAGCTAGGTTCGCGTCGTAAGAAATGGTTAATAAATTCACTCGCTTGGCCAGCTCAGAGACGGCCTCGCTAGCGCCCTCGAAGTCCACCGCTATGGCTATACCCGACTCCAAAATGTCATCATTTGGAATGGCTTCCAGTAATTTAGGGAGCTGCTTCCGCAGATCTAGGACAGAGGTAGCCGGCTCCTCACCTCTAATCGCGACCTCGTAAGCTAACTCGTTCTTATTTAAAAGAAAGTATTTTATGGGGTGTGAGCCCATTGTGTATGAATAAATAAACTGCGTAAATATATACTACACACTACACTTAGTGCGCAAGCGTTCCGCCCTTACAAATGGCCTACTTTACGATAAGGCGTAAAAGTTCGACCGTTAGGACTAATTAGAAAAACGTTAGAATTCAAAATTGCGAACTAGTACGTAGTAGGTAGTTAAACTAAAAGGTAGACAATTAGTACAACAATACGTACCGGTTCACTGTAGCCGCACCTCCTCGCTTACAATAATGGAGACCTGCTAGAAGAGAACTCGAGCACGGAAAGCGAGACAATAACCCACGTAGGCGCCACTGTAACGGGTTCTGGTAGTAAAACGCAGAAAAGGTTCTATGCGTTTATTTGCCGAGTATTGTCTCACTTCCCTTGCCACGAGTATGACCGACCAACAACACGACACTGGCCTGAACACTAAGGGCTGCAGTCTCCCACGCTGTTCCCTCCGGTAGTGTGTAGGCAGGCTGCTCGAAGGCTGCGCGTAGCGGTAGGTCCTCGCAGGCCGTTGGTTCAGCTGGCAGACGCCGGCGGTGCGAGTACGATGAGCAGGGCAGGCCAGACTCTTCGGCAGAGGTGACGCCGAAGGCGATACAGGAAAGTGTAGCGGTCTAGGAGCGTAGCCGGAGTCTTAAGATGAACCTGGAACCTGAAGGAAAGCAGCATTAGGAGAGCCACAACCAATAGAGTCAGGCAGGCGGCGTCAGCCGGCCTCAGCTAGCAGGTAGAGAGATGGGCAGTACGCTAACGCAGTAAAAGTAGTGCTTACCCGTAGCTGGGACCAGGATACACGTAGATACGACGTAGGGTCAGTAGGTACGCTTAGTTATTGTAGGTAGGTAGTAGTAGCGACGTTAGAGTAGCGGTGCCGGCCTCTCTGTCGGCCCCTTTATATACCGGGCCCTCCATCAGAGTTCGCGAAGCTTGACCAAATATGGGCAAAACTTACGAGCGCGGACGATGGCCTTCCCTGATTGGCCGAGCGTATGGACGGTATTATGACGTACACTCGGTAGGTACCGGTCATACGTTACAACGTATTCGACGAATTGACACAGGTGACTGACAAAGGAATCTAAATATCCATACAACTTGTAAACAATTATACTAACTATGATCAGCGGTTTTAAATACATACATACATACATAGTCTCACGCCTATAACCCAGAAGAGGTAGGCAGAGGTGTATTTCTACACCCACTTTTCGCCAGATATACTTTAGTCCCACGTAATAAGGGGCGAGCCTATTGCCGTACCGGGCACATTTCCAGACTCTGTGCTGCTACTGAGAATTTCGTGACAGAAAAACCCAATAACACTGCCCGACCCAGGAATCGAAACCGGGACCTCCCGATCCCACGCACACATTTATGCCGCGAGACCAACGAGGCAGTCGTATAGGGTTTGATGTCGAGTTTTCCGTCTCAACGCAAAGATGGTATTTGCATCGTGTTATCCCTTAGTCGCCTCTTACGACACCCACGGGAAGATAGGGGGTGGTGACACTTGTATTCTATGCCGTCAGCCACACGGTTTTAAATGTTTTGATACATAATGATATCCTAGTTTTCACTTTATTCTTACATGTCAGTATGTAGTAAAAATAAAACAGAGTACACAAGGTTAAGATCGCGGGGAGCGGTTGGATGCGGGCGGCTCAAAATCGGTCTGTGTGGAGAACCTTGGAGAAGGCCGATGTCCAGCAGTGGACGTGTTTAGGCTGACATGATGATGACACATTTTCTGGACCAACCAGTAGCAGCAATTTTAGAAAAATGACCTTCGTCGATGCGTTATTTCGGTAGAAATTATATTGAGCACTCAAGCTCTACTTAGACTCATTAATTCCTCGAGGGCAACAAACACTAAAATAACCAAAACCGAAAGTAAAAAGCTTATTTTCCACTGTTAGGTTAAAAAAGATAGTGACAGCTATATCAAAACCTCAACAAGAAGTCAATGATTTTTTAGCTAATGCGTTGTTTCTCACTATATCATTGAATTTTCCCTTAAACTTTATTTATATTAATTCAATAAAGAATATGGTACATCTTTTGATATTGGTACAAAAGCAGGATCAAATCAAAATAATAAAATATATAATTTTGAAGAAAATGTTCATGAATTTCTGATTTTAATGCATGTTTGTACAGAATGTTCAAAGCTCATGCTAATTCGTTTGCGTTCAATAATCAAAGAAGAAATAATACGTTACGTAAACAGACAGACACGTCTGGGTTAATGACGTGATTGATGGGACTACATTGCTTTCACTTGAAAGGAATATGAAGCATAATCTTCACAAAATATTAAAATATAATATACTTAAGAGGAAACACCACGGGCGAGAGAATTGAAAAATAGGTATTTGTAAAATCTATTGCTGTCGCGCAGCCTCAAGCCTCCCCCCGCAGAGCGCGATAGAGACAACCCTACTGCTGGACCAAAAATACCTATTAAATGTACACAAAATCAACGTTTCGTATTCCCCTGATTCATTCTCCAAAACTTCATCGATTTAACTAGTTTTTCATATTAAATTAAAGAAAGGCTTTGGCCGTGTTCCTATGTTTTCCTTTTTTTAAATAATCTAGCCAAATTTGTTTTTTCAATGTTTGAACACAGCGAAAAATCTGGCCAATTTTTGAGATATTTGAAGGTTCATATCTTTTTTAATATTTAATTTATGAGAAAAAGGAAAACATAGGGACATGCCAATCGGGGCCATACATCTTTTGGAATAAAATAATTGCTCTACTAGCATTATCCAGGGAGAAAACAGCAGACTACGTTTGTATGGAAAAACGGCCGTGGTGTTTCCTCTTAAGATTACAAGGTCTCGGGTTCGAATCTCGGGTCGGGCAAAGTGTTATTGGGTTTTTCCGATAGGGAATTCTTAGTAGCAGCTCGGAGTCTGGTAATGTGCCCGGTAAGGCTATTGCCTTACTCTGGGCAATAGTAAGTTGTAAGAGCTCGCCCCCTATTACGTGGGACCTAAAATTTCATGGCGAAATGGAGGTGTAATACTACACCTCTGCCTACCCCTTCGGGGATACAGGCGTGAGTCTTTAAATAAATACCTAAATAATAAAAATAAGGTTACAAGATAATATTTTGATCTGGAATTTAAGCTACACAATACTATGTATATATTCGGAGCTAGCATACGATTTCTCAGCAAGAACTTACGGAAGATGCTTTAAGAAATGATATCACATTAAACTCTGCAACTAGAAGAATGTTATAGCACTTGAAGTAGAATGTGATTCACAGTGAAGCCAAAAATACACTTTCGCTGTTTAGTACTGTGACTGCCTCAGTGGTCCAGTGGATAGTGTATGCGTCTGCTGATCGGAGGTCTCGGGTTCGATTCCCAGGGCGGGCAAAAGTGTTACTGAGTTTTTTCGAATGGAGTCTGGTTATGTGCCCGGTAGCGGCAGTAGGGCAATAGGCTCTACGCCTATTACGTGGAACCTAAAATTCATGGCGAAGTGTGGGTGTTATATTATACCTCTGCCTACATCTTCGGGGAATCAGGCGTGAGTCTATAAAAATTTAAATAAATAGTAATGTGCCGATTATTATTGTGGTTCATCCCACACAAAGCACAAAAATTTTTATGACTCATTTCTTGTCAATGCTGTTTATTGCTTTAATTTATGTAAAGTTGCGTATGCTTTTGTTTTGTTGCATTTCAAATCAAAGACAACATCTTCTATATATTAAAAGAATTTGTGTTTTATAATACGAGTCGGCCAGCCCGTTCTACCCAACCAATTCGGATGATATTTTTTTAAATGAAAGCTCTCGCTGCATAGATTTGTCATCAAGCATTAGAAATTATCTAACTTGCACATTCATCAAGTTATATGCAAAAACAGTTTTCTCCCATACATTTTTTACGTTTTTGTAGCCGTAGTCAATGACTTTCTGCTTCTATATTTCTGCTTCTTAATGAGGTAGGCGTTTCGTTATAGGCCTAAAACACGCGCTGAAAAGAGCTCTTTCATTTGATGGTATGCTCATTTAAATTGGATAAGTTTGAAGGAAGATAGGTGTGGACATTGAACTTATTTTTCAATATTTTCCTATAAATTTCTTAAGATTCCATTGCTTTCTCTCTACATGGACGGTTCTAAATTCAAAAATATTTTAATGGCATCTAATAAGTTCCTTGCGGTAACTGCCAGGAAACACCGTTATGCCTCCAAGGTGACCTGGCCTTACTTTTTTTTTTTTTATAATTTATTTCATGACCTGGACCTTGCCTTACTTTCATACGGGTGTGAGTGTGGTGGTGTGTATAATTACCTGATGTTGGTAAAATTATCACTATAGTGAATAATCGCTGATGGTAGGTAATATTTCCCGAATTTTATTATAATATTCCCAGTTAACCCTTAATGTTGGGTGAAGTGATCTCTGATGTTAAGGAATTTTCCCCCTTTTTTTTGTATCGCGATGAAATCCAGTTACGGACTGTCCCTCAAAGGGACCCCTCCGCCAACTCTGTACCGAGTTTGGGGCAGGTGGAGGGAGGTGTGGCTCGGCTCTCCCCTCAAGATGTTCGGGAGGGCATACCCACTAAAACACCGCGGTGTTCCTCTATCGACCCTCATGACGGGGTTGTGGTAACGACGTCAGTATACCCGCAACCCGAGGAATTTTTCCCAAATGTAGTGAAATTTCCGCCTTATGTAGGGAAAATCAACCCTACAGACAGGTAAATTACGTTTTATGTTGGGAACATTTTTGTGTTTTTAAATTACGGACTTTCTTCGGGCATCTTAATTTTTGTTTATGTGGAACTTATTATTACAGCGGTTCATAGTACTATTGTCATATAATTATACTACAAGTGGTAGTTATTGTAGAAATTTTAGCTTTGGTAAGAATAGTAGTTTTGAGAGAAAAGGTACTTTTGACAGCACAGACGGTTTTGGTAGAAATGGTAGTTTTAAAAAGATTTTTGATATAACAGTGTAAGAACGAATAGTAGTTTTAATATAAATAGTAGTTTTGATAGGAATAGTATTTTCGGTGGGAATAGTAGTTTTGGGAGAAATGGTATTTTTGGGCATATACGGCAGTTTTGGTAGCAATTTTACTAACGATTGCTACCATTTCTACCAAAACTACTATTTGTATCAAATATTCGTACCTTGACTACCATTTTTCGAAAACTACCATTACTACCAAAAATACTATTCCTACCATAGCTACCATCTACCTACATAATTATAGGTAATGATATTATCATAAAACCCTTCACAAAAATAGACGTCTGAAACAACTCCAAGGCAGGTACTATTCATGATATTCTATCGTCCGGAGCTTTTTAGGGTTCCATACCTAAAAGGTATAAAACGGGACCCTATTACTAAGCCTCAAGCTGTCTGTCTGTCTGTCCGTCTGTCTGTCTGTCTGTCACCAGGCTGTATCTCATAAACCGTGTATATATATATAACAACAAAATACTAAAAATAAAAAAAATAAAATATTAAGGGGGGTCCCATACAAAAAACGTATATTTTTTCGTATTTTTTCCTTAAAATTACTAACTGTAACAGATAGACGCTTTATATTTACACAGAATATGTAGTTGTATATTACCTTTCAAAATAAATAATTAAATAAAAAAAGGTAAATAATAAAATTTGTTCATCATCATCATCATCATATCAGCCAAACGACGTCCACTGCTGGACATAGGCCTCCCCCAAGGTTCTCCACACAGACCGGTCTTGAGCCGCCCGCATCCAACCGCCTCCCGCGATCTTGACGAGGTCGTCGGTCCACCTTGCGGGGGGCCTACCTCTGCTGCGTCAAAATTTGTTACTCGATCTTAATAAACAGGTAGAAACTTAAAAAGTATTTAAGTATACATACAACGAACGTGATTTTCTTTTATATATGATGGTACGGAGCCCTTGGTGCGCGAGTCCGACTCGCACTTGCCCAATTTTTTATAATATTAAAATATGCTGTGGAGCAGCAGGGGACCTCTAGTCTTCTATATATTAAAAGAATTTGTGTTTTATAACATGAGTCGGCCAGCCCGTTCTACCCAACCGATTCGCATGATTTTTTTAAAATGAAAGCTCTCGCTGCATAGATTTGTCATCAAGCATTAGAAATTACCTAATTTGCACATTCATCAAGTTATATGCAAAAACAGTTTTCTCCCATACATTTTTTACGTTTTCGTAGCCGTAGTCAATGGCTTTCTGCTTTAATATATCTGGTTCTCATTGAGGTAGGCGTTTTGTTATAAGCCTAAAACACGCGCTGAAAAGAGCTCTTTCATTTGATGGTATGCTCATTTAAATTGGGTAAGTTTGAAGTAAGATAGGTGTGGACATTGAACTTATTTTTCAATATTTTCCTATAAATTTCTTAAGATTCCATTGCTTTCTCTCTACATGGACGGTTCTTAATTCAAAAATATTTTTATGGCATCTAATAAGTTCCTTGCGGTAACTGCCAGGAAAAAACGTTATGCCTCCTTTTATACGGTGACCTTGCCTTACTTTTATACGGGTGTGAGTGTGGTGGTGTGTAACATAATACCCGATGTTGGTCACAAATTATCACTATAGTGAATTATCGCTGATGGCAGGTAATATTCCCCGAATGTTAACAGTTAACCCTTAATATTGGGTGAACTGATCTCTGATGTTGAGGAATTTTCCTTACGTTTTATGTTAGGAAAATTGTTGTGTTTTTAAATTACGGACTTTCTTCGGGCATCTTATTTTTTTTATTACGGTCTTTCTTCGGGCATCTTATTTTTTTTTATCTGGAACATATTACAGAGGTTCATAGTACTATTGTCATACAATTATATTATTACAAGTGGTAGTTATGGTAGAAATTGTAGCTTTTGGTAAGAATGGTAGTTTTGAGTGAAAAGGTAGGTACTTTTGACAGCACCGGCGGTTTTGGTAGTAATGGTTGTTTAAAAAAATGGTAGATATGACAGTGTTAGTACGAATAGTAGTTTTGGTACGAATAGTAGTTTTGGTAGGAATAAGTAGTATTTTCGGAAGGAATAATAGTTTTGGTAGAAATGGTATTTTGGAATATATTGTAGTTTTGGTAGCAATGTTACTTACTATTGATACCAAAGCTACCATTCCTACCAGAAGTACAATTTTGACCAAAACTATAAACATTACATTTCTAAATTGTGATGGATTAATCACACCCAGACACAAAACAAAATAAATCGTGTTTCTCACAGAAATATTTAGCTGGATAATAGAAATAAAACCTATTTTAATTTTGATAATAAAATATTGACAGATAAAGAAAAAAGTGAAGTTAGCGTAAGTTAGTTATTTAAGTTTCTGATTTAATAACGTATTTTTTGTGAGTCGTTGTGTTTTCAATTATAATGATGGTTCTTGGAAGGAAATTTAAAAATGCAAAGAGAAAGTTTGAACAAAGAATCTTGGTCAATGACGGCCCTGTTGGAGATTTGGTACCGGATGGTCCTCCTACTTCTAAAAAACTACGGGTGGAAACGGGTTCAGATTTGATTAATTCTACCATCAACAATTTTCAAGTGATTTCCATTCTTGGTGACGGTAATTGCTTATTCCGCGCAATTTCTTATTGATTATATATGGAAGTGAGAATAAACATTATGAAATTCGTTTGGCCACTGTTGATAACATTGTCAATAAGTGGGATGTATATAGTAACTTCACTGTTGGGGACGAAGCATATGGCCAGACCATTACAAATGCAACAGATTACAAACGTGTGATGGGTGCCAATGGACAGTACGCAGGGCATGCTGAACTTCAGAATGTAAGTGAGCTATATCCCGAGTGTCAATTCAGAGTTCACCTGGAAAACAGTAATACGATTACTGATTATGGTACTGGCGAAATTGTTCATAACTTGCTATTTTCTGGGCACCTGGACGAAGGACATTACAGTGTCCTAATGGAAAGAATGGTAGGGCAGCACAGTCATATTGAAGAACTTTCTTTCGTCAGTGTTCAGTTATACATAATATATATATACCTATTGCGCGGCAAACCATTCAGTAATGCAAAGGTGGAAATTTCACGATATCTAAGGTGCAACGCAAAGCCAATGTTGTGAGAAAATAAATTTTGTGATACATTATATTTTTGGTAAGAATATCATCTTTTTACTTATTAGATAAGGCTACAATGTACTCATCATACCTATATGTTAGAGCTTTTTTATAATATTAAAATATGCTGTGGAGCAGCACGGGTCCTCTAGTACGCTAGCTAGTTCGTGTATTTCCCGACGGCTGAAGAGCAAAGTCAAACAATAATATTAAAAGATGGCCACCTAGAAATGTATCAATAACACGACAGGAAAATATTCAAAACGCAAACCACGGACCAAAACGAAGCACGTGTGGGGAATTCAGAAGCTGTCACTTTTAGTAAAGATTAAAAATACAAAGGCAAAATAAAAAGACATATGAAAACAGTTTTGTGTTTGTGAAACTCAAACTTTTAATGATTTCTTGATATTTCGTATTTGTAGACTTACCCAGTTTTATTATTCACGTCCTAAGCGCTTCCAAAATCAAAAATAGGATATGCCTAGTACTTGGCTTGGGTGAAGTCTAAAAAGGTCGATTGGACTTAAATAGCCCAGTGGTGTACGTAACAGACTGCTGAGACGATGGTCGGGGGTTTGATTTCCAGGTACCCCAGGCACACACTTCTGACTTTTCGAAGTAATGTGTTTATTAAAAATGTTAATTATCGGCCGCCTAATAATGTGCCCGGTAGATGGGAATAGGCTCGCTCCTATTACATTGGGACCGAAACAAAACTAGCGAAGCGTGGGTGAGTAATACACCTCTGCCAATCCCTTCGGGGATAAAGGCCTGAGGTTATGTCACTATTCCGGTAGTGCGCAAAGCCAAAAATAAAACTAAGGCAAGAATAATATTTCAACATGTGTATTTCAACCGGTACCTACAACCAATTGAAAAGCAAATCAATAATTGAAATGAACGTAAAACCTTCAACCATTATTTCATTACACAAGCTCATAAAAATATCTGAGAGTTAAAAAGTTATAACACGTTAAATTCAGGAGTTGTAGGCATTAAAAGATTATTCTTTTACTTCATACACGAATTCAAAGGCCCAATCTCGGACAAACTCGAAGGAGATTATAACTTTGAGTGAGCCGAGCAGAGATGAAAGTTCGTTTCCAGATTTTACCTTTTCCTGTATCGATGGTAATGAAAATGTAATATGACTTTTCGCATTAAAGTATTATGGAATGGGGTGCGTGCGTGAGGTTTATTAATATGAACCCTATTTATAGCTTGAGACGTTTATACATTTTTAACCGATTTTATATTCTAGGTGTAGTAGTTGTAGTGTAATTATGTAGTCCGATGGATTCCAACAATACGGTCTGCGTCAAACTGACGTGCATATGAGGCATACATATATATTATATAAAATGTGTACTTACCAAACCAGAGGTAAATTTTAAAAGAAAATCTGATGCGTATACCCCGTTGGCCAAAATGTGTAAAATGTATATTTGATTAAATACGACCGCATTTTTGACAATTTAAACAACACTTACAACAACAACACAAATATTAATTTGGACACTAGGAGTTTTTATATATAATTACAACACAAATAAACTCCTAGTGTATAATGTCTTAATTCCTTTATATGATTGATTGAATTTCGATATATAAAAACTAATTATTTTTAATAACAGAAAACTACGTAGGTATTTTTTTCACTACAGCTATTTAGTATCCCGCCTCTGATCTCTGTAAATAAACGAGTTTTTTTCGCAATGTGTACTGACGTCAAAATAGGACAAAAGACCTTCGGTTCAATTCAAAGGATAATCAAATAATTTACGGTTGGAAAACATTTGCGTTTCGTACTTTAGGGGAGCAGGTTTATTTATGTTCACAATAGCTTTCAGCGGCCGACCTTCTTTGACAGCTCTTTTGTTCTTAATGAAATGGACCAATCAAAACACTGCATAGTTTTGCTGATGTAATGTATCTATAAAGTGGCTACATATTAGTTACATGTGAGAAAGTTTCACCTTTAAGTTAGAGGTCAAGGGAAGGCAAACGTCAAAGTAAAATTAAATGCAGCAATATAGTTTAAAATATTTTTATTTTTCAAGTTTATATGTCTACAAAAGAATCGTCGTTTTTCTCATGAAAAGCATCTCATCGCAAGCACATAAGGGATGATAAATCAGAAACAGATTCGATGGAACTTTATGTACCCTGCAGAACTTTACTTTTTTACAATATTACCCTACCTTTTTTAAGTTCTCTGTTCGCATTTTGGTAGTGTATTTAACCTATTAGTTACATTTAACCTTAAACGAGGAATATTTATGAATTTTATTAGGAGTATTTATGTATTTAGTAATTTTAGTATGTAAGTAAATAGTACTGTTATTAGTTTTGCTGAGCTCCTATGAATACACTATTCCATAAAGTACACCATAATTTATCCACTCTCTCAGTCACTAAATCATTGTATTCCATTCTTGGGTGTCTGGAAGAAATCGCATTTTGCGATAAGACCGCCCTTGTACCACTAGACTTAAGTTCTTCTTTTGATCCATGTATTCTTGTTTTTTCTGGTGAACAATAAAGAGTTACTATCTATCTATCTATCCTTGACATCAAAAATAATTCAGATAAATCACCTAAATTTATGTATTTGTATTTTGTTCTTCGTTTATGATGAAAGAACGGGCCTTAAACCACACTGCGACTTTTTAAGGAGACGCAGCTCACATTTATTTAGCAAGATTCCTTGCCGAATTGACAAAGTAAAATAGGCGCATGCAGTTATATCTATCAGTTAATCAAGCAACTCGTGATCGTGTTCATAACTATGGTGGCAATGCAAAACGCAGGTGGGCAAAACGTTTAATACCAATCCTTAAATTAAAATCGGCTAGTCATTGCAATTAGCTACTGTTCACAAGTATGACAAATAGGGCAATAATTGTGGAAAACGATACTAACACAAAAAATATAGCTCTATCCCCCCTGATTGACCTTAGTTACTAAGTATACTGATAAAACTAAACCAGCCTCATTAAATCGGTGATAGATATAACTTGACTTGTAAGTTCCAGATTTCAACTGTTTTTGAATCGACTAGGAAGGTAGTGAAGAGAATTTCCAGTAGGAATATAATGTGCCTCAGTATACAGCAAGAAATAAATACAGTACCAAAATCCCAGACTTTGAATGTTCAAAAACATTTGTTATGGAACGTACTTACCTAGTAATCGTTTTTGTAAATTTGTGCCAACGATAAAAACGAAAATGTTTATTTTGTCAATGTATGATTTATTTATTTCGATTTAATTGATTTCAAGACATGTTTTAGACTGCCAAAATCACAGCAAATTTAACGCATTTCAATAATATTGGGTTTACTTATGTTTGCCATAATTTAAAATGCCATAATTTCATATGCCATACCGGTATTTGCCATAATTTCATTAGAAATAACGCTTCAGTTGCCATAATCGTGAAATGACATAAAATGACTTTCACTAATTCCATTGGTCATAATCGATCAAGTGTCATAATAATTTAAATCCATAAATGTATTTGCTATAATTTTCTTTTTCAATAATGCCATTTGCCATAACTTTTATTCACGATAATATAAATAAAGATAATTTAGTACAAGCGCCTGCAATTTTTATGTTAATGAGTAAGTTAATATATTTTTTTACCATTTTCACTCCTCACCATTTTCACTTGCCGGAAATATTTGGTTACCTCTGAAATAAAAAAATCTCCAAACAACGGCGTGTATGGCACTGCCAACTTCCACATTCTTCACACTAGTTTAATAAACTAAGGTTGACGGAGCCCTGCTTCGCAGGGTTCCTATTTTCAGATTGAGAGAAGAGAGAACCTAACATCACCTATTTAGTTACTTATTACAGTCGCACCTAACCCTAGGTACTCGAAAGCAATGACCCACAAATTTGACATTAGCTGTCTATATCATTCATACAAGATGGTGGTTGCGTTTCGTTTCACGTTTTTCACATAAAACCTAAATATCGCTTTTATTGATTCCACTAGTTTAATAAACAGAGGTTGACGGAGCCCTGATTCGCAGGGCTCCGATTTTCGGGTTACGGGTTAAAAGAGAACCTAACACAACCTACTTAGTTACTTTCACATAAAACCTAAAATTACGTTCCGTTTTGCATATTTGAATGAAGAATTTTTGGAAATTGTTTAAAAATATTTAGACGCAACTCCGGCAGCCAAAATTACTTTTAGGGAATTCAAAACTAACTCCATTAAGCCCCCTACACCACCAATACCCTTAAATTTGGGCGACCCGTTTCGAAACCCAACCCCAGATTTTTTATTCACAATTAAACCTAAAATTAAACCTCATATGGCGTCCACTAACTAAGCTCGACGGAGTTCCGCTACGCGGTGCTCCTTTTCTAACCTAACCTATCCGAGTCGGATTGCACTGAGTAGGGGTGTTAACGATAATTAATTTTGACCTTACAATATTATGTATTATTTTCATAATTCACGTTCTCACGTTTTCACGTTCTGAGTTTGACTTACAAAAATTATACGCCACCGAAGAGCTCGGTAATGATGTAAACATTACCCAAAGATCGAAACGGCGTCGTCAATCAAACGAAACCACGAATGATAACTTAGCTGACTTTAAAAAAGAAATAATGGATATGTTGCAAAGTATGATATCTCAACAAAATACGCGTATGGACAAGTTAGAGAATCATATTATTGAGGTTAAAGTAATCAATACGAAGATAGAAGAAACAAATATTGAAATAGAAAAGTCTATGACTTATATTACTGATCAGCTAACATCGCTGGAAATAAAAATTACCTCGCTCGAGAAAGAACGAATGTCAACATTGACAAAGATAAACACACTCGAAGAGAAGTTGGAGGCTTTTGACCGTTCAATGGTAAAAACTTCTATCGAGCTTCGCAACGTTCCAAAAAGGCCAAACGAAACAAAGGAGATGCTATATAATTCCGTACAAAAACTAGCTGAACAATTAGATATTAAGATACAAACATCTGATATACGGGATACGCTACGCCAACCCTCGAGAAAGGAAAACCCTAATTCCACAATAGCAGTCGAGTTCACAAATACTCTTATAAAGAATAACTTTTTATCTGCTGTTAGGGCATACAACAAACTTAACTCTAACAACAAGTTGAGCTCAGCCAGCCTGGATATAGCACCTAATACTCCTGTTTTCATCGCAGAACAACTAACAACTCACTCCAAGCGACTATTCTATCTGGCTCGAAGCTATGCTAAGTCAAATGGTTTCCACTACTGCTGGACGTCAAATGGGCGTATAATGCTAAAGAAAGATCCAGATAGTCAAGCCATCATTATTAGAAGTGAATCACAGCTAACTCAAATATCTTCAGGAGATAGTAAGTGACTAAATTTATTTACCTTAAAATTTAATGTGCTCATTATTATTATTTGCGCTGCATTTCATTTGCATATTTTATGTCATACTAACATTATAACAAAACACTTTACCATACAAACACACCATCACACGACTTACAAAACACACAAATACTACACACACAAACATAGCCTATACATATTAATTTCGCTCAGAGTACATAAAAATGTGCCCACTGTCACACTTTATTTATGCCTTTACCAACCCAAAAACATCATCTTAATACACACAATAATATATATTTTGCCTTATTCACAGTTCTTTGCATACTTTAAACATTTTAATAAACATGATGAACACGGTTATTGACTTAAGTGACACAATTGACTATTTTTCCGTATCGGATACTCACACATGCACCCCGGAACAAACCCATGACTACATCAAACTAGGCACCTATCAGTTAAAAATTCTTTCACAAAATATACGTTCTATAAACGCAAATTTTTTAGATCTTCAAAGTTTACTGCACCGTATTAATATTGAATGTGAACTCCTCGTTCTGACTGAGTGCTGGCTAAATTGTACCAGTAACAACCGCATTCCTATTTTATCAAATTATATAGCATATAATACTACGCAACATATAAACAAGAGCGATGGTGTCGTTGTATATGTAAAATCCACACTTATATCAGCCTGCGAAGAACCTGATTTTAACGGATCAGCCTCGGGTTTGATAGTAAAATAAGACGCAGACATAGCAATACTTTGCATATACCGGTCACCCTCAAACGATAATATCAGTATATTTCTCTCAGCACTCAACAATATACTTCAGTCACTCGTAAACTTCAAAACAGTAATTATGACAGGAGACATTAACATTGACATCAAACACAACTCTTCTGATACACGTTCTCATGAATACCTTAATACTCTAGCCCATAATGGATTTTTACCTGCACACACTAAGCCAACCAGAGCGAATAATTGTCTAGACCACCTTTTAATTCGATCCAAGTCTAAAACTTTGACTCTCATCTATGACTCAACTATAACTGATCACTGTTCTACTATGTTATGCCTTATCTAAATTAAAATACAATCGAACGCTAAACAAACTACCAATAAACTAAACTATGACGCTCTTGATACAGTTATGGCTAGTTTAGACTTTACACCTCTGCTATCTATGACGGACCCTAATATTGCAATCGAAAACTTTATATTGCTATCTAAGAAAGCCATTGATAGCTGCACCATAATCCAAAAACTACTCGCAAAGAAAAGAACTCTGAAACCATGGATAACACCGGGGTTACTCCGATGTATTCGAAACCGTGACTCTCTCCATAAAAAAGTGAAACAAGCACCGGATAACCTCACAGCTATTACTACCTACAAAAGATACAGAAAATTTTGTTCTGCTATATTAAAAAAAGCTTAAAGAGATTTCGACTCACGAGAACTAAATAAGGCTATGAATAACCCTACGAAACTATGGGACACAATTAAAACCACACATAAATGCACACAAATATTATCTACATCGTCATCACCGAAACAGTCTTGCAATGTAGTAAATAATTTCTTTGTGGGTATTGGCAAGAATCTTGCAAACAGCATAAACAATGCATTAAGACTACCTAACGTTACACTCCCCGATACTACCAACTTTAAAAATTCGTTTGTGTTGGAAAATACTGACTCTACCGAGATTTTGTCAATTATAAATACATTGCGAACAAACGAGGCTGTCGGCTGGGACGGAATTTCTGTCGTCTTCTTAAAACGGTATGCCCATATGCTAGCACCTATACTATGCCACATATTTAACCTTTGCTTTGATACAGCTATTTTCCCTACTTCCTTTAAGAAGGCAGCTATTCATCCTATTTTCAAGGGTGGTGACGGGAGCCAAGTCAATAATTACCGTCCTATTGTGGTACTCTCTGCTTTGTCAAAGATACTGGAACGCTTAATTAACAAGATACTCACATGTTATCTAGAGCACTACAACCTCTTATCTCCTAATCAATTCGGATTTCGTAAAAACAAATCTACAAATGAAGTCGTACACGAATTGGTGGATAACATTGTGGCAAAGTTAGATAATAACAAAAAGGTTTTGACCATATTTTTAGATCTTGCCAAAGCATTTGACACGGTTCCTATTCCAACCCTTCTACTCAAGCTTGAACGTATAGGTGTTAGGGGCACTCCATATGATCTTTTTAAAAGCTATTTAACAAACCGGACCCAATTTGTTACTATGGGTGGTCACAATAGCGACGTAGACTACATTCAATATGGAGTCCCGCAAGGCAGTATTTTAGGGCCTACACTCTTCCTCGTGTTTATCAACGACCTCTGCAACCTCGATATTCCTCACGCAAAAACCACATCTTACGCTGATGACACTGCAATAACATTTACAGCCAACTCTTGGTTCGAACTACAGTCGAAGGCACAAAATGGCTTTAATTTGGTACTAAAATGGCTTTATACACACACCATTACACTAAATACTCATAAAACCCACTTTGTCATTTATTCTCTGAGCCCTATTTCCCAGCCTGTAGTTCCAATCTCGCTCCTAGCTCATTCATGCTCCCTAATGCCTCAACTCAACTGCCAGTGTCCGTCACTTACACCTGTTGACCAAATTAAATATCTCGGCGTAGTAATTGATAAGTACTTAAACTTTAAAGCACACATCAATAATCTCACAGGCCGAGTAAGAAAACTCATATACATTTTTAAAACACTGCGACACGTAGCTAACGCATCAATTATTCGGAGGGTATATTTCGCTCTTTGTCAATCACTCATTACTTATTGTATTTCCTGTTGGGGTGGAGCTGCAAAAACAGTGATGAAACCACTAGAGATCGCTCACAGAGCCATACTTAAAGTAGCCACATTTAAACCGATCCTTTTTCCAACCGCCGAACTGTATAAATCCTGGAAAGTTCTAAATATACGGCAACAGTATTTATTACATATAACTCTACTCCAACACTCTAAAACACCACATCGTCAAATTACCAACCGGCGGAAAAACAAAATCTGCACTATTCCACCTCCACATACCTCTTTTGTAAAAAGATTCTCTGTCTATCTAGCCCCATTCATATATAATAAAGTGAATAAAAAAATTCCAATCTTCGGACTCTCGCTCTACAACTGCAAGAAAACTGTTCAGGCTTTTCTCCTAGAGCTGGATTATGATGGCACTGAATTATTCCTTACCATATAATCAGGTACACCATAAAATACACACACACACACACACACACATGCGCATACACGCATCCACTAATACTATTTTTATTATATAATAATATTTTAGCTTTTAGAATTTGTATTCATTGCTGTTAGTATACGTACGAACCTTTGTTTCTAGATAAATAACAAAAAGGGGATCGGCACTGTTTTTCCTTATCACAGGCTAATCTGTAGCTTATTTAGGAAAACAGTCCTACACCCATTTTTATTGTGATCATTATGTAATTTAATAACTCGTGAATACATCTTGTGTAAAACTTACAATCCCGGTGTGGAAACAAACGTTTTTATTATTTTTTTATTATTATTATTATAATTATATCAAATTTCGATTATGTCAAGAGTCGATTATGAGATGTGTTACTTATGGAAACTAATTATTATGAAATATGTTGTTATAGAAATATATAATAAATATAGTGTTTCTATGTATAATATGTATGTATTTACAAAAAAAAAACAAAAAGTATATATGTATGTTTATCCATTGTCTAGTACCCATAGTACAAGCTTTGCTTAGTTTGGGACTAGATGGTGTTGTGTGAATGTGGTAGAATATTATTATTATTATTCAATTTATTTATCATACTTCTCATAATTCGTTTTATATTCATTAACTACATTTATAAAATAATAAACGGTTTAAAAATATAAAAGGGACCACGGAGACCCACCGGTGTCGGGTACAGGGACCAAGCCACCGGTGGTTAGGGCCTCAAAGACAGGAAATTCCTCACGATGCGTGCCGTGTCGAGAAGAACTGCCTTCTGAATCAAGGACTTGATCCAGCTGCCTAGTGCGAGCCTCTTTAGGTGTTGATCGAGGCTCTTGGCGATTAGCCCATTTACCGACACGACTATCGGCACAATGATCGCCGAATCCACATCCCACATGTCAACAATCTCGTGAGCTAGGTCCAAATATTTAATCTCCTTCTCTTTTTCTGCCTTCACGAGATTGCCGTCATGCGGTATGGTGATATCGATTATCATTGCGAGTCGCTCTGCTCGGTCTATCACTACAATATCAGGCTTATTGGCTACAATAGTCCTGTCTGTAATGATAGACCGATCCCAGTACAACAATGCACGACCATTCTCGAGAACTGGGTCGGGCACATATCTGTAGTACGGTACCTCTGAACCAACGAGATTATATTTAAGGGCTAGTTGCTGATAGATTATCCTGGCCACTTGATTGTGTCTGTGCAAATACTGACCGTTGGCAAGACTCGAACAACCGGACACTATATGCCTGAGGGATTCCCCGGGTTGGTGATACGCCCGACATATGTCAACCGTCCCATCCCTCAGAATATACTTCCCGGAGTTGTTTGTCATGACAACTTCGTCCATAATTGCAAAGACAAAACCTTCGGTTTCTCCAAAGAGATCACCGAATCGCAGCCAGGAGATGGAAGCTTTAAAATTCACATCGGGCCCATGTAAGGCCCGGTAGAATCGTCCATGCAGCTCCTTGCCCCTCCATACTTCCCGTCAGTCCTCAGTACTAGGTACTGCAGGTTTGTGCCAGTTCTCTTTAGCCAGAGCGAGCGGGGTAAGTCCGGTATCAATTGTGACTACATCACGATGCACATCCACACTCATCTGCAGAAAATAATCTCTGAGGTTGCACACCTCGCGGTTGTGGAGGGTCTTAGCACATAAAATGCCTCGACCCCCACATTTCCGCGGGATGTACAGCCTCATTACCGATGAGCGTCGATGATGCATACGAGATGCAGTCAGCATTGAACGGACTTTTCTATCCAGGGCATCTAGTTCAGTCTGGGTCCACCTGAGTATGCCGAAGGAATACATTAGGACTGGCATGGCCCACCCGTTGCAGGCCCGCACCTTGTTGCCACCTGATAAAAGACTGTTAAGTACTTTTCTCAGGCGGCCAAAGAACCGAGCCTGCAACGTCTGTTTCATGTCAGTCTCAGAAATATTCAAAGACTGCGACATACCCAGGTATTTGTAGGTCTCAGTCGGGGAGAGGGATCTAAGTTGTATGGAATCTGAGAGTTGTATCCCTGCAGATTCCATAATCTTGCCTCTCTTCACATGCATGACCGCACATTTATCCACACCAAATTCCATCCTGATAGAATTACTAAAGGTTTCAGTTACTTAAGTAATGCAGTCAGTTGGAATTTGTTGGGGGCAAATAATTTTTAGGTCATCCATGAAAAAGAGGTGAGATGTAACATGACCTCCTCTCCTGAACTGATAGCCTAGCCCTGAAGCCTCTAATAAGGTACTTAGAAGGTTCACGGCCAGGCAAAACCATAAAGGACTCAGACTGTCGCCCTGGAATATACCTCGCTCGATCATTATGGGAGCGCCGCAACCCAAGGTCGATCGACACCCTGGATAGCGTAATACAGCCCTCCATTGCCCCATACACGCCCTTAAGAAGGTGCATAGAGTTGTATCTACTTTGTACAACTCTAGCACCCTCAAAAGCCACGCATGAGGCACGGAGTCGTATGCCTTTTTGTAATCTATCCAGCATGTCGATAGATTCTTCCGGTTACGGCACACCTGTTGGGTAATGGCCATGTCTATCAGAAGGAGCTCTTTAGTACCACGAGCCCCACTCTTACATCCATTTTGAGAAACAGATAAAATTGAATTATCAAATATATGTTTAGATAATTTCGTTCTCAAAATGGATGTAAGAAGTTTATATAAAGTTGGTAAGCACGTAATTGGCCTATAACTCTTGGGGTCCGTGGTACTACCAGAGTTATAAAGTAGGTGTGTAACGCCGGTTGTTAAAAAATCAGGCAGCGACCCTGATTCCAATGATGATTGAAATTGAGATGCTAAGCAAGCATGCGAACTTCGGAGCTATTTAAGCCAAAAATTGTGCAGTCCGTCCGGTCCCGCTGACTTCCAATTTTGTTAAGGACGGACTGCACTGGCTATGTCGTCAGTTATTATATTTATTGGCTTCATAGATGGGATTCGTTCACATGCTCGCTCAACATCGCCAATCCAATCACCCTCTTCATGGTTGACGGGCATCGACCAGATGCTGCGCCAAAATGTGACAGTGGCATCATCATCTGGTCGACACCCATCACCATTACTGGCCGAGGAATCAGGGTGCTCCCATCCCCGGTACACACACTTTTCGTCTCTCTGGAATGTGCGATTCAGGCAATATCGATCCACTCTTTTTTTATATCGCCGAATACGGTTTGCCCATGCATAAAGCTTTTGTTTTAGAAAGTCGATGCGCTCTGTAACTCGAGACAAATAATCTTGGGAACTGATACCAGTTCCCGCAAAGGCCCGAGTCACAAAGCGCATCACTCTCGGTCGTGTATTACCGGCTTTAAAAGATGACAGCTTGCCAATGAGTGCCCTAGTCTCAGCGATACGACTCTCAATCCTGCGTTATTATTATTATTATTATTATTATAGAAAGTCATTTTATGGCAAATAAAAGTTATCACTGTTGAGTTGTTAAGGCAAACGTTATTAGTATACATGATAATAGTGCAAGTAAATATTATGATCGGGGATGATTATGGCAAACAATATTAGTGCAAATGAATTTAGTGAAAACGAGAGAATACCATAATATTTTTTATTTGTATACGGACGAAAGTACTTACAAAATGATTGACCCGTGTCTTCCACGCTGTTATTTCATCAGAAAAGAGCGCTGTATAAATTTAAATGTGCTACGGGTGATGGCCAAATTTGTGCGGCAATCTTACAAAGAAGTAATTATTAAAATTGACCTAAGCGCTAACCATTTTACGATTTGTATCGGTACAGCGAGCGACGAATTGACGAATTAAAACGGCTTTTAAGAATATATTACTATGAAATAACTTTTCTAAAAGATTATAAAAGTGTACGAAACTAAACATATTTTTACGAAACATTATAAATAATTGAAATGAAGTTTGTATTTTAAACTCAGTCCCTCTTACTTATAAACGTTAGTCAAAATTTTAAACGACTGCTGAGAGGCTGATTAGCAAAAAGCTTACCTATAAACCCTGTTTAGCGTTTAGCAGCCACTAAGTGACGCTTAAATAGCTGACAAATTTAAACAACACCGGGACCTTGTTTAAATGTTGCTGAGAGGCACAATGGCGGCTTTTACTTGGAACAGCTGTTCGATCAATGACATATTAATCATATTATACATTGCTAAAAATAATTATTTGCATTTCTTTCAATTTTAATGTTGTTTACTTATAATTAAACATAGGTTTTGACGATCTAGGAGATTTCCAAAATTATATAGAAGATTTAACTTGTATGGTTATAAATTATTTCTTGCCGATTTTTTTAGAACAACATAATAGTAGGAGAGCTGGTAAACAATTTTTGGTATCATACCCAATTGAGGCATTACAGGAAATTCTGTGATTGTCCTTAAATAAACCTAAATTAGATAGTCGAGGTCTAGTTTAAGAGCGTGTACGCCTCGAGCGGCGGCTCGAGTTTAGGTTTTTATAGTATCGCGGTCGCCCGCGCACCGCGGATGCGAGACCCGGCGCACTATGACGGTGTCGCGTGGAATAATAATCTTGATCCTTCTTGCCATACATGAACAGTATTCGTTTATGTAATACGTCGATTATGATATGAAAGTATTCAAATTAATTATTTTCAATGCACATGCATTTAAAGGTATCAAATAAAGATAGATATTACATATTTGTTTAGTAGGATGATGTTCCTCAGGATAACAACGACTATTTATAATAATTTGGCGCAGTTTTATTATATGATAGAAATAATTTATAATTGTCATCTACATAATTGTTACATTTCAAATATACATCTATTTTGTTATTAATGCATGAAAACCCACGACTGACACTAAATACAAAACCAAAAGAGTCGGGTAAAAGAAAATACCTACTTAATTAATTAAAAGAAAGAAAAAAATATACAATATGTTGATTTGTATTTACAAAATATTGTAATTATACAATATATATTCACCTAAAACTATTTCACACAGTGTGCGATGATATAAATCCCTCTTTTTATAAAATTTTACATAGATAAGGCCAATTCTCGTATTTTATATGACATTGAAATTATATTTTGAACGAAATGAGATTAGATTTTAAATTGACTCAGAATTGGTACTCTTCTAATTTAAATGTCATTATCATCTAGAGTCCGTGCCACGAGAACATAGACATTTTGTAAACAAAGAATTTTTACTATGTGACTTAGCGATAGTTCTGTCAAAAACAAGTAATTTCAAATCAATGAGTGAATACGTGTCATTGGAAACTAATATGTCAATGGATCGGGATTTTATCGATATTATGCGCTGTCAACAGGATCTTTTAATGTTTTGAGGTACTGACGCCTAGAGTGTCAACATTTGGCGTTAGTTCATTGAAATGATACATTCTTGGGCTTAACATCTTTTAATCAGAGGACAAAATTAGATTTTTAGTTATCGTGTTAAGTTAAATACAAGTTTATAGGATCGCAACGCTCTTCTCGCTGTCACGGCATCTCGAAAAAGCGCGTGCAGAATATCAGATAGCAGAAAATTATTTATACCTAAAAAAGAAATTGCGTTTTCAGACTACCGTAACGTTTAATGGTTTTTCTTTAAGTTCATGCTGACGATTTCATTCACAGACAACGTAAAATCTCTATGCCTAGAAATGTTTATGCAATGTATTAGCTAGTTATCTGTTATATTATTCATTGTTGGTCAATAATTTAATATTTTAGAATAGATATGCTACTTTGAGCAATATTATTTATTGCGTATTGATTTTTAAAAAATCGTGTCAATAATAAAGTAACATGTACATATGTACTCTATAATTAACATATATGGTACTCTATTTTTCATTAATTTACAGATTATTACGTGTTAAACAACAAAAAAATCGGCCAATTTATGAAATTCGACCATTAAAACACAAAATCAAATATTTTTATTTCAGTAAAATTTAACAATATAAATTTAAAAACATAGTGGCATAATTAGGCATTGAAAAAAAAAGACTGTTCAAAAGCATAAAATCTAAAACGCAACTGTATGAAAAAAGGTTGTGAAGCTCTGAATGTTTGTTTACAAAAAGTCTATCTTCTCGTGGCACCAACTATAATTTGACTTCTATTCTCACTGACGTTGACACATTGTTTAATTAACAACAGGCAGCGATAGCCTACTGGAGATACCTACGGACTGCTATGCAGAAGGTATCGGGTTCGAATCCACGGTATGCTAGAACGATGATGATGACATTGTTCAATTAACGATCTAGTCACGATAACATTCCAATATCAGTTTATTTAGGAGAATACTATTTGTGACATGAGAATGACACTGACATTAGATCGAAACTGCATTTTGAACAAATATAGTTAGAAGAATTGAGTCTCAAAATAAACTGTTAACTGGTGCAGAATAAGACTGCACAGTAGGTACGTGGGCTTGTGTGTGTTAGGTACCTGCAATGCGAGCTCGCGGGGATCAGCTGAGCTGCGGCGGTTTGTAAGATAATATTCGATTCAAGTGTGCTTTTAATTGCATTGCATAGTACGTTTTAGGTAAATATCTATTACATTGGTATCATGATAACGGCGGCGCGTCCTAGCTTAAAAATAACCATAATTTTGCCTCCCTTAAGAACCTCATACATGGGCTGTGTAAATTCATCGGTCGGTCACCCATCCATACTATGACCGTGATGTCAATTACTTTACCTTAACTTATGTAGTTTGTACGAAAATAAACCTGCGATATAGGCTCTGCAAGCCAATCCCATGGTCACCCATCAAAGATCAAATGCGTCTAACTACTGTACCTGTTTATACTGTATATTGCCACTTGATTTTTGCAGCAAGGTATTATATCTAACGCTCCGTTTCTGTCAGTCTCGCCCAGCCCCTAGTTGACCGCGCTACTATACTAACCAGTAACCACTAGACTCCAGATGTCTTGACTAACACACTAGTTTAATACGTAATACATAAATAAAGTTAAGTACATCAACTTTTTATATTTATAAAAAAATACGTTGAGAAAAAAAATAAGGGTCAAGAAGCTTTAGCCGCGCTATAAACGTTTTGGAATGCAATATTTACGTAAAATGGCGGACGCGGACGCGAGCGACAGGTCCGTCCTCTGAGAGCGCTCAGCGCTGAATGGCGGACATAGCATCGCGCTTCGAGTTTTATAGGTCTTTTTAAAAAAATCATATTAATTACAAACGAAAAGTTAAGATTCCAATTTTTTTATATGACTTAAAATGAATCTTAAGGTTTCTAAATATTTATATGTCTTTTTAATAATCACAGTAGTTTTTTAGATATAAATGCAAATTTGCGGGCTAAAATTAAGCAAAATGCACTGTTTTGATCTCCGATTTTCTTGAAAATTATGAATGAAAGTACAATTTCTTTTTTAAGGACTCGCTTGTATAGGTCTTGCTCGTACAGTTTACATTTACAGAATTATAGAACGATAAGTTTTCGTAGCACTAGCGACTATTAATGCTGGCCTAAACTACAGAAATTACGAAAATGACTTTTTTAAATTCATCCGTTTTAAAATATTTACTATAGTAATCCATATATTTTTCTTTAGCACTCTCTTGATAAAGAACTGGACTTTTGTATTTTCTATATTTTTTCCATTAATTGTTATTTAGCCGTAACGTTATAGAACAATAAAAACCCGCAAAATCGCCTCCGACGGATTAAACGCTCTTAAGTGTAGCGGCTCCCTACAAGCACTTGAATCTTTGTACAGGCAAAAAAGAATGACTTTTTTATAAGGAGAGCTTATGTTGGGTGTATATCTCTGCTCAAGGTTACTGCGAATTGCGATGCGGTGGGCTCTCGCGAAATACACATAGGGCACTCATGCGGTCTTTCAATAATATTTTCGGAGTAATTATATAATTCCATCCTAAGTAATAACAATAATCGAAAAAGAACATTTATTAGATCTTTTTATGAAAAACAAAAATAAATCCGTAATTAGTATAATACCCTTAAGCATATACATATATTGAATCTCAAATAAAGTGCAATAACAGAAAAAAAAAACTTACGTAAATTTCAAATTTTATCAATATTTCTCATGTTTCAAAAAAATAGGTATCCAAAATTGTTCACCAGCTCTGGGACTTTTTGTTATTTGTCATAGCAACGATATGCTGTCATAGTCTATGACAGAATACCGTTGCCATGGAAACTGGACTCATAGATACAAAATAGCCAAGCGTGTTCGTTCAATTGCGTTATTTAGTCGACTATTTTGGCTATAATCTGTGGCCCTCGTATGTGTATCGCTCTTTATCAGTTACTCAGCTAAACAGCAGCTAATCAACATTTATAAGTAAAGAAAATTTAAGCGTTGTTTAAATGCTTGACAGCTGTTCAGCTGGGAGGTGGCTAAGTCACACTCAACGAGATTTTTATAAGTAAGACGGAGTATGTACCTATTTGCTGATTACTCTTGACTCGTATGGTAACATCTTCGCGTCCATGCAAAGCAATTACGTTTCAAGCCAAATTATATAACAACTATTATCATTATCATCGGAAATTCAATTGCTGCTACACGACGACACAAAAACGGAGTAAGCATAATCCTCGCAATAGATCTAATGTAATGCCGCGTGCAAATATGCATAAGCACGCATATACAGCGCAACAACGCGTGGTAACTACAAATTGTTTGGCCCAGTATTACCATCTTTATTAGTACGAGATTCTGTGTAATTTGTCCGGGAGCTCTCATATTTCCCGTACGGATTTATTTAGGCAGCCGCTATTAGCATAATGCTGCATTACACTCCCGCAATACAGGATTGGACACCGCTAAACATTGTTTTATGCTCGGTTATCTTGATTCAAAAACATTAATGAGCGTAAAAGAGCGCGCAAGGATTTCCGCTTTAATTTTGGGTATGATAAGAATAATGGAATAAATGAAATATATTTATATAACACAACAGAAAGCTCAGCACAACTTACCAATCTGAGCATCGAGTAAATAATAATCAAGTTAATTGACATAAACATCATCTAAAATACTATAGAAAATATAAGAATAATTTTATTTTGTTTTGACCAACATATTGTTCAGTTTTAATACTTTGAATGGGTAGATGCTAAATATAGCAATTTCTCAAAAAGGCAATGAAATTTAGCGACAGATAAATGTTGACGAATCATTTTTCATTCATCATCATGATATTTTTATGTGCACATTGCCGGAATTTGTGAAGGTGACACTAGCATATTTGTCAAATTAGTTTTAAGATTTTTATGTAAGTACTTTATTGTTGCATTGGGTATTACCTGTAAAGACAATGTATGTTATTATAAATAAATAAAATAAAAATAAAAAATAAAATCATATTGACGAGAAATTCAATATAACAAAAGTACAAAGACAAGTTACCTAATATTGAAATGGAAAAAATATTGGATCCATTACTGTATTCCTAATGCATTCGTTTCGAAGTTAAAATACAGTGAATTGATAGCATACGCATTTTAATGCTAAAACATTTGCATGCAAAAGTATTCATGTCACGTATAAAGTAGAGTACCTAGCTGAATTAAAAAAACACTTACACATTTTATAAAACTTTATCGTAAATTTTCTATGAATAAATATCACCGTGGTTCTGTTGTCGAAATATTAAACTAATTATTAATTTAATTATATTGTTTAATCTTTTATCATATGATGTAGGTTTGAAAGTCGTACACTTATGTTCTTTTTATAAAAAGCTTGCTACTGATTAAGGGTTAGCGCTCACCAACGGAGTGGCAGCAAAGAGATTAATTCAGAAACAGTTAAAATTCGACCTAAATGTCTTATAATTAGTGATCGGATAATCGGATGCATATTTACCTAAAGTTGAGGTGTTGGCTATTATGGAATGCACTTTGAATCGAAAAATTCCGGGATTACGAAATTGACAAATTTCTTTTTATTTTACTATAGAATCAAATGGGGTGTGGGTATATTTACATATTTTAAGGTGTTGGCTAATATGGAATACAACTTGATATCGAAAAAATCCCGGGATTTCGGAATCGACAAATTTTGTTTTTTTCTTTACTATAGAATCAAATCGGGTGTGGGTGTATTCACTTATTGTAAGGTGTTGGCTAATATGGAATACACTTTAATATCGAAAAAATCCCGAGATTTCGGTAAATAATTTCGTAAATACACATTAATAATTATGAAATTCCGGACACCAGTTTTTTTTTAAATAAGAACCACATGTTAAAGACGTCGTTACATCACCATGTTACAGAGTAGTTTCACTTACCCGAATTTTCTGGAATCCCGGAATTTATATTTTAAAAAATATATGTTTTAAGAAGCCGCTTCCATAATATCCTAGCCAAAAATGAACTTTAGTTGAATATGCATCCGATTATCCGATCACTGCTTATAATACTGCTTATTACTGGTACAAATAAATATTACGACGGCGGGCGACTCAAAGTGCGGTTCATATGATGATGAACCGCGCTTTGAGTCGTCGCCGTTGTATAAAAGCTGATGCCCTTTATACTGTCCCGCTGCTGGGCACGGGACTCTTCCCATTATGAGAAGGGTAAGGCCATAGTCCACCATGCTAGCCAAGTACGGGTTGGCAGACTTCACATGTCTTTCGAGAACATTATGGAGAACTCTCAGACATGCAGGTTTCCTCACGATGTTTTCCTTCAACGTAGCAAGCGATAATTAACAATTTAATACGCACATAACTTCGAAAAGTCATCGGTGCGCGCCGTGGGTTCGAACCTGGACCCTCTGCGTAGCAGTCTGCCAGTCTCTCCACTAGGCTATCGCTGGTAAATAAAAAAAAGCGAGGTTGGTCTACCAAAAATAGGCCGTATTATAAGGCATTTTAGTCGAATTTAAATTATTTCTAAATGAGTCTCTTCGCAGTCACTCCGTTGGTGAGCTCTGACCCTTAATGACTTCATCGCGAAGATTTCGAATTTAAATTAAGTCTCGTATTTTAAGATTTGTCGCATTTAATGTTGAGAGTCCGAAGTTAAAACCTAGGTTTATTTTTATCCTAAACGCCGAAAAAGGCAAAGCAGACAAAGTTACTTGTAATTAGAAAAATTACACAGTATGCACTACCTGTGTCCAAACTCTATTGAACGACATGTGATGGTGGATATTTTAACTAAGCTCCGCTCCGCCGCAAAAAACCCAAACCTAACGTAACCTAGAAAATAAGTTAGGAATTGACGACTTTTACCGTGAAGGAACAAATTCGATTACAGAAATCCGTGATGGATTTCAATTCCTCCAAGCAGTACTAGACCAAACGCAACAAAACAAACACGTACTAATCCTACACAAACAGTCATCCAACATACACAAGAAATAGTAACTCCTCACATATTACGTTATGAAGCTGTATGAAAAACCAATAGATGGCGGTAAATAACCCGCTTCTAACTTTAGCAATATCGGTTCTTATGGGATTAATTCATATCCTGATACCATAAGTTACACACTCGCATGAAAGTTTCATCCTCTGTGACGTTAACGAGTGTAGTTCGCTCTGATTTGACCTTTCACGATTCGTGTACTAAGAAGATACATCTGTAATTATCTAATGACAGTATTAGTCGGATATTTTCCAACCTTAGTATTGATAAAAATGAAAGTGGATGCTTTATCCAGCCGGTCCCAATAATTGATCTATTTAGCTACTAGAGATATGTACATGTTTGACATATTTTGTATGGAGCTTATGACAAATAAGTATTCCTAGTGGTTAAATCAATGGATATATCTAATATTGCGACTGGTCGTTAGTTCGAAGGCTGGAGTAACCTTAGCAAAAATGTGATATCCCCAAACGTTTATAATTCAAAAGCTTCTCCTAAATCAGATTCTGAATATAACACTGTCCGTAATTATAGCCTATTCGTTCAGAAATTGTAGTGTGCTACGTTATCTCTTTGTAATAAAATGTGAGCTGTTCACACTATCATAACAATAACTAAAGCCAACTAATTCAATGATAATTGCATTTTTATGCGGTTTCTCACGTGAATACTTTTCATGGATTTATACAAAATTCTTCCGTTTTTGTCTGACTGACACACAACGCACAGCCAATATTATTCGGCGCAAGAAGTTGAAATTTGCCACGTATGGAATATAGATACATGGCATATATGTATTCAATATACGTGGAAATTTGCCATATTCAGGTATGTAGTCCCTTAAAAAATATGAGGTATAAAATCATGTCAGTGTCACAACAAACAAAATATTTATTTAGGTGAGATAAATCATTCACAAATCCTAATCAGATGCGACTTCTATAATAAATATGATAGTCTTTTACCTCGTCACGCCCAAAGAGCGAAATTGGTTTTAGGTTCGTTGAAATATAAGAATATTTGTTGCTGAAAAATTGCCCCGTTTAAGAAAAATATAACATATTTTGCTGTAAATATTGTTCTAAGCTGGCGCTGTTGCTGACAAGTTGCGACAGCAAGTAAATTCGTGGTTTAAATTCTTTTAATTTCAACTTAAGTATCAACTTGTTGCTAGTAGAAATAGTATTACAAAAGCTGGACTTAGATAATAGATACCTACACAACAAATAAGAAGTTCGAACATGTAATCTTAATAAAACATTTAAAATCAACAGTCTTGAAAGCCTGCTTTCGTTTACCGATTACCAAGTCGAGAAATTCAAGGAGACGTGCCCGATCGTTTCGCCAAAAATCTAATTATTCTATTCGCTCCAATAAGCTCATCTAAAGTTTTACAGCTACCTTATACAGCCTGGTCTAATTACCATAATGCAACATTGCGACGCGCGACAATTTTGATTATATTACGGTATGACGATGCGACGTGAATGCTAATACAGTGTGCATTCAAGAGCGGAATGCTATTCCGCAATAACTATGGCCGTATGAATGTATTCTGTGGTTGGTATTATGTTGGTTGTCTTTAGTCGTTAGCACATGTTTTAGGTTTGAACGAACGTTCGTATGTTCTGAAAAGTAAATAAGTGTAGAATATATTCTATGGAGTATACATATCTATATTGAAATATGGTCAGAAGTAAACGTTGTAAGCAGACCCCTGGCACCAAAGCAGAGGTCCTAAGTCGTAAGCGGGATGATGCGTAGATGATGATTGTAGTTAAGTACACTATTATTTGTTGAATGCGATTATTAGTATAGTTCCATTTCACCATCTGTTTTTGTTTTACCACCGGTATGTTAGTACACTATGTAATGAAATAACTCGTGGAAGACTCATACGTTTACACACTGTTTAAAACATTTTAACTGATTCAAAATCATGGTAAAGCTTTCATGCTTGAGCACCATTCATATTATTTCAAGGTACATTAAAATCTATTTTGTTATTCCGTCTGATTTTATAAATGAAGAGTGTTCTCAGAAATTATGATACCTCAGAACTCGGAAATGTAAAACCTGCATGATATTTTAGAAAAGCTTTGCTTGTTAATAGTGTCTATTTTGAAATATGAAAATATAAACTTAGTTTTTACCTTATCATTAAATTTACTATAATCTTATTTTTATTTACCTTTGAAAACAACATAGGTTCATCTGCTTGTATATTTTCAGTTACTTTGTTTCCATTGATTAAATGTTTGTAAAGACCCCAGTGACATAGATTTTCTTGCTGCAGAATTAATGACTTTCAAATAATAAAGAGAAGTTCTTACAATATTGTTCTTCTAGATTAGTGTATAGATGTTTTGTATTAGTTTAGATAGTAGCCATACACCTACAAATCATTTCCGGATCATAAATATATCACATTACTCTAGGCCGGGGCGCTTGAGATTTCACGACTGATATTCGCCTTTACGTTTTTTACCTTGCATATGTATAAACGTGTTACTGGATCTGGACGGATGGAAAAATATCTGAGTCTTGCAGAATATGATATGTAGAACTTTCTAGTATGTTTCGATAAAACTAGGCAAAGGGTTTCACTATAGTATACTTATTTTATAAAATAAGGTGCCGAAGTAACAGCTTACCAAATTCATATCAATTGAAACCAAATATTTTATAATATTGGTTTCAATTGATATATATTTAAATATAATAAATATTTTCATTTATCAGTTTGTTAGGTCTTAACTGCAAAATGTCTGGATTATTTTTGACGAGCCCATAACTGGTAGACATAGAAATTAAAAGCATTCTATGAAAAACAGGTATTTCACCCAGTGTGGTAAGAGTAAACCTATACAGTTACTATATAATTGGGCACGTATGAAGAGTTTTCACAGCCCATTCCACACTGCGGTTCAACGAAACCCTTTTGCAGTTTAGTCAAATTCATATCAATTGAAACCAAATATTTTTGAATATTGGTTTCAATTGATATATATTTAAATATAATAAATATTTTAATTTATCATTTTGTTAGGTCTTAACCGCGAAATGTCTGGATTATTTTTGACGAGCCTATAACTGGCAGACAGCCTATGTAACAAAAAGTTACTACGGCTAATTTAATAAATTAATGAAAAAAAAATTAATAAAACAATCGTGCAACAACACGCTTTTCGTGTTGTTGCACGATTGTTTTATTACATTTTTTTTTATTTACGCACACGTAATAGCGGCCAGTCTAAAATATAACATATATTTCGAGCTGTGTATAGCTGTCAAAATATAAAGGTCAAAGCTAAGACTAGAAACATGTATAAATACCTAATGGCGGCATTCACTTGTAAGCATTTGTCGTTTTTTATTTTGGCGACCTGAACAACGAACAGAGCCGAACATTGCTACGAACATTTTCATGATCTTTCTAGCGAACACTCTAATCCTTAGAATATAGAAAAAATATAGAAACCGCACTACAACAGCAGTTTGACCCAACATATTTACTTCAGTTTGACTTATGAATTCTTTCTAGAGTAAGAGAAAGATACAAAAACAAATGACGTTTCTTAATAATAAAATGCAGATGTTAATTTGAACCGGTTTAATAAATCACACAAGTGTCTTTTCCTAATTTCAAATGTAGGTATTTATCGATATTGAGGATTTATTAACATTCTATTGAAATGTATTCTGAGTAAACAAACTCTAATACTAATCAAAATTTTATCGATATTCATTGTGAGTAAGCCCATCACTAGTCGAGTTAAAATTAGGGATTAACTACGAAGATTCGAACCGTCATTTGTATATTTATCTTTCTCTTGCATTAGATAAAAATCATAAGTCAGTTCCTATGTATTATTTATATTGTAAGGCTCGCCAGAATGTTCGTAGGAATGCGCGCTAAAATACACTCTTTTTTTCTTCTGTTATGTAACATTCGCACGAGTGCTCATTACAGGTGAATGCTCAAGTGTATGAGCGCCGTAACGTGAATCTAAAAAAATCCGTATTGTTAGTTTTATTTTCTCTTATGCTGTTACTTTATCCCTGTAATATTTCTATAATATATCAAGTATACATGTAGGATACACAACCATTTATTAACATGGTAACGTGTGTTAGAAATTTTCAACTTTCTGTCGTCTTGGGAACAATAAATTTATCATTTAATATAGCAACGGTTGCTATACTGCGGTGAACTCCTACCTCTACAATATATCTACACAAATCTGAGGAATAGTTTGTATTAAGTCTGTAAAATTTTATATCTTCAACGTTATTTACATTTTGCTTCATATAGCAGGGCCAGAGAGCTGCGATACCTTATTCGAGCGAACAATATACTGCTATGCAGAAGCATATTTTGCAAATTAAAAACATATCTTACTGGACTTCGCCTGCGTCTGCATCCTTGTGAATTCTCTTCACTTTAATCTTCCTCATGCAAACACGATCTATTGGTGAAAACATCAAAAATCTGTTATGAAGTTTTTGAGCGTATCGCATCCACATGAAAACGTCAAAAATCTTTTATGAAGTTTTTGAGCGTATCGCATCCACACATAGACGAAAGCGTCACTTCATTTTACAATAAGTACAGACAGACTACTCGTACTATGGCACTGCGTACGTTGAATTTTATGAAAAGCAGTGGCAATTGGAGAAATTAAAAGCATTCAATGAAAAACAGGTATTTAACCCAGTGTGGTAAGAGTAAAACTATGTGTATAATTGGGCACGTATGAAGCGTTTTCACAGCCCATTCCACACTGCGATTCAACGAAACCATTTTACAGTGCCGTTTCCAATGACATTAAATATATGTGTGTTCACCGAATTGAAATTGACAAAAACCGTTAACAAAAAGAAATTGACCATCTTACAATGAAACGCTCTTTTATTATACATTAAATATGCATGACCTGAGGCGAAACTAAACGAAAGGATTCAATTCACAGATACTAATTGCTGCTATATATTATTTGTACTTATTTGGAATACGCCAGTGAGGGTTTTCGTTTTTTTTTCTGTATACACTTAACTTTATTATAAAGCTTTATGGGCCTGTTATAGTGAAACAATGACCACTCGCAAACGCGTTCACACAGTCTGTCCTTTTCGAATATCCTGATTAATTAAATAGACGTGTAAGTATTACCTAAAGGTAAAAATTATAGTTTGCGACTCATACACTACAATTTTTTATTATTTATCGTTTAATTCCCCAGCACATATCTATTTTAGTCCACAGCACAAGAACTCACCAGTTTTATATTCTAGTTTGATTTTACCGTGTGTTGCTTAAACGTTTTTAATAATTCTTATGGCAAAATTGAGGCAATTTAAAGCGCAATTAGTACTTTTTAATAGGACTTGAAGTTCAAAGTTTTTCGATATAAATGCATACTTTTAAAAATATGATCTATAGATAGTGAACTAAATAAGTTTTTGAACCGGTCTCATACTAGACATCAAAATTGAACAGAGACAACCGAAAAAACCATTTCTCATTGGACAACTGGCTAAATAAGCGATACATCCCTGTACGATTGGTTGAATTAACCAGTGATCTATTTATTAGAGATCGTAAGTCTCACTCGGTACATAATCAATCAGTTGAATTAAGATGTCCAAGACGGGATTGTTTCTCACCAGCCGCTTACGATTCAATAAAAAATAGTCTTTTAATCCAGCATGTTCCTTGTGTACTTAGTACCTAGACATATCTTCAATGTAATCTAGCTTAGTAAAAAATGTGTTTCCAAAAACAATAAATTATAAAATATATTGACGTTATAAATATACTGTATACTCATGTTAGGCAATGTTTATTTAAGACCTTGCAGATTGATAAATTAAGTCATGTTAATATTAAGAGCTTCCATCACAGTATTGTTTTATAGTATTTGTTCATAGCTATAGGGTTTACCCTATAGCTACGAACAAATACATCATACATCCTCATAATACAAGACGTGCCTCAAGGAAAGTTGATGATCTCATACACACTAGTGGCTTGAGCCCTTAAGTCTTAACAGAGATTTCGTATCCTTATGTATGTATGTCCAACAGCTTATACAAAGATTGTATCAAGATAAATTATTTAATATGAAGTAAAAATATTTCCTCTCAAAGGTCTATTTCTTTCTTTTCACTTAGCACTTCCTGGTTTTCATATAATTTTTTAGCCATCAAACCTTTGATACTATTTTTGAAGAAAGAACATGGCACTTACAAACTGTAACTGTCTGCCTTTGTTTGGTTAGTTCATAAATTGGTTTCTTTCATAAATTGGCATAATGCCAATTTATGAAAGAAACCAATTTATGATTCAATTTGATCAGTGATTTGTATCGCTTATCGGTAGAAATTCCATTCTCCCAAAAGTCTACCTACGCCTTAGTGAATTAAGGTGAAGTCCTTCTAGAAAATTCTCCATTCAGTAATCATAACCGATAAAAATTCCTTTATTGGTAATTTTCTTCGAAATTAGGGGCTCGTTAAGGCGCCGAGTGCGAATGTGTGGAAACAATTAATGTACATTACCTCGTTTAACCGAAGCACTTTCGGTTTTTACTACCCGTATTCATGTAATATTGTTTAAATTCTAATTTCAACTAGGTAGAAGATTTTGAGTCTTCAGAAGAAAACACATAGTAGTGCACTCTAAAAATAAAATGTAGATAATATAGAATAATAAATTGTGTTACACACAAAGATTTGCCGTGAGAGGAAGTCAAGGTCGGAGTCACTACTTACTAGACCAACAGGCCAGTGAGTGAACTGCCTTATTTAAATTACTAGAGGATTCCTAGCATTATGTGTAATTTAACAGTTACTTCCCGATCTCGTGAGAATTTTGGGAAATCAAATGCATCTCGCATTAAGAAGAGATTGCCCGAAATTCTACGGTTCCCGTGGAACATACATACAAGCCAAATTTCAGCTTCTTGCGCCCAATAGTTGTTGCTGTGCGTTGTCTGTCAGTCGGTCAGTAACGGCACAATTTTATATTTATACAGATTACTTACATATAGCCCATATAGCCTTATATATGCCTCACTACACATTTTTAGGTTATATGTAGTTAAATAGAGAAAGCAGATTTTTTCTAAGCCAAATAGTTTGGTTTTGGTAGGTAGTTCTCGAATTCTGCTTTGCTTGTACATAATTGCTAAGCAATCAACGAGAGCGTCTACGAATAACGTTAACGCACTGCCGACTACATCAAAGGCGCTTTGAAGGCTTTGTTAAACATAATGCGAAGGGTTCAATAGGTCATTGAAGGTACATCTTGAATGGGATACAATTGTATATCGACAATCATTAATATATTATATGTGCATTACAGGACTTACTAAAATGATCTAAAGCCATGAACAGCCTGGCCTCTCAAGAAATACTCTGTGTATCTTGTTCGATGACAATACTGGACGCTGAAATAATCGGACATACACAGTCCAAGATGATGCTTATGCTGCTTGCTTCACTTGTACTTTTACGGAAAATCTCTTAAATAACAGCCATTGCTTATGTCGGAGAGCATGCGATCGGTAAGCACTGAATAACTTAATTAATCCATCTGACAAACTGCAGCATTTCAGGTGCTGACAGAGAATCTACGCATCTGATGTTGTTAAGCTCGTGCCCATGCCAGTGCTTTAACAAAATTAAAGTAAACTGTTCTAGTGTGTGTAGTATCCTCGTACTGTTTCTCTGTAAGTAATCTCTTAGTAACTGTGATGATGGTAGGCTTGGAAAATGAGTCTCTTTCAGTCAGTGTAATGAATCAAGCAATTCTTGAGACATAACTTGGAACTTTGGTTTCGAAGTTGCTAGTATATTGTGGTGTATTTGCACGAAGATCAATTCCACAGCAATAAGTATAATAACGGATACCTACCGTATAGCTATCATCTAATAGACCAACTGTATCACACACACCGTGGAAAAATTGCATCTCCCGCGCAAACTTATAATGTAATTTCTTAAGGAACAAAGCAAACTTGCCACAACACCTATCGCAGACATATCCTTTGTGCAAGCTTGTAAAATGTACTGAAGTGATAGAGAAAACCAAAGCTAGATACTAGCTCAGGAAGCACTACCATAATGTCGAGATTTCTCACAGTGAATCATTCTCTTGCAGGCGGTCCATTAAGTAGACTAACAAAAGAAAGCCAATGTTTACAGACGAATTATCTGTGATAAAAAAGCTAAATAGATTTACCTGCACACTTACCTACGGAGATGTTTACCTATTTATTATTCTCCGATATACTAGCACGAAGTTTGCTTCAGTGCGCTTTTATCAAGGCAAATAATTAATTTCACTCTACAGCAACTGCACTTAAGATATGTATTCCTAAGAATCCAGTGCAGTCCATTTTCTACAACTAGATATTAATTTATTTAAGGCATGCACAATTTACGAGGTTTTTATTGCCAACTACTGTCTTGGTCTGTGTATGTTTATTTATTTCGGAAGCACATGCATAGCACACTCAGTATACTTTACTTTTACATCGGCCAGTAACAAAAGGTGCTTCCCTCATTAAAGTTCTTTTCTTTTAAATTCTTCTTTATTCTTTTTGTGTACGTGTGTAGCGAACGCTGGTGTCCCCGTTTTCAGACCGCCCAAAAGCCTCCAAGATGGCCTAACGATTCTGGTCCATAGTCAAGCACCGAGACTTACGTGCCCCGCAAAGCACGGCTGCGCTCTGATGTAAATGCCACTAGCGGTCACCCATCCAAAAACCTGTCCAAGCGTTCGATAACAAACGGCAAGCCAAATCACGCTAAGACTGCAATACTTTTTATTATAAAGTATCGAAACCTTGAAGATGTAAACATGGACACGAAAGTATCGGATTCTAAGAAAATTATATAAATTAATGTGTTTTAGTTTATCTGCCAAAGTTAACCAAGTAATAAATAATGAGGTATTTTCAAGATTACACAGCCATATACTGAGTCAGTGTTACCCTATGAATTAATTTGATTTTATGGTTCAAATTAATACTTAATAACTTAAGTAACTGGCTCGTTTACTACCAATATAATAATATTAACTTTATTTAAATTTCTAACATCAGAATTATAGCAGTAATTGACGCGATCTAGACTTTTTACCTTAATATTAGTATGTATATTTTCAATACCGATATTATTAATATTTGAAGAATCTATTGTATCATAAAGGTACCTTTTTTAGGAAGACACTCAATACAGAAGCCAAAAAGAAAATTAAGTACAATGGGTGTATTTGAAAAACATCGCATCACATCCATTAGTCTACACCTTTAATACTGCGGTCGGGCAATCAATATACGAAATGGACTCCTCGTACATTTCCATAATCATTATTTGGAAATATGACTAATAGCTGCGAGTTGTTATGATATTTCAAATGGATATGAAGGTTTTTCATCTAGACTTATTCAGAGTGTATAACTGTAACATGAAGGTGCGGTTATAAGTAGCGGCTACTATACCAATACTATACTACTACTATACTATGTTTAGCGAGGCGATAAAAAAATTTAAACATTACTTGACAAAATGGCCTGTTTGTGCATGTGTATCACCACTCAAAGATGAGTTTAGAGAGAGTTGGAAATATGCGTCTTCTTAAGTGAGTTCAGCCTACGTATTAAAAATGTCTTCGAGCTCCCGCTATGGCGGCTCACATTAATCTACCACAGTGCAAGAGTTTATTCGAACCGACCACTTTGAGCGAGTTGCGGCGTTGCTGTGCCCAAGCAGAGTACTCTGCCAAAGCGTGTATCACAACATCTCTTCAACGGCGTCGTCACAGTCGTCGCAGTGATTTCGGGAGGCGTATCTCCAAGACCTGTGTAAGAACCGAACAAAGTAATCGTAGTCGGTTAACACATGGCTCAACTGGAATTTAAAAACTCCTTCCAAAAATCTAATCGTGGTGCTCCCCTACAAAACAATTAACAGACAAATAAAATTTCAACTTCTTGCAGCTATTAGTTTCAGTATGTTAGTAACGCAAGAATTTTATAATTCTGTACAAGTAAAGTAGACCAAGACACAGAACTATAATAGTGCTCAGGTAGGAAAACTGCTAGTGTAAACAAGTAGTTTTCCTTGGTTAGGACGGCGCAGCAGTCGTCTTCCCGCTCCCAAACAGTTAGGTCGTAGTTATGTAGTTTATTTATATTTATTATATATAGTATATTTTGTGGTACCCAGTTTAAATTATTTCTTTCTTTTATCTCACACAACACAACATCTTACACGAAACCCTACATGGGTGTCCCCGACATGATCACGTCAGTTCTTAGCATCAGCAGTCGCTACAGGATCTAACCCACGGCCTTAAAATTAGTGGTCAGGTTCAGTCACTTGAACAACACTTGACAGTCAAAGTAAAAACACTTCCCTCATTCACAAAGTCGTACATTTTATATACATACATACATACATAACGTCACGCCTTTTATCCCCGAAGGGGTAGGCAGAGGTGTATTTCTACACCCACTTTTCGCCAGATATACTTTAGTCCCACGTAATAAGGGGCGAGCCTATTGCCGTACCGGGCACATTTCCAGACTCCGTGCGGCTACTGAGAATTTCGTGATAGAAAAACCCAATAACACTGCCCGACCCAGGAATCGAACCCGGGACCTCCCGATCCCACGCGCACATTTATGCCGCGAGACCAACGAGGCAGTCGTATACGGTTTGATGTCGAGTTTTCCGTCTCTACGCAAAGATGGTATTTGCATCGTGTTATCCCTTAGTCGCCTCTTACGACACCCACGGGAAGAAAGGGGGTGGTGACACTTGTATTCTATGCCGTCAACCACACGGCAACATCTATATACATACATTTTATATATACTTTTATATATACATTTTATATATACTTCATAAAGCTAAATTATAGAAAAATATTCTACCGCCTAACTAATATACTGCATGCTTACAACTATAAAGATTTTTCAATGCAATTAGTATAAATAAATGAACATTATGTTACCTTTTTCCCCTAAACTTCGCACTGGAAAACTTCATAAACCAAACCTTACCCTTCACTCATTATTGATCGCACATGTTTAACAGCTGAGGGTTTGCTCGTTTGAGATTACAGATCTCATGTATCATGAGAGGCAAAACTATATAAATTGTTGCGTATTTGACATGCTGTTTGTTAAAGCAGTTTACCTAATATATAAGCATTTCGTGTCATTGTGTGAAATTATTTGTGTAAGTATATATATATATTGGTAGGTCTGAGAGAAAGTCATTTCGATTTCGAAAGTCGTTTAAATTTGCCATAAAAACTTACAACGTATAACTATTTCAGGAAGATATCTAGGTAAAATTAAGGCCCTATTAGAGTCTTAATAAAGAGTAAAGAGTATTTATAAAGATACATAAAGTTAAAAAATTTAAGAAATTTCATACCATCGCTGTTATCGATATACGGTGGCTTGTTTTTCACCCATTACAATGCTAAAGTAACACTCACTCCCAACAAAAGTAATCAGCAGAAGACTAAAGAGATTAACAAGTTAGTAGTGACAAGCTGAATTCGATATACAAATCTCAACGAGAACAAAGAGTATGTATACAAATTAGTCAAATCTTTTCTTGAGATTGAAGGGTAATTTTCATGTCATTAACTAATTTTGGACAATATCAAAAGTGAGATTCAATATAACACCAGACTAAGACCTAGGTTTAGACTATATGTTCCTTGTATATCGTGAATAGTGGTTTGAATATGACATAATACTCCATTTCAATTCAGCATTAGTTTTTATGTAATAAGTTAGCCGTTAAGCCGTCGGTCCCGGTTGTCATGAAGATCTTTGACAGTCGTTACAGGGCGTCAGTACCTTCTAAATAAACTGATACTAGTCTAAACCATGGAATATCGCTATCCCTTCGGGTTGCGGAGGTCAGACAGGCAGTCGCTCCGTGGAAAAGCTAATATTCAGCCAAATCCGGTTAGACTAGAAAGTGGACCCCAGATTGAAACTGGGATAACGCTAAGAGAAAAGATTAGTTTTTATGTAATCAATTTCCACCGATAAGTAAAGTATTAAACTTCGAACTATATAACGAACATCAACAGGAGTTCCCTAATTTCTTCAATAGATAGACCAATTAACAGACTTAACTTTCATTAAACATACTGTATGCCGGAGGTATAGTATCCTAAGTCCATTTTTATCTAAATTCATTAATTCATTGGAACAACCTCTTATCAATCTACGTAGTGGCAAAGTATTGTAAGTCCAGTAAAAAAAAACAAAAAGTTAAAAATCGGTGAATATGTTTTAAGTCCGGATCACTTCAGCGGTAAACTATCTCCTCTGGACTTATGCTTTTGTGTCGCTCAATTGTAAAAAGCGAACACATCCTAAGTCCAAATCTTTTCTTCTGAACGTAAGGAAATATGCACCGTTACTGGCATTACGATTATTTCAAGTGATCCTTCAGTTTTGTTAACGTACTAACTAATCATTTATACAAAATGGCATCTCGCAGCCGTATTTTAAAAAATACTAGTATTAGCAGAAAATTCCTCAACCGGAGATAAAACTCAAGATACGGGTAAGTTTACTTCATTTCGTTTTGTAAGGTTATGTTGTATAAAAATCAATGAAAGCCTGGAGACGCATGTTTTTCCTACCATCTTCTCTACTTCTATAGACCACTGCTGCAATGACTCGTTAGGGCTTTGGCAGCGGCTACGCAACTGAGCACGGAATACAAATTCCAAATGCGCGTCTCCATACCTGGACTCTAGAGCCTCGATGAGCTGTTCATATGTGGCGTCTTTTCCCACGGACTGTAGCACTGATATTGCACCATCTCGTAACGCCAGGGTGGGTGCATTCTTGGCCTGCTCTCTGTTCCAACTGTTGCTTCAAACTGCATCCTGTACGCCTCCCAAGATGAGGTACCATCGAAAGGAGGCACTTTAAAATATTATCAGCACCTGATGAGGCGACTGCGACTGAAGGGACGTTGGCCTTAATCCTCCTGAACTCCTCCTCTATGCGACTGTGCATCTCTTCCGATACTGACGCCTTGTGGGACTGCATCTCTTCCTCAATGGTAGCCACACGACATTGCACTTCACTAATACACATCTCCATCTCGGCGATCCTACGAGCGTTCTCCGATATATAATGGTGAATCTCATCCTGGCTCTCCATTATCTCGCTAAGCTGAGATTTCAGCTGCTGCGAGTTCTCCTGGAGTTGCTGAGAGTTTTGCTGAAGTTTGGATTCGAGTTGCTGAGTGTTTAGCTGGAGTTTGGATTTGAGCTGCTGCGAGTTTTGCTCGAGTCGAGAATTAAGTTGCTGAGTGTTTTGCTGGAGAGTTTTCACTACCTCTAGAAGCTCCTTTCGTGTGGTACAGTAGTTCCTTTCAGGTTTAGACAGCGATTTGCTAAAGTAGGTAATAACAGCCTACCAATCTACTTGTATCTGGGAGAGAGTTACACCAATACCCACATTGCTTGCGTCTGTGTCAACAATGAATTCCCCATTGACGTCGGGATATGCAAGAATTGGCGCTTCGCATAAACGCCTCTTCAACTCTTCGAAAACAGTTTGACATTTTTCATCCCAATTAAATGGTCACCTACGTCTTGTCCTTAGGCATGGGCCTAAGGACAAGACGCAGGTCTTCAACCGCCAAAATTTTGGCAGGTCCTTCTCGGTGCCTTTTTCAGAGACGACATGACCCAAGTAGTTAACTTGTCGCTTGAAAAATGAATTTTTTTTAAGACTGAGCTTCAGATTTGCATTTCTCAATCTATTGAGTACACTTTCTAGCTTTGTGAGATGATCATCGAAGTCTCTGCCCATTACAATTATGTCATAGAGATACACCAGACAAGCTTCCCCTAAAAGCCCGGTTTCGAAAGTAGCTGGTGCGTTGCACAATCCGAAAGGCATAACATTGAAATGCCAAAGCCCTCGGCCCATTGAAAAAGCTGTCTTCTCCTTGTCTTTCGGATCCATTTCCACTTGCCAGTAACCACTTTTTAGGTCTATTGTTGTGAACCACTTCATTCCGTATAACGTGTCTAACGTGTCGTCTATTATAGGCAAAGGATCAGAGAGGTTGGACTAGGTTTAGGTTATATTTCTATGCAAAGGATAACTGACAAGGATAACTGTCTTTCTTGGTTACATCATTTTTGTCGTATAGAAATCAGTAATCCAACTGTAGTGATGACAGCTTGACATGACACCGGCCGTCACACTAATTAAAATAGTCTTCAAACCTCTTTGCTAATTATTGTGTTTGACGACCGGCTAGTTTGTCGTGTAGACGTCAGTAGTCCTTGAAAACTGTAGTGATGACAGCTTGACATGACACCGGCCGTCACACTATTATAAATTCATTTGATGATGAACATCTAAACCTAGTCCAACCTCTCTGATGAACATTTTAAAGTGATAGACTTGAGGCGTCAGAAGAGGAAGGAATTGACGTTTCCAGAAAAAATTACAAATTATGAACCAGAACTGCAGGTACAGATATCCAGGATTTACTACTATATTTGCGTTCATATTGTCATGATTATTATAAAAAAATACCATAATCTTCTACTGCATCGGACTATCCTGACGACGATAATGATTATGAATAAATAAAACGTGTGATTAATGAAACATGATTTTTATTGTACTATGAGAATCAGGACTTAGGATATTCTGTTATTACATGTAAATAAGAAAATTCGTCTTATATGTTTACAGGTAGAATATCCCAAGTCCATTATTTAATTATTTAATAATATTTTTAATAAAATCATTTTGTAAAAAGAAACTACATATTAACCTACTTTTAAACAACAAATAAAATGTTGCTTGAAATTTCTCACAATTGTGTTATCAAGTGATATACGTGAATAGTGTTCCAATTAAGACTTTAAACATGTGCCCTGAACAATTAGCTTAATGTGACTTAAGATTCTTTGCCTCCGGCTGTTTAATCTAGATAAAAGTTTTAAGTAAATCTCTGATGAAAGAGTTGCATTAAAATGTCGGAGGTGATTCAAGGAGCTAAAGACCATAATACGTTATTTTTAAACACGACTTAATGATTGGGTTTTAGAATTCACTGGCGTTGTGATAGTGTTAAAAAGAGATAATTTGCGTGATTGCTCTATGAGAAACCTTGATAATCCACCAAAATTACGTCGAAATATTGTGTAGAGATTATTTATTATTTTTTTTTTTTATAGACTCACGCCTGTATCCCCGAAGGGGTAGGCAGAGTTGTAATATTTCGTCACGAAATTTTAGGTCACACGTAATAGGGGGAGAGCCTATTCCCGTTACCGAGCATATCACCAGACTCCATGCTGCTTCTGTGAATTCGGAAAAACCCAGTAAACTTTTCCCCAACCCGGGAATCGAACCCGGGACCTCCGATCAGCAGTCGCATACGCTATCCACTCGACCACGGAGGCATTTTTTTTGTATGCAACAGAAGGTAAATTTTGTCTTCTATTTCATTGTCGTTCCAAGGCTTAAAACAGCATTATTCTCCGCATAATTGCAGAAGCTTATTGCTATTTAATTAATATTCAATATATGTGCAAACTACCGTACTGATCAAGTCATTTTTGCCTTCCTGGATCGAGGGGTATTATGAATGAGAATAAATTGTACGCGATCAACACCAAGTTAAGTGGCAATTAAGCAAAACTTTCGTCTAATCAACCCCGAGTATCGAGCGAAGGTAATTAATTATTTTGAAGCCACTACCAATTTGTATGACGCGATAGTTAGGTGTCTCGTAATAAATAGGTAGGATATTAATATTCGTTTCGTTAATCCAATATTCTCATATTGTTCATTGCTTTGATTAGATTCTGATGGCAGTGTAGGTTTATATGAATAGGCATAATTATATGTAGTTAATATCTAAATTATTTTACTTTTTGTATTTAAAATGTACAATCCGACTACGTAATAACCTTAATGAGAAAGTTTGTGACGATGGACGGATTAATGTCTTGATGATTGTTTAACTCCATCCCATATGTGAGGGCTTTTAATTGGCAAAATGATAATGTTAATTATAATATTCATAGATTTAATTAGTCCGTAAGCCTTCTGTAAAGCTAAATAAAAAAAATAAAAAATAAAACACGTAAAAACCACCGAACGGAGTTTGATGAATTTTTGTAGTAATATACACATAGGTTATTTGTTGTCTTGATAACCGATTCCCACGAGGGCGTCGGTCAAAAGGTCGTCAGAGAGTCCAAATACTACAGAGCGTAATCGTTAATCAATCCGTAAGTAAGTCCGTAATCAAGAATGCGTTTAGTAATTAATACAGTCAGGTCGTTTATAAAGACCTGTTTATTTCTGCATTTGCTTATTTACATAATTTATACAAGTAAAAACTCTATTCTAGATAATACCTGGTTTTCTTAGCTAAATGACTTCTTGAAAAGGAAAGCTGAAACAAACTCAGAGTCATTGCATTTTTCGGTTATTGTAATACGGTAATAAAAATAAATTAATATGCATTGTTGGAATATGAAACCATGTATACTTTTAAATTTAAATTGATTCGCTTCACAATAAATCCCAATGTCTTTATCTCACCATGAGACTAACGTAATGTCGGAAGTCAGCGTATAATAGCTTTTTATATAGTTTACAAACCAAAGCGCTGTTTTGTGGCGAGCTCGCACCGTTTTTGCTCTCTAGCTCGTTTTATGGTAAACTTTGTATGTCTTTGACGATTGTTGGTTGGTTTGAATCACCGTCGCCATTTTCATTAGGTATTGTGGGAGTATTTCAAACACCGTTTCCTTTAATATCTGCTTTATGATAGCTAACGGCTGTGTATGTCGGTTATCGTGACAATTAATAGTTGCTTGTTTGCTATTCTGCTGTATTACCTTTTTTAAAGAAACGCAAAATTCTATCAAAATCTAGAGAGTAGTTTTTACACTTGCAAACTGTCGCTTTAAAATATGACCGATCTTAGGGGCAGTAGAATCACAGCTACGTAAGGATCCTCTTCTCACTGTGAGGAGGGTTGGGCCATAGACCACAACTGGCCAACTTCGGGTTGGCAGACTTCGATGTGTCTTTCGATAATGTAATGGAAAACAGACATGCAGATGTTTTCTTTCGCTATTTAGCACGTGATCATAAAAAATCTCATCATCTCTCTTTGGTTTTTTGTTTAAAAATCTTACTCAGCGTAGCAGTCTGTTGGTATCTCTCTACCAGGCTATCGCTGGTATTTAATTAGCATTATTATGGCCGGCTTAAATCATATAATAGTATATTATGACAATTATTCCCGAAAATAGCTGTATAAGACAGAAGATACATCCCACGTTATATTTAATTACGAAATAAATTAATTTAAATATAATTTTACCGACAAATTAGCTTCAATAAAGGAACGCCGAAATCTTGTTTGAACCTTTCTAAGAAGGGCAGTTATCATTTTATGTTACAGCGGCGGTAGGGCGGTAGCAGATTACAATTATAATCAAAGATGATGAGTACCGCTAATGGTGAAAGTGAAACAACGTAAAAGGAATAAACATGCCGAACAATTGGAGCATCTTCCTTGAATGGGATGGCAAGTGTAGTGTTCTGTATCTATATATGCGTTGCCCGCGGTTTCTCCCGCATTAATTTTGGTATCACGATAACCACACATATTGGGTCAAATAACAGTCAATAAGTAGCCCTATAAAGTCTACTATCTTCCAGTGAAAGTCGGACATCTCAAAGATTACCCCGGACAAACAGGAAAACAGAAAGTCTAACAGACAGACAAAACATTTAATATTTTTTTTTTGACTTAATATCGTGTAACTTATTATAATACAAAAAATCATCGTTATTCTGAACAGACTTCTTTATTCACAGACTGACATTGCAATTTTATTTACATGTCTATGTATATATCGACTGGTATAATAAACAGAATATGTTATTATCCACACACACCACTCCACTTCCACCTGCGCCTCAAACAGTGTGTAATAATAGTGCGTCATGAACACCGACAGCTGTTGTTGATTTGATTGTAGTCATAATAATAATTATTGCAGGTGTCGCGGGCACTGATACGAGTTGGCGTATAAGCGCAAATGTCTGTATGTGTGAGTTTTCTATAAACAGTCTGTGCTAGGTTTCCATTATCTTTCACCATAATATTCACATCGAAAATAGCCAACAATCTGCCTTTTTCGTTATATTTCTTTTTTTTCTGTATCATTATATAGAATTAAATATGAAAAATAATAAGTATATTTTGCATTTGACACAATAACGTATATTTAATTTATACTTTACTAGAGGAGCCCCCGGTTACACCCTATACTGCTCTGCTCCCGTGGCTCATATTGTGATGTTATATAGCCTTTAGCCTTCTTCGATAAATGGGCTATCTAACACAGAAAGAATTTTTCAAATCGGACCAGTAATTCTTGAGTTTAGCGCGTTCAAGCAAACAAACAAACTCTTCAGCTTTATATATTATTATATGATATAAGATTTAATGTATAGTTTTTGTATATCATTTTGTATTTCCTTCGCCCGCACCTAAACACATCTTCACAACCTTAGGAGTAGATTATTTAATTCCTTCCTTATTATGTGCCTAGGTCATAATATAAACCCGTTCTCCAAGCTTTCCAGTTTCTAGTTAGATTTAGTCAGTAGTTCGGGATAATATATGTCGGTCAGAACAAATAAGTCTGTATACATACATAGACTCACGCCTGTTTCCCCGAAGGGGTAGGCAGAGGCATATTAAACGCCCACTTTTCGCCAGTGTTTTGATCCCACGCAATAGGTGGCGAGTCTATTGCCGCTTATTGGGACATTTTGTTTGCCAGAGCCTCGTCCGTTGATCGGCAGGTGCACCACTTGCAGGTGAGGTTGGCTTGGGACCCTAAGTTCTTGGTGGAATCCCTATGCACCCAAGTCAAACAAGTCTGTATAATTATTATTATGTATATGATTTTTGATAATCTATTTATCAAAAATCATATACATAATAATAAGCGGGAGGCGGTTGGATGCGGGCGGCTCAAGACCGGTCTGTGTGGACAACCTTGGAGAGGCCTATGTCCAGCAGTAGACGTCGTTTGGCTGATATGATTATGATGATGATGATGAATCTATTTATATGGATTTACTCTTTGCTGATAACTCTGTCCGACTCATGCTCACATGGCGAACTTTTTCAGTTGTGACATGGGGCTTATCAATACCTGTAGCCTACTAGTGCTCTCAACTTATTTTAGACGCGAAATATATTTTTTAATTTTTTTTTATTTTATTCATATTTATATATCTTCTAGGAATATAGACCTTACAAATCCAACTGACTGGTAGGCAGAGGTATTGCTACACCCACTTTTCGCCAGATTTATTTTAGTCCCACCTAATAGGAGGCGAGCCTATTGCCGTACCGGGCACATTACCAGACTCCGTGCTGCTATTGAGAGTTTCCTAACGGAAAACCCAATATTACTTTGCCCGACCCGGGGATCGAAACCGAGACCTCCCGGTCCCACGCGCACATTTATGCCGCGAGACCTACGAGGCAGTCACAACGAGAATATTAAACTAACGTAAACCATGAAATGCTTGTTAATCTGCCACCTACAACTGCGGGCACTCTACTAACATCATTTACTATTTCTACGGTCAATAATTTATCACAGTAGCACATCGCTGCGGTCTGACAACAGAACTTGCCGTCAAAACTCCCCTTTCAACGTGTAAGGTCGCTTGTTCGGAGCATACCTCAACTATCCGGTTTACGCCAATTATCTCTTCGCCAAACGAAGAAAAACAATGTCCACCCAATCTTAATGAACAGAAGAGCCATATATTTAAGAAGAAAGCAAGTTATCTTTATTGCTACGGGTGATCTTTTACGAAACATCTGCCCATTCTCTACTCTAGTAAAATATGTATGTTAGAATTCAAAAAAAAAGTATAACGATATCTAAAATGTTATTAAAATTGTTGCTTGTACCATAAAATATACAAAAAACTTGCCATAAGTAAATTCCCTGTTTAGTTCGATAAACATCAAATCGATATAAATTATTAATGATGAACAAACAGTTCATTTAAATATTATTAACGTGAAAAGTTACGAAACAACCGAGCATTATTGCCTTTAAGTTATATTAAATATGTTTTGGTTATAAGCCAAACGTCCATCGACTTGGTGATCATCACATTCAAAAATGCAGGCGTAGCTGCTGGCGTCCTCTAGTATATAATCATAATTTTACCTCACAATACTATGCCGATATTCATCTGTATACTATATAAAATTCTTGTGTTACTGACTGACTCACAAACACCGCACAACCGAAACTATTGGGCGCAAAATCCTGAAATGTATGTTCCTTGGGGAGCGTAGGAGCCACTAAGAAAAGATTTGCCGAAATTTCAGCGGGATCGGGGAAAAGTAATAATATATAATTATGTATACATCCGCTTGACCTTACTGACATATCACCCCAGAATCTCAATCATTGTAGCTTTAATCGAGTGTTGTAATAAATAAGCTTATCATTAATATCAAGCACCTTAACTTCAGGCAAAACGAAGATGATCATACAAACACCGCTTCTTATCAGACTTCAGTAAAGCGTTTTGTTAAATGTATGTGTGTAATTCATCTTTTTTGTCGTGGTTGTCATTACTGAACGTCCAGCCTGCTCTGGTAGGCCCTGGTGGAGGATGCGACGATCTGTTCCACACCACCCTGTTTTACGTGTATTTATTTCCTTGTTAATACGTAAGATTAACTGTGCTTGCTTTTTACGAAGGAAATTCTTTTCACAGGAGTCCGGCTGTGCTTGTAGTCATTAGTCACCGCAAAGTCGCGCAAGAAAAACTAATCTTTGAGTCTAAGCTGTGCGACTTTTAAGAAATACCTATATATTTATTTAAGAAGGCAGCGATAGCCTGGAGTAGAAACCATCAGACTGCTATACAGAAAGTATGCTATGGGGTTGAAAGCCAGGGCGCGCAACACTGAGAAGAAAGTTTGGGTTTTAGAAGTTATGTTAGTCTCAGTTCCGGCTGTCAAGAACATTTTTTACAGTTGGGAGGGAAATTTAAATTACCTCTTTGAATATGGAATCAAATTAATCGAAATTATTTTTGCATAAAGCTAAAATAATTATAACTAAAACTTTAACAATTTAAATATAATTAATTAAACTTTGACGAAAACATACATACATACATACATAGACTCACGCCTGTTGCCCCGAAGGGGTAGGCAGAGGCATATTAAACGCCCACTTTTCGCCAGTGTTTTGATCCCACGTAATAGGTGGCGAGCCTATTGCCGCTTATTGGGACATTTTGTTTGCCAGAGCCTCGTCCGTTGATCGGCAGGTGCACCACTTGCAGGTGAGGTTGGCTTGGGACCCTAAGTTCTTGGTGGAATCTCTATGCACCCTTTGACGAAAAGGTTTTATTATAATTTATTAGTGCAATTCGAAATAATATTATCGGAACTATTTAGTTAAACATATGCAGTTCATTTGGAATTCAGTGAAATCCGTACAGTAAATGATTGTGTATAAATTATTCCATTCATTATGAGCTTCATTTAAGTGATATTCACATAAAGGACCGCACAGTGACATATAAAACGAGCGAACAATCAGTAATATTTCCTTTAATACGAATATTATAGTTAGTGAGAATTGAGATGGTTTTCACACAATATTCATGTAGAGTACTTAAGTAATTATTTTATCAATTTATTATTTTGACGTTCATAAGCGTCACATTGTGACCCAAATGAATAAAGGATTTTGACTTTGACTTTGAGAGTAAACGTATTGAAGTCTATCTCTCTCCCACTACATCAGAATTATAGTTGCAAAACTTCTGAAAAATTCGGAATAATTCCGGAATACTTCTGGGAAAGTTTCTTTAAATCAGAATTATTCAAAACGAATTTAATTAATATTTTTATTTTATTTTGCTGAAAAATCGTATTTTGCATCGATCGTCGATCGCCGCGCCCTCTGTGCACCGGCCAGTGCCGCCGCGCGCGCCTGCCTGACTGCCACGAGTCGTGCGTGCAGGCGATGGCGGTGCGGGGTGCGGTAAGAGGGGAGATGCTCCCCGGAGAAGTTTTCCCTCCCCCCGCGAGAAAGATTCGTACCCCGCAATCGAATGTTTCCGCCGAATATTTCGCCCGAATAATTCAATGGGAATAAACGTGTTTATGTGTGGTGTGGTGGGTTTTTATTATAAATGGGATTGAATAAGTATATGTTGATGTTTTTATAGGTAGATATGTTAGCCTGCGATTAACAGGATTTTTATACTTTTGTGTTTAGGTAGGTACCTGCCTATTTCGAAATCGAATGCTATTTTTATAAATGTTAGTTGTGGAATAAAAAACTAGGCCTAGCATATTTGATTTGTTTTTTGAAAAAGGGTTACCTACCTATGTTTCTGGTTAGTTTGTATGTAGTTCTGTACGCATCGCGAGTATTCGCGAGTCGCATAGGTAGCTATTAATCATTACCTACCTACCTAACGCGTGTAATAGCCCAGTCAATAAAAACAAATAAAGGTAAACCTTGCAAGCAAACAAAGAAAATATAATTTACAACTTCCAAGCGCGAAATAGTTAGTAAGGTCGATTTTGCTGGTTTTTTTTGACAGTTGAAATATTCCCAAAGTTTCGGAATATTTCGGAATACTTCCGAAGTATTCGACGGGAATGATTCGGAATTTTTCCCGCCAGCATCTATAATCAGAATATATTTTGCTCTATATATTTTGTTTTATTATTTTGTGACAAGGTAGTAAATCTTAAAACTTCTAAGTGAAGAAGCCATTTGAAGCTAAGTTATTTAGTTTCAAAAAAAAACTTACAGCTAATTTACAGTATTAAAATCTTTGATGACACAGATACAAAAAATCGCTTATAAATATTTGCTAAGAAATTCGATTGACGATTGAAAATAAAACTAAAACAAATATATTTAAAACATACAACATACGCGCACACATTAATTAGGGAGCAGCTGTTTTTTTAGGGCTTACCGAATATGGGTGTATAATTTTTTTGGTTGTAAGTGTCTTTATGGCAAATATAAAATTAATAACTTATACTTTGAACTGTTGTTAGGCACCCTAAATCCCGGGAAGTCTGTAAATTAATTTCAGTGAGTAAACAGTCACCCAAAATTAAAATACTTTAAACAATTTCATGTATAAAGTGAATCATGCTTTTCGACATGATATCTAATTTAAAGTTACCTAATTTTGTTATAATATTAAATCCTTGTAAAACAATTAGTTACTTACTTTGAAAAGCCGCAGATACGTTAACATCAGTCTGTTATATAAAATTGTTGCGTTACTATCTCACTGCGTACATACTACAGTCAAAATCATTAGGCGCAAGAAGCTGAACCGTAGGGGTGCACTAACAAGAGATTTCCCAAAATTCCCACGGAATCGGGTAGAAAATAATAAATAAATAATCTGCGGGATTGGGATTCGGTCTCGGGTTCGATTCCTGGTTCGGGCAAAGTGTTAACGGGTTTTCCCGTTAGGACATTCTCAGTAGCAGCACGAAGTCTGGTAATGTGCCCGGTACGGCAATAGGCTCGCCCCCTATTACGTGGGACTTAAAAATTCGTGGCGAAATGTGGGTGTAATATTACACCTTTGCCTACCCCTTCGAGGATACAGGCGTGAGTCTATAAAAAAAAGTGCAGTTGTAGCTTCGAGCATTCTTTAGTATTTTTTTAAATGTACTCCATATACTTCTTAAAGAAGTCACACAAGCCATTGGCGACCAAATACCGAAACAATTTGTGTTCGACAAGAAATACAAAATCCAACTATACGAGGATCTACACGAAGGAGCGGTTAATCACAACGAGCTCACGGTCTTCACAGATGGGTCTAAGACGGATACAGGTACGGGTTCCGGAGTATTCTCCGAGGACTTAAACATCAACATCGCAGCACCGCTGGGAGCCTACAACACGGTCTACCAGGCCGAATGTTTTGGCATAATCCTAGCTGCCACAGCAATCATGGCACGTGAGGTAAGGGAACGATCCATTAGGATCCTCTCAGATTGTAAGGCTGTCCTCTCAGCCCTCAAAAGCCATACTATCACCTCGGCGCTCACGCTTGAATGCCACCAGAAACTAACAGAGGTAGGTAAACAAAACAAATTAACACTGCAATGGATCAAGGGCCACAGTGGCTCTAGAGGGAATGACGCAGCCGACGTACTTGCCAGAAGAGGGGACACTTTAGAGGTGGTGGGATCCGAGCCCATTATTCCCCCCCCTTCTGGATTTTATCGCAACCTGGTAAGAAATAGGACCAGGACCCAACACAACCAGTCCTGGATTAGTATTGAAACATGTAGGCAGGCCAAGGACGCTCTTCCCGCAGTAGACGGTAAGATAGCCAAACAAATCCTCCGGCTGTCCAAACAACAACTGCGGACAGTCACGGCCGCCTACACAGGACACGGAGTCTTTAATAAACACCTATTTACTGTAGGTATCACCGACAGCCCGCTGTGCAGGGCCTGTATGGCAGCAGACGAGACGGCAGCTTACCTGCTCCTCGACTGCCCTGAGGTCGTACAGTACAGGCAGCAGTACCTGACAAGACACAGCACCCTGAGGGAAGCAGTGGGCCACATCAAGATTCTGCTGGCCTTCCTCGAAGAGCTGGGGTGGCTGGAATGACGACACCATTCCCACCCGCACGCAAAATACACGCCAATACGTGGAGTTGCGGCAACAGCCCGTGCCATCAAGTATCAAGTTCTTACAGAAGTTCCATATATTTTTCTAATAACAATAAATGCGATCGATCTGTCTGTCCTTACGCTTCAACGGCTAACCCACTGAACCAAAACTGCCGTAACGGGGTACGCTTAAACCCGGGAGAACCAATTTTTCATTCACCCTTCTAATGGGCAAATTGAGTTGCCTAGTAATTTTTTGCCGTTGCTCTATGTATAGAACTGTCTTTAAAACTTTCAGCAGATGTTGTTACCTCTTAGAGGTATAGTACAACGATATTTTGCCTTGGTGGAAGCATCTGAACATAAGAGGAACCCATTAGTCAGTGGCTTCCTTTTATGCACAATTACACAATTTTATGTTTCTAGCTTCCAAAGCGTGAAACATATTTTTTCTAGTTTAGTCTAGTTTCTAGGTTCCAAAGCTACAATCATTACAATTTAAGCATATAACTAGTATACTTAAATATATGAGCTTTGAAGCTAGTATTATTATATAATGCTGTCTTAAAACTTTCAATACTTTTTGTACCTCCTTGGTATAATATAACGAAAATATTCTTTGGTGGAAGCATGTGCCATCAAAGAAAGCCATCAAAGAAACTTACTGTCCAAATTTTATGTTTATAGGTTCCGTAGCTTAAGTATACGGGTATACGTAAATATGTAGATAGTGTTGAATTATTTTGAAGCTAGTATATTAATAATATGCAGGCAACAGCTATTACTACATACCAATGCAAAACCGTGATACTAATAAAGTTCGAATCAAATTTAACATATGAAAGGTGCATTACGATTCTGTCTGACATATTGGCATCAATAATTCAGCCGCAGCCCACAATCTCGTCCAATCGTTGATTTATATGCATGCCCATACATTGTATAGACTACTAACGGAAAAAGGGAATAACATATATTAGTATTTCTGTACCTGAAAGTATTGCATACAGTTACGAAACAACACGAAAAGAATCAAGTGAGTAACTAAGCTAGTGTATTATTTTTTTATTCAAGGATGAACAATACAGGCAGAGTTTTGTGGTTTTAATCAAATAATTATATTAATATTCCTAACAGCTGAAACAGTAAATATACCTTTACTGTACCATTTTTGGGCAAAGGTCATCCACACACTTTTCCATAGAGCCATCTTTGGCTTACCCGATCTTTGGCTTTATCTTGCCAGTTCGCAAGAAAACTACCAAGGCTATCATTCTTTTCGGTCTGCTTCTTTGTTGGTTTAAAAAAACAAAAACTAGATGTTTTTTCAATTGGATGCCAAAAATGTCAGTGTGTTCTAAATTGTATATTTTTTATATTGCAGCATGTGATGCAAGATCATACTTATGTTAAACCATTTTGTTTAAAGCATTATGCGAAACGCTTTTCGCTTGTATAATGTTGCGAAGCTACTGCGTTCGCCGTTTGCCGTTCTGTTTTATATGTGTTGCTTTTGTAGACACCACTTCAAAAACCGCGCAGTTTCATTCGGAGTGGTTGTCTCCCCTCAAATTGCAGTCGTTTATAGCTCCGTTTATTTTGTACGGGAAATAACGGGTGTATATAATACCACTTTTTCCCTTTAGAATAAACGCGACTGGATAAAATACCTGCATGAGCAGAATATTGACAAAGTATTAGTAATGTGAAAAAGAAACATTTCAGCAAAAACAAAAAATAAATGGGCATAAAGTAAGATATTAGTGATCTTTATCCTCTTGTTCATGACTTTTGTGACCAACTTTGGTGGCGGAGTTTTCTGACCGCCCATAGTCCTCTGACATGGTCTAACAATTATTGTCATCATACAACCAGGACCGACAGCATTACCTGCTCCCCAAAGCATGGTAGCGCCGAGAAGTAAATGCCACACACAGTTACCCATCCACGTGGCGACCCGTGTAAGCGTTTCGTTTAAGTTGTTGTAAGCTTTGCCCAACTACGAACGGCAGGCCATGATTACTAAAACTATATTATTGAACGTAAGACACGAAGAAGTTGACACATCCACACGAGTATACACATGATTGAAGCCCAATAAGAACTTACCTAATGTGATCTAAAATGGATAGTAGAATATTACGTCACGCCTACTTATTTTATTTTATGACATCGTCCTTATGATTCCCAAATGTATGAAAGTTGGTTCAAGTTCAACGAGATTTGCTTTGGCTGAATATCGGTTTTCCTTGACACGGCTGTCATCTGACCTCTGTACCGTTAGAAGTTGAGAGACTTGGTGGAATGCGTTCCAATTTCAGAATGCTCATGTCAATATTTTATACAATTCCTAAGCTCACAGTTATGGAAGCAAATATAATACCTAAGTTAGTCGAGAATATTTTAAGAATTGAATATTAGGAAGTAATTGCTCTGACGTCAAAATAAAATTTTATCAGCAAAGGAAATAATTATAGATACTGATAAATACTTATTTATACGTATTCACTACTCGACTCTGATTATTACTGAAAATACTGTGAAGGAATTAATTTAAAGTATTTATTTCGAAACTTGTTTCTTGTTCATAAAAGTTATTACTTCCAAATAATTCAGAGAAATTATTACCAGTTCTTGCTATTTCAGCTTGTTTTGAAACTGACTTTGAAACGTAATTTAAATCAATCAAATTTAAGGCATATTAGATGCGATTTCGGCTTCTGACTGACTGCCTCCGTGGTTCAGTGGATAGCGTATGCGTCAGCTGAGCAGGAGCACTCGGTTTCGATGCCCGGGTCGGGTAAAAGTGTTATTGAGTTTTTCGTGTAAAGTGCGCAGTAAAGGGTATACGTTATAGGCTCGCCCCATTAATAATTATGGAAAAATCTAGGGATAGATCAAATATTGGGATCGGCCGCAAAACGGCGAGGCGACAGCGTATACCACCATGCCATGCGCGCAGTTATGCTTATCGGACGGGCGGCGTAACCACGTCTAATTATTTATTGCACTATTCAGATTATTTTATTCATAAGATAATTCAGTGATGATGATATTGTCAAACACCGAATACACAAAATCCAATGCTTAAAGCGTGTAGCTAGTATGTCCAGGTTAATCTCGTTAGCAGGGCGACAAGAGATACGGATTGAGAGCACACCACTGAATTATTGATGACCGCGGCTGCGCACAGAACTGATATAGTAATTGGATTTTTATATGCCACCAATGGTTATTTCATTTAATATATATATGTTTGAAATACTACATTTTGACGGCTGTTCATAAATAATAATGCTACGCTGAGTTTTTATAAGTGGGGAACCTCTATGTGTTGCTAACCATCAAACTTCGCCGCTTATATTCAATCTAGAAAATTTTGGAGGAACTGCTCAAAGTTTATTCTTGTTCCTTGACCTTGCATACACACTAGAGAAACAGCTTCATTGAGTACGCAAATAAGCAACTTAAAAATATGCAGTTATTCATAATTATATAGGTTGATTTCAGTGTAATCTGTAAGCGACCTCTTTTATTCTTCTACTGGCCATGATAACGATCTGAAAATCAACTAGTTACTTTAAAGCACCATATCCTAATTGGTCAGAAAATGTAAGTATCGCTGTTCCAAGTACTATTATAAAAAGTGGCTTTATTAATTCTTTAAAAATATATTCCCTTGCTAAATTAAATACAATTTATCGATACTTCGTTTATTTAAAAAGCCATTAAATCACTGATGCTTGCTTAAGAAATATTCGTATAGATATTCACCAACGAAGTATTTCTCGAATTCGAGCGAATGCTATCGTTCACTACAGCTGCTGCAAGTATTTCCTTTTATACTTCCTATTAATTGAATCGCCATTAATTTAAATATTTTCCGAGTAATGTAAAAATTTGACTCGTTACACATTTTATCAAGTAGTTATCAGTAATTACAGACGGCTAGTTTAACATTGTTTGTATAATATGTTTTGAAAGGTGTACAATGATACTTGATATTGTTTATATGCCGGATTCATTATTTGGCACAACAATAGATAAAAAATATCAATACCCTATAAATAACAATATCATATTGCTCAATAGCTGAATTAACAAATATAAACATTCTTAAACTAGACAATAGAAGTTTCTTCATCATCATATCAGCCGAAAGACGTCCAATGCTGGACATAGGCCTCCATTAAGGCTCTAAGCAAGGACCGATCCTGGGCCATGGTTCCTGAGGACTTTTGAACTTTATTTTTGCTAATTTATGACCCTTGCCAACGTCGCTTTACTTTGTCAATCTGTCACAGCAAGTCAAGGCGTACTATGAGCGCTACCACATATTAAAATGATCGTAAAGAGAGGAAGATCCAGATAGTTACATCAGGGCCACCCATGAACTTTCAACATTATTATATAAAACCATACCTACACTTCATTCAGAGAGAAAATCGGTCTAGCATAAGTTCAAACAATTGCAGAATATTTTATAGTGATGTATACTTTCGATGTACTCAAATATTGGCATTATTACCGATACTGTTGACGAAGCCGTCGCCGCGTTTTCACTACGCTTCCAATTCGTATTTTGTTGCTACATTCGTTGCTGTGTCGTATGGATTTATCGATTCCGATATATCATTGTATGAGCACATATTTACCTTCAACTCTAGTGAAATTAAATATTCAATTAATCTAGTGAAATGCATGTAGGTCTTGTATGATAGATAGTATAATATGCATTAGCTACTTTATGCATGGGCAAACTAAAAAATGAGGAGATCCGCAAGCAAACCAAAGTCACCGACATAGTTTTCCGAATAGCCACGCTAAAGTGGCAATGGGCAGGGCAGACGATGGCATACCTTTTTTAAATGAATGCTTAATTGTATGGAACAAGTTATTGTATGGGCATGGCGCAAAGCTTGAAGAACTTATGAGGCAAGCGCGTTCTATAGTGGCGGCCACGTACCGCACGATTTAACAGGGTAGGCCTCCCGCAGACTAACGATCTGGTCGATCGCGGGCAGCGGTTGTATGCCGGCTGCTCAGGATCAGTCTTTATGGAGAACCTTAGACGGGACTACGTCCTGCAGTGGACGTCTCTAGGCTGAGCCGATGATGATAAATAAATGTGTATTAGACTGTTTTATTTGTGTTCCTCCGATTCTTAGCTCAGCGTAACAACTTTCTTACATGTATATTATATAATATATGAAAAGGGGGTGTGCTTTATTTATCAACTTCAGTATTATCATTTATCATAATTAGGTACAAAACATATATATATATATACATTGCAATAATTAAATATTAAAGATAAGAGCTAAAACTAATCTACAATTAAGAAAAAAAAGAACAAAAGAAAAAGAACGAAAACGAAAAAAATATATATAATAATATATATGCTACACTGCGTCCAAGAATTCCTCCGCAACGCTGTCTACTGGTAGCGTGCCCAGAAGACTGGCAGCATTGCCACGCTGGATGGCAATGCTTATTCTCTCTGCAAAAAATAGGCCAGCCTTCTGGTCACGGGAAGCATCGATCAGCCTTTTTGCTATTTCTCTGTATAGAGCACGAGCGCTCGGGCCCCATGGCCCCAGCGTTTCGACCCCAAACGGCTCAAAAACGTAATTCCCAACTAGATTTTGATATTTGCGCCGTTTGAGAGTCTCCGCCGATGCAGCAGCAGCGCCAGCTGAACCAGCTGTGCTTAGAAGATGTGATGGCGCAAGGGTATCGACGCAGGTGGCGTCCCACACCAGAGGCCTACCCATCTTCCAAGGTAATAATGACATACCGTCTGGTCTCTTCCCATCGTCACGTACCAGACCATTAGGTTCAAGATGAGCTGGTACACCGGCGGTGGAAAGAGCACGACGGATTATGTCATTAATATGGGCGTGTCTGGAAATACGCCCTGCACTTCTGCTGCATGATAGGCCATGGTGGCCAAGGCTATCGACGGCTTCCCCACAGTTGCAACGATGCGGAGAAACACAAACAGCACCCAAGCGAAGGCACTAAGCGATGCGGAATGTAGTATCGTCCAACATAGTTCCTATATTGGACGATGGAAGCGCTTGAAGCCATAGCTCCGATTCCCACTCTCCCACAGCCAACAAACGGGCGCGCTCTGCAACACCAGAAGCAGTGGTTAATAGATTATCTCTAATCTTGCTGCAAAGCGGCCCGTCCCATTGTCTCTGAGAGAAAAGATTTCGGGGCAAGTCAGAGCTCGGGCAAGCCATTTTCCAAGCGTTTATGGCATCAGTCTTACATGGCACCTCGGAATCAACCAGTGTGGGTTCTAGAATTTTCCTGGTCAATTCCTCAGTGCCATGGACCGAGGCCAAAAACGCTGGCAAACTAACATCAGTAATTTTGCGAACGCCGAGGCCGCCCAAACAAACTGGTAAAGTTGCTTGAAGCCACACTCGGTCGTTCATGTTAAGATTTAGAATTTTGCTAAAAGTGTTTCGAATCACATTATCTATGGTTTCCAAAAGAGATGAATGTTTCCAAAAGGGAGATGACCGCAGAAAATGTGTGAATTTTGGAGTGAAGAGGCAATGCCGAATAATTGTGTAAGCCGAATGTAAATTGATTTTGCATAGCCGTTCTGAAGATTCACAGAAATTTTGAATTTTCTCATTTACAAAAGTTTCAAAAGCTTCTTCAAAAATGGGGGACCCGAGAAGGCGAAAGGTAGATTTATTGATTACCTTTATATTTGACGTCAAAGAATTAAATTTTGAAAGTACCGAAAAGTGTTCTAATGTATCATTTATGAAAATTTCACATTTATTGGAATTTAGTTCTAAACTGATACTGCCAAACTGATTTTTAAAAAAATCTAAATCTTGTAGAACCGTGGCTACATCGCCTCCAAGAGTCCCATCGTCCAAGTACCAGATGTTAAATTTAGAATTTATTTGTTTTATAATGGGATGAATGGCTAAACTAAAAATGACTGGCCCGAGAGGTCACCTTGCTGACACCCAACTGCTGATTCTAATAAATTGTCCTTATAAATTAATTTGGATGGATGCCTATAGCATTGCCAAAGATATTTGAAAATTTTGGGTGTTTCTAATTTGGCTTGTGACAGCAAAGTGTCCCTATTCACTTAGTTGAATGCATTCTTCAAATCAATCTTTAAAAATATATATAATAGATATATGAAAATATATCCTATTCAATCTTATAACACTAATACATATACTCACATCTTGACAACAGAACGCCAAATTCTTCTATCCTTATAAACCTCACGCGCTTCCTCTACATTCACAATACTAATAAACGCAGAAATGAGTGTCCAGTAATATTAATGTTGCAATATTTACGAATGTAATGTATACGGATATTGTTTTCTTTTCTGGTCACAAAAACCTTTTCTTTATCATCCAGTAATCCCATAAGATACCCTTCATCGCTGTAGCCTATTCATCTCAGAGGGCCCTATAATCTTTTTCTGTGAATATTGTAAGAACAAAAATCAGACACCATTAGATCTAGAGAACTCTTTAAGGAGTATCAGCTTAACCATTGATGATGATATGTTACTGGATGGGTCCAGCGGCTTAGTCCTCTATGTACTAAGCCATGAAATAAAAAGATTTGGTCATATTTAGGATTGACGTTTTGATGGTATTAACTTATCTATACTAACTAGCTGACCCGGCAAACGTTGTTTTGCAATTTTTTTTTTTTTTTTTTTTTGAAAGATAGATGTTGGCCGATTCTCATAGATACCGGATAAGCACAAAAAAATCATCAAAATCGGTCAAGCCGTTTCGGAGGAGTATGGGAACGAAAACTGTGACACGAGAATTTTATATATTAGATATTATGAAGATGAAAGAATTCTATTTTTCTATGTTTGTAACAAATAAACTCAAAAACTTGCTCCTTTTCAATACTTATGGCTAAATGATCTCTGATCAACACGGGCTTAATATTTTAATGACCCACCGTGCGAAGCCGGGACGGACCATTAGTAAACAAAACTAGTGGCAATCATCGACATAATGATTTCATTTCATTAAATTCATGGTCAATCAAAATAAATTGTATTTTATCAATTTTAACTACGTTATCAGTACAAAGTGAGTACCATCAACAAATTTTAACTATTATTATTATAATTATATATACTAGCATTTTCTCTGCCTAAATATTCTACATAACAACTTTGAACCGCGTTACGATTCACCTTTAGGGTCGAGATTTTCTTTGCCGTGTTCTACATGGCTGATATTATGCACTGATTAGACCTGGTGGGGAAGACGACGAGCTGTTGTCTTGCCACTTTATGTTACGCGTGCCTTAGGGCCTCAGTAACCGGCAGTCCTGCAAAATATTTTACGGTGTTAGACTATCAACAGCTTGGTGATAGGCCTCTAGGACTTCTACCGTCTACTTTGTCAGCAACAACCAGTTTGTCAAGATTGCCTGGATGTGTTCGAGTTTCTAAAATACCTAATGGCTACATGCCTTCACATTTATAGGTCGGAAACGATCACTTTGAAGACGCTATATCCATGGTTCTAATACTATTATGAAAAATGTGCATGTAATGAATTGATGGGTGTAATTTAATTAAAAGTTTACTTTCCTCGTTTCAATAAAAGCTTGTTTAGAAATGATTTATTTTACAGTTCATTTATATTTTCAAGTTTTCTGCAGACATGTTTCTTAGTCTGTTCCTTTAATTCAGTGCGTCAATGTTATACAGGATTTTTTTTCTTTTATTGACAATTGTGCACCGGTTCAATCCCAGCAAAACACAGTTTTACAAACTTGTTTAGTTTAGATAGCAGAACTTGCGGTATGTTACAATTAGTTTGGAATTCAGGAATAAATTAAGTTGTCGTGTTCATGACTTAATAAATGTATGGTTGCAATAGTGATTTGATTTATGCCTTTTTTTTTTTTTTTTTATTTAACTTTATATACACTGAAGCGTATAAAGGCGGACTTAATGCCTAAGGCATTCTCTACCAGTCTACCTTAGAGTGGTGCAGAGATTAAAAGTAGGTGTATTGTAGAAGTGAGTGAAGAAGAACTTTTGTAGCATAAACGTAATACATATATACATAGTTTAAAAGTACATACATTTGATAATACAATAACATATAAATAGTTAAGTATACAAAATTTAAATACATAGCAATTATAAACTAAGGATACATAACTAATTCTAATAATATTAAATATATACATACACTAAATACCAATATACATAATCATATAATTAGGATACTTCTGCCAGCTTATCCAACAACAGCTGTTTTACTCTGAATTTAAAGCGATCCTTTGTAGTAGCCATCCTGATTTCTAGAGGGAGGGCATTCCAAAGCAGGATTGCTTGAATGGGAAAGGACGAGTGAATTAAAGCAGAACTATGTGAAGGACAAAGTAGGAGAAGATTATTGGAAGAACGAAGATTTCGATCATGGTTGGAACTCAAATATTGGAAATAATAATTAAGGTATTCTGGGGTATTGGGAGACATAAGGATAGAGTAGAGAGTAGTGAGGGCACGCATACTGCGTCTTTGACGAACAGGAAGCCACTTCAATTGAGAACGATAAGTAGATACATGATCATACTTGCGAAGGTTAAAGATAAATCGAATGCAGTTATTAAGAAGATGATTCAGTTTGTTGAGAAGTTCTGCATTCAGGTCATAGTAGCATACATTACCATAGTCGATCAACGGGAAAACCAAAGTTTGCACAAGCATAGTCTTGGTCTTGGGTGAGAGGAAGTTTCTTAAGCGATTTAGAGCACGTAGGGTACCGGTAATTTTCTGGCTGACTTGAGTTACTTGGTTACGCCACCTCAAGGTACAATCCATATGCAGGCCAAGGTTTTTGACCACTGGACAGAAATCTATAGTTGTACCATCATAGACTAGCGTTGGCAGAGTTGCTAAATCTATTCTTTTTATTGACCATTGGCTGCCAATGATTATGGCTTGGCATTTACTGGGATTTACAGACAAGCCAAACTGGTCTGACCAACTTTTTATGGCAAGTAAATCCTTGTTAACCCTATGGATTGCTAATGCAACATCTTCAACAGTTGCCTGAGAGTAAATCTGCAAGTCATCGGCATATAAGTGATAAGCACATTGAAGATTTTGAGTTAAGAGATTAATAAACATAGAAAATAACAAAGGAGAAATAATACCGCCTTGAGGAACGCCAGAGTTGTTGTCGCACCAGTTCGATGATGACTCATCGTGGCGGACAGACTGCTGACGACCCCGAAGATAACTTGAGAACCAATCCAGAGCATCGGATGAGATCTTAAGATGGGAGAGGAGGGATAATAGGATATCGTGACTGACGGTATTAAAGGCATTTGAAAAGTCAACCAAAGTCAACACTGTGACCTTGGTGTTTTCCAAGCCCTCCCTAATATCGCCAGTCACCTTAAGGAGTGCAGTAGAAGTGCTATGTCCAGGCCTGAAACCAGACTGCAGAGGACTTAGTAATTTGTTTATGTAAACAAACCTGGACAGTTGCTGTTGCACACAGGACTCGAAAACTTTGGATAGGAAAGGAAGAATGGATATGGGACGAAAATGCGTTGGGAGAGAAGGATTTTGGATTTTTGGCAAAAGAATAACGTAGGCTTTACGCCACAAGGATGGGAAGGTGCCAGAAACTAAGGAAAAATTTATAATATGAGTGACGGCTGGAAGAACTTGATCCAGGATAGTAGTGATCATTCGTCGACTGATGTTGTCACTTCCAACAGCATTGGATTTGATGGAAAGGATTGTCTTTTTGATCTCATTCGATGCAAGTGGAGAAAAGTGGAAGGATTCGACATCGGGTTGGGCTAAACCAGCTAAGTAGTTCACCGTGAGGCGCCTAGTCTCGAGATCCAGTGACGAGGTAGTTGTGAAATGTATATTGATATCATCTAAACTAAGCGCCCCAAGGCAGTCAACACGTCGCTGTTTGCCGATACCTAGAGTTCCAAGGAACCTCCAGATATCGGCAGGGGATGAGGATGAAATGTTATGAAGTATGTGTTGGCGTTTTGCGTCGCGTACCATCTGATTACACCGATTTCTTGCAGATTTGAAAAGACTCCAGTTCTCGTCGCAGCGGTCCTTTTTATAATTCCGAAAAGCCCGGTCCCTTCGCCTCATCGCCATACGCACACCTCTCGTAATCCAGGGTGCCGGTAAACGCTTTAATTTCACTTTCCTTGTGGGGGCATGGACGTCGTACAATTTACCGATGGCGTTATTAAAGATAAGTATCTTGTCGTCAATTCTGGTAGCACATTCCATGGGTTCCCAGTTGATAATAGCCGCATCTTCGCGGAGTTTGCTCACATCCATCCGACCAAAACAACGCCTGTGCAGAACTTTAGGTGGGGGTTTGGGAGGTTTGAGGCGGTATGATAGGAATATAAGGTCATGACGGGAAATACCAGGAGCAGGGTGTTGGCCGTGGAATGAGGCTAGGGTTGTAGAAGACGTGATGATTAAGTCTAGCCAGGTATCCTCTCCATCATTGTTGTGGTGAGTGGGTTGTAAAGGCAAGATGTGGAGGCTGGCTGACTCAACGACATCACGGAGTTTACGGGAACGACTGGATTGGGGAGGGTTGAGGTTGGTGTTGAAGTCGCCCAGGATAATGAGATGTTCATACTCTGACCCTAAAGATTCCAGTATCGGCTCGATACTGGAGAAATAATCAAGGTCTGGTGGACAGTAGACGACGCCAACAACGGCCTTAGCCCCTCTGACGTCAATCTCAAGGAATAAATATTCTGCAGGTGAAACAGCCGGTGAAGAAGCAAGAATTCTGTAAGGAATGGCACTGCAGAGATAAATTGCGACACCACCACCTCTCCTGCCGACTCGATCATTAAGAATCAGAATAAAGCCGGGAAGAGAGTACGACGTAGAAAGAAGTTCGGGTTTAAGCCAGCTCTCCGAAATCAGGATGGCATGCACATTAGACTCGGAGAAAGCTTCCAGTAAGTCATTATGATGGCTAGGTATGCTTTGAGCATTTAGATGGCAAAAATTAAGCGATGATAGTGATCGCTGTCCAGTAAATGTTTGTCGTAAGCAATCGCCCAATGTGCCCTCAGTAGAACAAAAACTACTGATATCTGAGCTATCGGTAAAATCAGCTAAGAGTCAACATACATGAAGTAAATATAAAATAAACTATTAAATAAATATATAAAATATTATAAAATATATGTATATAAATAATTATATTATGTAAATAAAGAAACAAATAAATTTCAAAGCAAACTGAATGCATCTCTGCACCACCCGCCAGCTCACACAAATGACTAAACATAAAAACAAAACGCAATATTAAACAATTATTGTGCAAAAACAAAACGAAACGGACGACATCGATTTACATTACCTACATACATGATACAACACCAATAAATAAAACAGTAAAAGTTTCCGAACGTTTTTGAACAAATGAACTTGCATTTGATAGTTGTCAGACTTGTCACTGTCACTGTCAGTAGTGTCAGTGCTGCGTTGTAAACATTAAAATATCAAGTGACAATGTGGGTAAAAAACAAGTAACTAATGTAATAAACAAAATATAAACAATATTAAACTGCGCGAGCAACAGAAGACGCCTAACCTCAAGATGATATTGAATTGAAGGAAAAGAAAATAGTATACAGAGACATAAGATAAAAGAAGTTAAAACAGAGAATCATTTACGCTGTTTGGCGCCTGCATTTGATGTGCTAGCACCAGCGGTGCCGCTACTGCTCGACGATCCTGTTCCGGTCCTAGGATGCTTTGCAATGACGGAGTTCAGCTCTTCCATGGTCGTGATCTTATGGCGGCTACCGTCGGATGCTTTAGCCACAATAACGCCATCCTGAGTCCAGCATGCCCGCATGCCAAAGTTTTGACGGGCCTTCGCGAAAACCGCCTGACGAGGCTTTGTCAGGAACTCCTTCAATGATACGGGAGTTCCCTTCAGCCTGGTCTTGGCATTCCAAATGGCTGATCTAGCCTCACCTTTTGTGAACCATGCCAAGATCGGACGCCGGTGATCTTTCCTGGGAACTCCTAGTCTATGGCACACGCTGAGGTCCTGTGGTGTCACGCTGGCGATGGCCAGACTGTTGACCACCTTAAGCACCGAGTCCCTGCAGTCCTCTTTGTCGTCTTCAGCTAGTCCCAGAAATAGTAATGCCTTGCGCCTGTGCCTGGTCTCCATGATGTCGATCGACCGGTGGCACTCATTGATCTGCTTACGCAGGAGACTCAACATTGAGAACATGAGTTCTCTAAACGTGCGAAACTCCTCAGCAACCTTGGACACTGTTTCTTTAGCCGGACCAACCACATGCAGCTGTGCCTCTAGTTCAGCCATTCTTCTTGAAAATAACTCCTCAAGGTTGTCCTGTGCCATCCTGATGTCATCAAGTGTAGACATTATAGTGTACTTCACGTGAAAGTGTGTATCAATTGGAGAGTTAAGTTATGTATGAAGTGCTGGCAGGTGGTGTAGTTAACTGGATTACTTTCACATATACAGTACTACCTTTGTAAGTAGCTTCAGTTTCAACTGTATTCTGACCAATTTGATTGCAAATAAAACTTTAAATCACTTTAAATTAATTAAAATTAAATTACAAATTTTATGATATGTGCTAACTTTTTGACACCTACCGCCCAAAAAAAAGCTTTTTATCGATGATGACTTGAAGAATATTTCCTAACGTTTTTATAAATAGTCTTTTTATCTCTGCTGCCTTTATATACTCTTCAGCTTTATGCTAATTTATAAAGCTGAGGTTTGTTTCGTTGAACGCGCGTGCCTCAGATACAACTGGTTTGATTTAAATCATTTTGGACGGCTCATTTATCGAGGAAAGCTATAGGCTACTGCTACTAGGGTGATATAATATCACCCTAAAAGCCACGGCAGCAGTAGCCGCTTTATTCGCGGGTGCAACTCGTTTTTGCATAATTTACTCCCTGCATTAAAAAGGTATATTTCACCGCGGCAGATCTTTGCCAACATTTAACGAACAGAAGCAAATAATATTCAGGCACAAAACAAAAATGTGTGTCTCTGAAGTCTAAATCGACCCCACAACCACTTCAACCAATACTTTATACTTGCAGTCAGACCACTATTATCTATATTATGTAAGTTTGTATTCCAGCAAATCAAATACTAATGATATCAACTTTGTGATAAAAAATAAATGGAGTATCTAATACATGCTTACCTAGTAACTGCCGAAATCATTGCCACTCACAAATGAAATAATTTATTTATATTCAACAACTAAATTTAAATTAACATATTGAAATAAACCTTAAAAAGTAAAATATAATTAAACCACTTAAATTACTTAACTATCCTAAACCATCGAAAGACAAGAAAAATCCTCCGTTTCTTCGTTAGTAGAAAAGTACATTGTTTTTGCCTATAAAACTAAAAACAAAACTAAGTAAAAAAGTCGATTATATAAGAGCACAGTGAATACATTTTGTATTTCAGAATGATAGTATTATTTTGAACGACGAACGTCATATTTTTAATAACAAGTCTTTATGATAAGTTTCTTCATAAAAATAAAATGTAAATTCAATATTTTCAATAAATTTTGTATGCTCGGTGCTTTGTAGTTCTGTATAAAATTAATAAAGAAAAAACTTTTTACTGAACTATGTTGAAGCTCAAAGGTAATTTTGAAATGACCTTAGCAAACTTATTCGATTGCACATAATAATATGACGTAGTTGTGCCTCGCCGCCTTACTCCGCGCCGTATGTAGGTTCGATTCCCACACGAGACAACGCTTTGTGTGTTCCACAAATGTACTTTGTGTCCGTTTTGTTTGTATCTTATGAAGTGGAGAGGTATACAAACATTCAGTTTGATAATTGCCCGTTTTACAGGATTTTAACTTAGTGTGTCGGTCGTTCTCCTACAAAACAGAAAAACAAACGAGTGTGATTTAGCGAATATTCTTACCAATATTCTGGCGACCCTTAAATAAAATAAACACATAGAAACCGCACTACAATGGCGGTCAAACCCAATATATTTACTTCATTTTGACTTATGATTTTTATCTTATGTAAATAAGAGATAAATAAACAAATGACGTTTCGAATCTTCGTAGGTTATCACTAATTTTAACTTGACTAGTGATGGGCTTACTTAGAATGAATATCGATAAAATTATTGTGTTTAAAACAAATCCTTAGATTTGATTAACTCAGAATGAATATTGAGAGAATATCGATAATGATTAAAATAAATCCCCAGATCTGGTTTACTTAGAATTAACTTCAGTAGAATGTTGATAATTCCTCCATTATTAGTCAAATTAAAACTAATGACAACCTACAAAATTCGTAAGACAAAGTGAAGTAAATAGATTGGGTAAAACTGCTTTTGTAGTGCAGTTTCTTTATTTTTCCTATGTACTAGGGATTATAGTGTTCGCTAGAAAGATCTTGCATATGTCCGTAGCAATGTTAGGCTCTGTTCGTTACTCGGTTCGACAAAACAAAAAACGGGTAATGCTCGCTGTTCTGTTACAAGTGAATGCTCTGGTTTATCAGCACCATTAGGCAAAGGAGAGTGTTCAGATATTGCCCTAGACAGACTAAGAATTGTTTGCAGACGACAGTGGAAGCTAAATTATATTCATCCAGCTGTTCAGGACAAAGCAAATGTCTGACATATGGCCAAGTTTCTTGGCGCTAAGAATCAAACAAAATAATTACCTGCAGATCTTCTCTGGTGGCCTGGAGGCAAGCTAGATACACAGAAGGCTAAAATTGGCCAATATTAGCGAGTGAATTATCTTTACTTTAGCAGACTTCAACGCGGCGTCTTCAAGGCACGATGCACGTGGTAAAGAATTCACAATTTCTCAAAATGTCAGTGTTCAATATATATAATATCACAAATTCTATCAATCGCTCACAAACTTTGCCGGGCAAATCAAAAGCGGCAGTTTTACAAGTTTATCCAAAATTTACAACAAGTTCACATGGGAAGCAAAATGGTGTGATCACAATCAATGATTTGTCAGTTCACAATGTGACCAGAGTCAAAACATAATTACCATACATAAAAAAAAATTCTAAACTGATATTCTCGTTTAATCAATATAGACAATATATCTATTTCAAACAGAGGGCTTGCGTAAGTATTTTGAATCCTGTTTTAAACATGTCTTTTTAGTAAGCGACCAATTCATCTCGTCTACATAATTATATTCTTGAAAATACAGAGAAATTTACAGCTGGGAATTTTAGTTCCATAAATTATTATAGTTTAAAAACGCATTGCCTCTAGGCTAACTGGCAGGTTTTCTCAGAACGTTCCGCCTCCTATCTTGGTATCCCTTCAAGGACATTTGATATATGTATTATATTTCCTGGTAGACTATTTTTGTGTAAATCTATATATGTTTGTTATTTTAGCCAGGAACTTGCTTGAAATAAGTTATTTGTTTAATCTAGCAATTACATACATCGTACTGCATTCGTTTGGTAGTCTTACGATATCCCTTTTCTTTCATATGTCACTTATCTACAAATGTAGCTTTACGAGATATGTATATCTTGGCATTGGCTCACGTCGTTCCAGAGGGAATCCATCACAAGTCTGCTTCCGCATGTCATTCTTTCGCCATACTATCATTAAGGGGTATAAATATTTGTGTGCATGAACATTAATGTTTGTCTTGGTCTGGGTGTTTCTATGTATAATATGTATGTATTTAGAAAAATAAAGTATATATGTATGTTTATCCATTATCTAGTACCCATAACACAAGCTCTGCTTAGCTTGGGACTAGATGGTAATGTGTGTATGTGGTAGAATATTATTATTAAAAAACAAAAAAAACTTCATTGAGGGGACAGTCAGCAACACTTAAATTCGATTGAGCTTTCAATTCGTTTCGCATTTATATTACTGCCCGGTCCGACATATATAATTATTATGCAATTGAATTGATAAGCATTCCTTTGCATTCCGATAATTTCGACGATCAACTCTTACCTATTGTGAATGTGTTTCCCCTGATACCGGTTTTTAAGAAAACACAAGTACTTGTTGTAACTGGCATTTTTATTTCGTACTCACTGTCATTATCATCCTACTAATAGCTATTCCGGAAAAAATACACTTGGTTCTATATCCTTACAGAACCCGTATAAAAATATTGCTCTAAATAAAATTACTGCTCTAGTTCGAAATTGGAGAATTGCAGTGCAAAACCCTTAATGATGAGGCCAACATTGTATTGAAAATACATAAATGTATGAAATATAAATGAGAGTCTTGAATAATGTGCATTGTGACTAAAATCAGAAGTAAAGTAAGGCGGTGGCCCGAAGTGTCCAACCATTATTATGATCGATGCATATATTTTATGCTTCATTCATTCTATCACATCATTCATTCATAGTAGGACGTATAGAGGACTCTTGGACAGGCCTTAATAAAAAAAAAGAAGATTTACATTTAGGTACTTTATGTACTGCGTATTATAACACTTCGATAATATAATTCTGCAGCTAGGAGATTTTATAATCTCAATATTCAAATTTTTTGCAACCAATGGTTTAAAAGTTTTTAATATAAAATATCAAGTATTTTATTCCAATATTTAAACAAATTAACAAACTTTGGTTGCCTAGTACGATTTTCACAACCGTTTTGGATAAAAAATGCGACTGGCATAAATGAATGAGATTTTGCCCCAAATGTAATAAAAAAATCAGCTGTGTTGCAACTAAATGATTTTATTTAAACTGCATCTAATAGGATCAGTGGCAGTAGCTAAAAACTGAGCTTTATTAAGACTTTAAAATGTACTAGTTAAGTAATAGTTTAAATAAACTTTCTTGTCAAGTGCTCATAATATTTTTCTGATTTGTCAACGTTTCCTAAATTATTTATTATTTAATGGTTTCATCAGGTTTTGAGTTAACTAAAGAAACCAAAATTGTAAGAAAGCTACAAGTTGCTGCAATTTAAACATGAATGTGCTTTAGCTTACTTAGGAGCTGAAGAAAGAGATTCGCGCCTGTAGGTTTTTTCGGGCGATACATTGTCAGAATCGTCATTACCTTTGCAATACAGTATTTGCCTGTGTACAGTCTCTAATCCAGTCATATAATTTAAAATAAAATATTTTTTGTATCTCATTCATAAACATAGAGAGCTAACATTAACGTTACGGCCAAGTTTACCAATTTCGTACGCAAGCCAAACAGTGGCGTTAAACAAACCGTGTTGGGTGAACAAAAACATAAAGCTGTTTGTCAGAACTGTATGATATAATATGGTTAGTGCACCAACAGATTCGGACTAACTCATGCGTGGTATTCGTTTGCACGAATTTTAAAACACAATTTTACAGTGGCCGATTTTGTTTGAGTATGTGTACGAAGGTAGTTATTCTATTCTTCGGTGAATTGGAATATTTCTATTAGTTCAGATGTATCGGCCCTGCCTTGTACATTTTCTCGAAAATAAACTTATATTTTTCAAAATAGAATTTCATATCTATTTCAGTAAGATGAAATAAAGATTTTCAAATCTCATTTGTGATGAATCTAGCCAAGTAATAGGTTTGCACATGTGTTACTATATTTTTCTATAAGCTGATTTGTTAATCAATTTTATAAAAAATAATTTTCTCTCTGCCTCTGCTTCGCTTAGATCTTTAGACAATTCTTTTCTTTGAAAGTTTGCATAATTATTTAACATAATAATAAATACTTATTAACATCTTTGACGTCACTTTATACTCACCATTTCGGTATCTTCTCGAAAACTGTACAGTTTTATTTTTCTTTAATAAATTTCTGATAAACCATCGTTTATATCATTATTGTACTATAATCAGCTATTCAGATTTCCTGTAATGAAAGTTTGGCACTGTATTCGATAGACTGTGCTCGGTCGCTCGAATTATGTAGCACTGGTTATATGACTGGGTAAATGTGTGTGTCAGTTCTACCTATATGTTTAGGCATAATAATATATAGAAGTCTTTATATGAAAAAACCGTAAATAATATTTTCCTTTGAACTTAATAAAAAATATTGTATCCACAAAAAAGCACTTAATAAATCACAAAAACCTTTCCAAGTACTTATGTTACCCTTCCACGGCCGTACCAATCAATCACGGAAAAAAATTTGCTGCCAATGACAACTTGTTAACATTTTGTCGATTCAAAGTGACCTTTTTGGCAACACCAGATATAGGCGGCGTCCGGGACCCGCCATTTTAAGATTTACGACCAACACAGCGACATCCATTTTGTTAAAACCTACTCACGTGCAACACGCAAAAGCACTTGACCCGAAAACTCTTGAATGTACCGAAACTACTCAACACGACAGTCGACCGTGAGCCGCTAGGGGACGCAGTAATTAAACAATTTTTATTATTTCACCACACGTTACCCTTATTCTGTGTTTTAACGACGACGTGTTATAGATATTTCTTAAAATTTATTTAATGTACGCCCCTTATTATCCCCCGATTAATTAACCTTATTTGGTTTGAAGTATGAGGCTTCCGAAGTGTCCTAAATTGTTTCAAAGAACGATTTTATTTGTTTTATTTCTTATTGTTATTACACTTTGTTCGTCGTTTTCATTTGTGTTGTAATTAATGTGAAGCAGATGTTCCTTGTCTGTCATTGACGGTCATTTTAAAAGTCACACAGTAGATTGATACGTATGCTTGCAGTTTAGTTCCTTGATACTAGGCTATCGAATTTTAGGCCTTGTACATTATACAATCAATGTTATGCATACATTTCAGGCTTTACTAGAATACTGATACTAATTTATTAATGAATAACCAAAATTATAGAGCAACTGTGGACTATACCAAACAACAAACAATTTGATTATGAAATATCCTTAAATTACCTATAGGCATACTATAGAATGCAGTTCCCGCCGCGTTCTGTTTGTACAAACGCGATAAACTCAAAGACTACCGAACGGATTTTTGTACGGTTTCACCAACACATGGTGTGCTTCTTGAGAAAGGTTTAAGTGTATGGTGGATCCGCAGGTGAGTTTTAGGTATCATCACATAACAAGTGAGCATATTATATAATAATTATATAATATGCTCACGTTAAAGAAACTAGAAGTAACGTCGATTATCGCAGTAAAAATTTACTATAAGGGTAATAGAGAGTGGATTATTGGAAATTCCAAATGAAGTAAAAAGGTCCCACGTGGGCGAAGCCGCGGGGCCCGCGGGCTGGTATTTAATATGTACTGCAACATTTACTTAAAGTTTTTTTAATTTGCTTCTCTTTTATTTTATTACAAATGATTTCAAACAGAATATTTTGTATCTGTCATAACGATTGCCACATATCTTGCCGTCGAGAAAATGTTTCATTTTTATATAAAGCGGATCCTTTTTGTATCGTTGTGTATGCTGTGAACCGTGTCAACTGTTTGCAATGGTTGGAAGAGCATGAGTGTACTATTCCAGACATAATTATGTACCTAACATTGATAACTATATTTCTGAAACATACAGTATTTAGTTTTTTTTTGTTTTTTTTTAATTGTAATTGGCGGCAAACGAGCAGACGGATCGCCTGATTGTAAGCAATTACCGCCGCCCATGGACACAAAGCAACACCACAGGAGTCACAAGTGCGTTGCCGCCCCTTGGGGATGAGAAAAGGGATAGGATGAGGAGTGAGATGAGGGAGAAGGAAAAGGGGATTAGGCCTCCGGCACTCTCACTCACCGAACGAAACGCAACAGTTTAAGTACTGTTACTTTACGTCGATTTTCTGTGAGAGGGTAGAAATTCCCCGGTCGAGCTGGCCCATTCATGCTGAAATCAGCAAGGCTCTACTACCGATACATACATTCATAGACTCACGCCTGTTTCCCGGAGAGGTAGGCAGAGACTACGGAACGTCATTTGCAACAATCCTGGCATATCTCTTTTGCTTCATTCACTCTCATCAAATTTCTCATGCATGCTCTTCGGTTAAGGGTACTTCTAACCTGTCCTTTTTTTAGGATGTCTCCAATCTGGTCAGAGAACGTCCATCTAGGTCTTCCCCTTCCTCCTGTCCCATTCACACTCGACTTATATAATTTCTTGGTCAGTCTACACAGGCAGATTTTGTCTGCTTTTTAAAGGTGTGGAAAATATTGACTCTATATTTATTTAATTCAGGTTATACATACATACATACATACATAGACTCACGCCTGTTTCCCCGAAGGGGTAGGCAGAGGCATATTAAACGCCCACTTTTCGCCAGTGTTTTGATCCCACGTAATAGGTGGCGAGCTTATTGCTGCTTATCGGGATATTTTGTTGTTTGTTTCAGGTTATTAGGCAGTTAATATCAACTGCCAGATAACCTGGATACTATATAGTTCTAACGAGTATTAGGGATATAGTAACATTTACTTCTGTCAAAAACATCTATTGAATGTAGTCGCCCTTAAATTGTTTTAACCAGACCAGTTTATTATGTCACGAAGCTGGGTGAAAAACGTGTTTAATAATATGTCTTTTCTCCTGTCCCGACTTTCTTTTTCACCTGAAGTAGGTATTAAAGAGTCCGGGTGAAGAGATCACACTAGAGTGTAAAGACCTTCTTAGCAAATTATGTATATTAATAAAAATGAAACACCCCGATTTGTTTGCACGCCATAATTTTCAAACGACTGCACCAAATTGGATAAATCTTTCTTTTATGTGTTCGTTATCGTCAAAAAAAGGTTTGTATGAAAATATAAAAATATATGGTGGTATGAAGTTCACCGGATCAGCTAGTAAATTGTTTACGATACTTCAAACCAATCAAACGTCGCTAATTTGTAAATCCACACAGATCTTATGATATCCCTTGGTACTTCATAATATTAATATATTTTACTAATTAAAATAGTGAACACCCATTCAAAAAATGTAATGGTTTAGCTAGTAGGCGGTGGAGTCTAGTTAAGATTACAAAATGAATCTAGAAATATAAAAAGATTAAAAGCAAATATATATTTTATATTTTTTTAAAAGGTTGCGTACATGGAAGCCACCCATAATTACAGTTTTCCTAATATTGTATTGCCCTGCTTTGAACAATAGGGTATTTGACTAAAAAAATCTAATTAGTCCGTCAGTTAGATTATCGAAAAATATTGGATACGTATTTTTTCTTTAGTCACGTACCTAAACAAAAAATGAAGACTACAAACTTCGCTGAAAACTCGTGTGACGTCACTTGCCAGTACACTTTTTACTGGCAAGTGACGTTACAAGCCCCCACTCCTAGACGTTTCTTCATCTTTGATGCGTTTTATCTTCGTAATTTTTTACTGAATTGAATAAAACAAAAAATACGTATCCAATATTTTTCGATAATCTAACTGACGGACTAATTCGATTTTTTTAGTCAAATACCCTATTATATAGTTGAAATGTTTTGACTTTGGCTAGGATATCCTAGCCAACCCCAGATACCGGCGGATATCCTAGCCAAAGCTTAGGCCTTTAGTGTCCTCGGACGGACGGACGTTTCAATTTTCTTACCCGTCACAAAGTATGAAACGTATAAAATTCTAGTGCCGTGGCCTGGATTATGATAAACGTTTTTTGTAACAATCCACTTGACACCGCCGTTAACATTATGGTCATAAATATTTTTATTCCGAATAAAAGCTTGTTAGATTTTATAGCTTGCTGTGTTGCTGGTAGCCCCAAGCGTAACATTTCAATTTACGTCTACAGTATAATAAAATTATGCTCTGTCTCCTGGAAAATAGATAATTAATAGCACGAATAAATCTTATAACTTTTGTCGAGTTTTGTTACTTACCTTATTTATTATTTTATTACGCGCAGAAGTTTTTTATCTCGCCAATTAAGATTTTCGGTTAAGTCGGACGCAAGTTTGGCGAAAGTTTTGGGTATTACAGAACTTAGTGTAAGTATTACGATATTTTGGAACTTAAACTTCTCACGGTACTGTAATAAAATGCAACCAACCAGTGAACCTGTGTTTTATATGTTTAGAAAACCTATATGCTAATGCAGTAGTATTAAAATATTGAAATTAAACTACAGTTTACGGATTTTATCGCGATGTATTGGTTTCACTAAGTTATTACATTTGAAACCAATGATCTAGAAACTAAATTTTTAATTTATTACTAGCCAACGTTTCGAATTCTTTACAGAATTCATGTTCACATGTATTGGTTTCACCAAGTTATTACATTTGTTTCAAATGTAATAACTTAGTGAAACCAATACATCGCGATAAAATCCGTAAACTGTAGTTTAATTTCAATGTGTAACATTCGCGTAAACCCAAGAAGATACTATGTGAACCAGTACGGACTGGAAACAGCAAGAAAAATACGCCGGTTTGAAGATCTACAAACCAAGCGCGCAAGATACATAACATCTTTAAATTTCTTGAAGAGATGCCGGGATCACGATCTCATCCCTACATGCTGCAAGATATCAGCCAAGAACGACATACGTGGGAGCGCTAAGATCTTAAAACAGGCAAGTCAAAAGTTACTCATACAAAAGATCCATGAACACCGAGCTGACTTACGCAGAATAAATAGAAATTTTGAGAATTTATCTAACGAAATATACAGATTGATAACTTCATTTGATTTTAAACAATGCATAGATGCAATAAACAACAGAGAAACATCAAAATATTATGCGTGTAAACGTAACAAAATTCAAAAATTTGAAAAATTACAACAAAAATCAAATGACCAGTACAACATGAAACAGAACGTTTTCGCACGGACCAATCACACGCTACCGTCCGCCCATAGACAAACAGTTGTCAATCTGTCAAAACACGTCATGTTAGATCAAAATACCGAGAAAGTGCTTACCAGAGGTTTAAATTACGCGATAACTCCATCAAGAATACCGTATGAAACCATTGTTTGCAACGTTGAGGATTGCCTAGTGAAGAACAATGTGAGTAAGGAAGATTTCGAGGCCATACGACAGGACGTTTCTGCTGTATTACGTCAATCGAAAGTGCCGGCAAGGAATCTACCAAAGACCGAATATCTCGCACTGAGGAAGTTACAAGCTAGGCCTGAACTTACAGTACTCCGAGCAGATAAAGGAAATGTAACGGTCGTGATGGACACGTTCGAGTATAAACAAAAAATGGAACATCTTTTGTCGGATGAAAGTACCTACAAGATGGTTAAGTCAGACCCTACGAACAAAATATTCAAGCAAACTTGTGATATTGTTAAGAAATACTCCGAAAAACTTAATTTGGACGTGAAATATTTAATACCATCGTGTGTAAAACCTCCTCAAATGTATGGGCTACCGAAAATACACAAGGAAAACGCTCCTCTGCGCCCGATAGTTAGTCAGATAGGCGCACCAACTTACAGACTGGCTCAACACATGGCAAAGATTCTCTGACCGCTCAGAGGCAATACGAGAGCACATGTGAAAGATTCCTACCATTTTGTCAGTGAAATCAAACACCTACATCTCTCTGACAAGGAAACTATGGTTAGTTTTGATATACAGTCATTATTCACGTGCATACCAGTACATGACTGTGTAGAAATTACTAGAAGGAAGCTGACAGAAAACAACATGCCTGAGGAATATGCAGAAATACTCAAACACTGCCTGACAACGGGCTATCTGTTATGGGACAAGAAATACTACATACAAGTAGACGGTGTAGCAATGGGCTCTCCAGTATCGCCTGTTGTCGCTGACATCTTCATGGAGGACTTCGAGGTGCGAGCCCTGCAGACTGCCACCATCACACCGAGGTTCTACAAGCGGTATGTAGATGACACTTTCACAATTTTACCAACAGATAGTGTTAATGCTTTCCTAAACCATCTTCATTCTATTAATAACCAAATACAATTAACAATGGAATTAGAGGCAAACAATTCTTTTGCTTTCTTAGATGTACTTGTCATCAGGAATAAAAACAACTCCTTAAGCCATACTGTGTAGGTATAGAAAACACACCCATACAAATAGATACTTAAACGGTGAATCTCACCACCATCCTAAACAGTTAGCTACTGTAGGAATGTCTCTGTTTCAGAGAGCCCGCGGGATCTGTGAAAAGAAACACCTGGACGCTGAGCTTCAACATGTCAGGCAAGTTCTGCAAGACAACAAGCTCCGACCGCCGCGCCACTGTCACAGATCCCAGAAGAAAGAAAAACCAGCCACAGTAGAAAGACAACCTGCTGTCCTCCCATACATCAAGGGCGTGACCGACAAAATTGGCTACATCTTGAAGCGAGCTTCTATCAAAACTTACTACAAGCCGCCAACGAAGATCAGTCAATTATTACCATCTGTCAAGTGTCAGTTACCCTTGCAAGAGGCCGGTGTCTACAAAATTGACTGTGAATGTGGGCTCTCATACATTGGACAAACCAAGAGAAGCGTAGGCATTCGACTCAAAGAAAATATAGCTGACATAAAACATAAACGCTCAACAAAGTCTGCTGTGTGTGAACATGTGGAACAAGGACCCAACCACTACCTGCGATTTGATGAACCACAGATACTCGCAAAAGAACACCGTTTTCTTCCAAGGATGATACGAGAGGCTATTGAAATTAAAAAACACCTTAATTTCAATAGGGAAGATGGTTGGAATGTTCCTCCAGCTTGCGACCCTGTCATAAGGCTAATGAAACCCAAGAAGGACAAAGTCAACAGAAGACCTAAGGACACTGTGAGCTCATTCTGCGTTAATAGTAACACCAGTAGATGAAAAATGTTCGGGTACTTTGAGATAACTTATACATTCAAGAAAAAGACAAATATCACCTCAGTCTGCCGTGAACATGAATTCTGTAAAGAATTCGAAACGTCGGCTAGTAATAAATTAAAAATATAGTTTCTAGATCATTAGTTTCAAATGTAATAACTTAGTGAAACCAATACATCGCGATAAAATCCGTAAACTATAGTTTAATTTCAATGTGTAACATTCGCGTAAACCCAAGAAGATACAGTATTAAAATATATCTAGAACATTATAACTTTCATTTTAAGCATCTTATTTTGTTAACACAATCTGTTCTCAGAGTACATAATACTATGTACTCTGAGAACAGATAGATTACTAGAGAGATTACCTACATCAGAATTTTGTAAATATATGTATTTACAGGTCAAACCTCAGTATAATCTGTTTATCCTTCTACGAAGATTATAAACTTAGATTGCTATTGTTTGTTAGGATAATAGCTATTCTAGAGAAACACCTTCACTGCGTAAAAGCCCAGTGTATTTGTGTCACCGCTTTCCATTCATAGGTATATTGTAACAGATGGTGTTCAAAATGGCGCTAGCTACACTGCCAAGGTAAATCGGCCAAAAACTGTCACTGATAGATATAGTTCACATAATGTTCTTTAAAAAGGATATAATCGGATTATACGTAAAACCACGATTCTATAAGCCTTCAATCCTCTGTGCACTGTACCTATGCAAACTATATCAACAATTTTCAGCAAGTATATTTACTAACAAAAATTGTAAATTGTATGTATGTTAGTATGTAAGGTATGTATCTTAATATAAATATGTATGTCAACCCATTGCCTAGTACCCATAGCACAAGCTCTGCTTAGTTTGGGACTAGATGGTGATGCGTGTATAATATATGTATTGTGTATGTAGTTATTTAAATAAGCCAGGGGGTGCTTCTGTCTATTGGTCTGTCCGACCATTAGACAGGGCTTCGGGTACGCGCTCCCGGCTCTCAAAGCTACTGTATTCACTACCCTATGTCCTTCCAGTGACTACAGTACCAACGCCTACAAACCCCTTCTTCCTTATCATACATCCTATCCATTTACCCCGTTTCTCCTATCAGGAGAAATAGGACCTTTACGACGAAAACATTCCCAAGGCGTCAGGCGTCAGGCAGGTGGCCGGCTAGTAAAATCCATGCCAAAACTATTTGCAGTATGGCCACGTATGTTAATGAGTGCGATAGTGTTAGGGCGTTCCCCGCAGGCGACGCGCAGGGGCAGCACCCGGCACCTGCGAAAAGTATGCAAGGGTTGTTGCACTTCTCCGGACGAGTGCAACGTAAGAAGCAAGCCTGTGACGTAAGGGTGAGGTATGCAAGTTTGAATGTAGGTACGATGACTGGACGGGCTAGAGAGTTAGCTGATGTTTTGAAAAGAAGACGAATAAATGTGGTATGTCTGCAGGAAACAAGATGAAAAGGTACGAAAGCTAGGGAGATCGGAGAAGGATACAAGTTTTATTATTGTGGAAGTGGTGGGAAAAGAAATGGTGTGGGAATTGTGTTAGACGAAAATCTGAAAGATGGGGTGACATGTGTAAATAGAATTAATGACTGATTGATTGCTGTGAAAGTGATATTGCAAGATATTATTCTGAATGTGATAAGTGTGTATGCCCCTCAGGTAGGATGTGATGATTGTGAGAAAGAGAAGTTTTGGATGGATTTCGATAGCATGATGATGGATATTCCGGAGAATGAAGAGATAATTGTGGGAGGAGATTTTAATGGTCATGTGGGATGAACAAGTGGAGAGTATGGAAGAGTACATGGAGGCTGGGGTTTGGGCAGCCGAAATAGAGAGGAGAGAGAAGAAATTCTCCAAGCGGCTGCCGCTTTTGATCTTGTAGTGGCTAACACTTGGTTCCAAAAAAAGAGCAACACCTGGTTACCTACAACAGTGGCCGCCATATGACCCAGATTGCTTATTTTCTGCTAAGGCGTAAACGTATCAACTGGGTCAAAGACTGTAAGGTGGTACCGGGAGAAGACTTAGTCTCACAGCACAAACTCCTGGTGGTCTAATTAAAAATTCGGCTGAGCTCGAAAAGGACCAAGGAGCAGCTAACCCCAAAAGTGAAATGGCATATGTTAGAGAAGAATGAATGTGCAGTAGAGTTCAGAGATAGAGTGGTAGATAAAATGATTGAGATGGGCGATATGAAGGATTGCAGCGTGAATGAGAGTTGGGAGGAGATGAGTAAATGTATGAAGTGCGTGGCAAAAGATGTTTTAGGTAAATCGAAAGGAAAACGTATGAAAGATAAGGATACCTGGTGGTAGAAAGAAGAAGTACAGAGTGTGCTCAAGGAAAAGAAAGCAAGGTTTAAGGAATGGCAGCTGATGAAAGAAGGTAATGACTGGTTGAAAGAGAGTAAGAAAAATAAGTATGATGAATGTGAGAAAAGAGCTAAAAAAGCTGTTGCCTTAGCTAGAGCAAAAGCCCTTAACGACCTATACGGTTTACTTGAGAAACTCGAGGGCCAAAAGTATTTATACCGACTGGCTAAGGCAAGAGAGAGAAAGGCGAGGGATGTATCCCATATCAAGTGTATGAAAGACGAAACAGGAGTGGTTCTTACGGAGGATGATAGGATTAAAGAAAGATGGAAGACATATTTTGAAAAGTTAATGAATGAAGAGAATGATTGGAGCAAAAAGCTTGAGAACAAGGCGAAGAATATTGGACTAGTGAATGTAATATAATAATGCGAATAAGTAAGGATGAGGTAAAACGGGCTGTGAGTGGAATGAAGAATGGGAAAGCATTAGGACCAGATGGAATACCAGTAGAAGCATGGAAGGTGTTAGTGGAGGATGGATGGGTGTGGCTGACTTTATTCTTCAATAAGATGCTGCATGAGGAGACAGTACCCAAGGAACCATTCCTTGGGTACTGTCTCCTCAGCAGTTACCTAGTGCCTTTTTTTAAAAATAAGGGAGATGTCCAAGAATGCAACAATTATCGGGGAATAAAGTTAATGCCCCATAGTATGAAAGTATGGGAGAGAGTAATTGAGCGACGTTTGCGAGCAGAGAGTGTGATTTCACGCAACCAATTCGGTTTTATGCCTGGTCGAGGTACGGTGGATGCCATTTTTGCACTTCGCCAAATTTGTGAAAAATACAGGGAGGCGCATAAAAATCTACATAATATGGTATTCGTTGACCTCGAAAAAGCATATGACCGGGTACCGCGTGAAGTTTTGTGGTGGGCCCTCAAGAAGAAAGGAGTGCCTGAAAAGTACCTGAAGTTGATCCAAGCTATGTATGCTGAATGCCACACGCAAGTCCGGTCCGCAGCTGGAATCACATCCAGATTCGATGTGGCTGTAGGCTTGCACCAAGGGTCGGCTCTTAGTCCTTACCTCTTCTTGTTGATTATGGATGCCATATCATCGGACATACAGGAAGAGGCACCCTGGTGCATGCTGTTTGCCGACGACATCGTCCTGGTAGTAGAAAGTGGACAAGAGGTGCAGAGCAAGCTGGAGGAGTGGCGGCAGAGACTGGAGAACGTAGGCCTTAGGATAAGCAGAACCAAAACTGAATACATGTTCTGTGACTTTGGCGGCCTCTCTAGTCCAAGCCCGGTTACACTCGGCGGTATACCCCTACCAGTATGCTCCGACTTTCGCTACCTCGGTTCACTCCTGCAACACGACGGCGAAATTTACCGAGATGTTCGGCAAAGGATCAACTCAGGATGGATGAAATGGCGACAGGTCTCGGGCACAATATGCGATCCTAAAATGCCTTTGAAAATCAAGGGACGCATATATAAGGCGGTTATAAGGCCTGTCGTATTGTATGGAGCTGAGTGTTGGGCTACTAAGAAGATGGATGAAAAACGATTACATGTGGCAGAGATGAGAATGTTGCGATGGATGTGTGGAGTTACGAGAATGGATGAGATTAGGAATGAATACATGAGAGGTAGTCTGAAAGTGGCGCCTATAGACGAGAAAGTGAAAGGAAGTCGTTTAGCTTGGTATGGACATATCATGCGAAGAGATGATATGTATGTAGGTAAGCAAGTGATGAATATGAAGGTAGAGGGATGGAAAGGGAGAGGGAGGCCAAGGAAAAGATGGATGGACTGTGTGAGGATGGATATGAAAGAGAAAGGGGTAAATGATCAGATGACGGATGACAGAAAAGAATGGAAGCGAAAGACGTACTGCGCCGACCCCAAATAGATTGGGACCAGGGCAAGAAGATGATGATGTAGTTATTTAAATAAATTGAATTATTGGATTTTATGAATTTAAAATTAATAAAATAACCAAGCTGTTTAAGTGATTTAGCAGATCATTCTTGATTAAAATCATTTGCTAGATACGTCTATGTCGGCGATAAGCCAGGGTTATCGTGTCCAGACTCCATTATAATAAAAACACTCACGTAATATTACTTGGTTTATTTTCAGACAATTTCTAGCACAGAATTGCACAGAATTGAATTAAAATGCGAACTACAGTCCTTTTTATAAACTAACCGTCATTACACTTAATGTAACGTTTAACAACTCCTTTTCAACATATAATTGAAATTACTGTACGATTAATTATAAACTAATCAAAAATCGACATTAATATTGTAATGGATTTTGCACAACACCAAATTATTTATTTTACACGAATAACAAATTTATTTTATTAACCAAACGCTGCTTTACAACATTGTCAACAGATGGCGCTATCAACAGGATGCAAATATAAACGCATGTTATTTATTACCGTAAAAATAAGTGTCAGAATAATGTTATTTAATACTAATTGATTTTACTTTGAAAGTTCTGGAGTTATCTTAATAACTAAGCGATAAATTAAATACCCAATCTTTATTAAACAGTTAAGCAGCCAATACAATGTCTAATATTATAAAGTACTGAAATTCTCAGTTCTGTGTTCACAAATAGTTATTTAAATATCAATCTTAAATATTTTTAACATTTTCGTAACAATATAATCATTATATATGTTAGAGGGAATAAAATTATTTCATTGTTTCGTATGGCAACACTACTAAAATGCCTTAGATTCAAAGTGTGAGCTGTCAAGTGTCAACTGTCAACTGAGACGTCATTCTCACTGTCAGTGGTGCGTTCGTTCACTTGCTCTCTGAACGTCGCCTGCGCCGGGTGTGCGCACTGACTGCTAAAAATATCAAGATGGCGGACACTCACAGTGAACACGTGGATCCTAATCCGTTTGAATCTGCGACAGCAGCGGTGGGATTGCTCCCAAAATCACCCTGCGTGCCTACTGCGGTGCCTGCTACGCAAAATCACGAATATTTTACGCCAGAATACGAAGCTCGAGAAAATAGGGCGCCGGGTCCGTCGACATCACCTTACGATGGACAAGGCGTGCCTCCGCCTGAAGCATGGACAACATTCTTCCGAAATATGATGGCGGGCTTCGAGAATTCTCACCAGAGGTCCTCCGCAAGCATCGTGGATTCGAGGAAGCTAAAGGCAAGCGAAATCTATCTACCCTCATTTGATCCAGATGTTTGTCAATATACCGCGGCGCAGTGGTGTGAAGAGATTGAACACCATATGAAGAACAATTCGTGGACGGATTACGAAACCAGGAACGCCGCCTTCACCCACTTACAGGGACGTGCCAAAAAGTGGGCCACACATTCGTACCCTTTGTGCAAGACCTGGGGCGAGCTGAAGGAGCGGCTCACTCGTCAGTTTGTGTCAACTAGGAGGTTCTACGATTTATTTCGCGACATGGTGGAGTACAAAAGCGACCAGGCGGCCACATACGTCGAGTATTGTACCAACAAGTTGGCGCTGATAGACCGGCTGGACACTGGCTGGGGTGAGTCCAACAAAATTGAAGTGGTGATTTTCGGAATCACGGACGTACAGGTACGCACAGACTTACTTAAAAATACACCAACTAGTTTTGAGACGCTCGAGAGGCATTTAAATACGTATCCTAACATTAAGAATCTTAAGCGTCGTTTCGATACAACGCGGAGTGAACATGAGAATTGTAAGCGACCTAAATTTAGTGAGCCATCTATGGACCGTCGGTGTCATTATTGCAATAAGATTGGACATTTGAAACGACATTGCTTACTGTTGCGTAATAAAAATAAAAGTGATAGTGCTACCCACTCTCTTGTGTCTGCAGATAAATCTAGTGACAAGCCAACTACCCTCCAATGTTCGTACTGTCATAAATCTGTACATTCTGAATCTACCTGTTTTACAAAGCAACGAGATGAAAAATCTAAAGACTCTAAAGGCTTTAAGTCCCAAACAAAATCGGTCAATGTTTGTTCACCCTCTAATGACTCTTTGATTGAAATATGCTTGGGTGACTATTCTTTACAAGCATTAATTGATAGTGGTTCAGAGTGTTCACTTATTAGAAAAGAGATTGCTGATTGTTTACCAGATAAGAAACAGATTGCGTTTACACGCCTCACGGGTATTGGCTCCGTACCGTGTTACTCGTTTCGGAAAATGACCACTTATGCTGAATTTGATGGCTTCCATACTGAGATATCATTTGTCATTGTCGACTCACATTTGCTTCCGTATGATGTAATCTTAGGTAGAGAGATATTTAAAACGCCCAGTTTGATTTTCACCCTTAATAGTGAAGGTGCTAAAATTATACGTGATGCTAGTGTCATTAACTGCCTCGCTTTGAACATAAACACAGAGTTAGATAAAATTAACACTGACCTGACTGAACAAAGTGATATTCATAGGTTGAGGTGCATTTTGGAAAAATACAAAAACAATTTTACCAGTGGTAATTCTAACACAACGGTTAATACGGGAACCATGCAAATAAAATTAAAAAACCCTGACAAGATTGTACAACGTCAGCCGTATAGGTTAGCCCCTTCTGAACGAGCTATAATGCGAGAAATAATTGCCGACTTAGAAAGAAAAGGTATAGTGCGTGAGAGTTCTTCGCCTTTCTCTAGCCCGGCTCTACTTGTTAAAAAGAAAGACGGGTCCGACCACCTTTGCGTTGATTTTAGGGAGCTTAACTCCAATACCGTGCGTGATAGCTACCCTCTGCCTTTAATATCAGAACAAATTGATGCTCTTGGGCAGGCGTCTTACTTCTCTATTTTAGATATGGCCTCAGGGTTCCACCAAATTATGATGGCATCCCAGAGCGACATCGAAAAGACCGCGTTTATCACCCCGAATGGTGTTTGGGAATACCTGAAAATGCCGTTTGGGCTTTGTAACGCACCTTCCGTGTACCAAAGAGCGATCAATAAAGCGCTTAAAGGGCTAAAGGACAAGATAGCGCTGGTTTACATTGATGACGTTCTGGTATTTTCAAAAACCAGAGAGGATGCCTTCCAAAACCTTGACCAAGTATTATTTGCTCTATCGCAAGCTGGTTTTGCTTTTAATTGGAGAAAATGCTCCTTTCTTAGATCTTTGATCGAGTATCTAGGCTACGTAATCGCTAACAACGGCATCAGGCCTAACCCTGAAAAGATAAGAGCTTTAGCCAACGCGCCCTTGCCAACGTCCGTAAAGGAGTTGCGTCAATTTAATGGCCTCGCTGGTTATTTCCGAAAGTTTGTGCCTAACTTTTCTTCTATCATAGCGCCTCTGTATGCCCTTACAAAAAAAGACGCGAAATGGATCTGGACTTCCGAACATACGAAAGCCCATGCCACGGTGGTAGGACATTTGACTTCTGCACCCGTTTTAACGATATTTGACCCCAATAAACCAATCGAACTACACACAGATGCGAGTTCGATTGGGTATGGAGCAATATTATTTCAGAAAGTTGACAATCAATTAAAAGTTGTCAGTTATTTCAGTCAGAGAACAACAGACGTAGAGAGTAGGTATCACAGTTATGAATTGGAAACTCTTGCGGTATTTAAGGCGTTGAAACATTTCCGACATTACCTCCTCGGTCGAGAGTTTAAAGTCATTACGGACTGTAACGCATTAAAGGCATCGCGTCACAAACGTGAACTTTTACCTCGCGTGCATAGATGGTGGGCGTACATGCAAACTTTCGACTTCGAAATAGAGTATCGAAAGGGTGAAATAATCCCACATGTAGATTATTTAAGTCGAAACCCCACTGACTGCAGGGAGGTAAATGTTTCGCGTGTAAATTGTGAGTGGTTGCAGGCCGAGCAAAAACTAGACCCAGACATCAATCGAATTATAGAGTCCATTGAAAATGACACAATAAATGCGGACCTTCGTTCTTCTTATACTTACAAGGATAATTTATTACACAGAAACTTCCAAGTAGATAATAAAACTCTTAGTCGCGTTATAGTTCCTAAAAATTTTCGTTGGCAGTTAATTCAAAGGTTTCATGACGAATTAAAACATCTTGGCTGGGATAAAACTTTGTCCAAAATAAGAGAACATTTTTGGTTCCCCAACATGTCCTCTTCTGTGAGAGCGTATGTCGACCACTGTTTGCCATGTAAAATAAATAAGAACCCTTCTGGCAAAAAGCAATCTTCCTTACACCCTATAGATAAAATTGCAGAACCCTTTCACACCATTCACATAGACACCAGTGGCAAACTGACTGGTGGAAGGGCTTCTAAGGAGTATGTAATTGTTATTGTTGATGCTTTCACTAAGTTTTGTTACTTAACTATCGTTAAAGATCTAACCTCAAAATCTGCTTGTGAAGCTCTTAGAAATTTTGTTCACATATTTGGGACACCCAGACGTATCATTTCCGATCAAGGCACCTCGTTTACTGGGAAAGAATTCCAAAGCCTTTGTAAAGATTGGTTTATCGAACTGCATGAAATTGCCAGTGGTGTTAGTCGCGCGAATGGACAGGTAGAGCGGATAATGTCGGTGCTAACAAATTGTTTTACAGTAGCTGAAAACCACGAAAACAGATCTTGGAAATCAGTTATTGGGGAAGTCCAACTAGCAATAAATTGTACCGTGTCTAAAAGTACCGGAAAAAGCCCTTTCCAGTTATTATTCGGTTGTAACAAGAACCCGCCCAAACTGAATTGCTTCAGTATCGATCCTGAGACTGACAACGAACGGGATTTGACAGAATTAAGACAAATTGCTAAGAGTAGGATGGACGAGCAGGCAAAGGGAGATAAAATACGTTTTGACGCTAATAAAGCCGCTGTTCGACCCTTTGTATTAGGTGACTTGGTCCTAGTTCAAAAACCACGAATTATTAACAAATTAAGCGAAAAGTTTAATGGCCCATGCAAGATTACTAAAGTCTAGTATCTTCTTGGGTTTACGCGAATGTTACACATTGAAATTAAACTACAGTTTACGGATTTTATCGCGTTTTCTGGTTACTTTGTCCTTCTTGGGTTTCATTAGCCTTATGACCCTGTCATAAGGCTAATGAAACCCAAGAAGGACAAAGTAACCAGAAGACCTAAGGACACTGTGAGCTCATTCTGCGTAAATAGTAACACCAGTAGTTGAAAAATTTTCGGGTACTTTGAGATAACTTATACATTCAAGAAAAAGACAAATATCACCTCAGTCTGCCGTGAACATGAATTCTGTAAAGAATTCGAAACGTCGGCTAAAATAAATTAAAAATATAGTTTCTAGATCTTTAGTTTCAAATGTAATAACTTAGTGAAACCAATACAACGCGATAAAATCCGTAAACTATAGTTTAATTTCAATTACTAAAGTCTGTCCAAACGAACGTTATGTGGTTGAGCCACTATCTGGGGGGCGGGCCCAATATGTGTGTCACGAAAGACTGCGTAAATTCCCCGCTAGTTTACCTCAACTTTCAGAGTGTATTGATGATGTCGAATGCAAAGATGATTAATTGTATTCTAATCTTATTTTATGTTATAATTTGTATGTTGATGTAACATAATGTGTGATTACTTTATCCAAATACGCGTTTTGTGGTTTGGTTGATTGAGCTCTTGTGTTAATAAACAATGATTTATTGTTAAGTAAACAAAATGTTTTACTCGCGCGCTGAAAGCTAGTACGCTTTGACGGATTAGATGGGTTGGAAGCATTACCGCTTTGCCCAAATAATCAGCTGAAAGCTATCACGCTTTGCAATGGATTGGGTCTATGCCTGTTTCGACCCATAACAGGTGTTGAAAGCTTCAACGCTTTGCAATGTGTATGGAGTACTATGCCCAGTTAATGCTGAAAGCTCTAACGCTTTGCGGTTAGACAGAGTGCTTATATGCTGAAAGCTTTAACGCTTTGCGGTTAGACAGTGATTATATGCTGAAAGCTTTAACGCTTTGCGGTTAGACAGTGATTATATGCTGAAAGCTTTGACGCTTTGCGGTTAGACGGAGTACTAATATGCTGAAAGCTTTGAACGCTTTGCTTTGTGTAAACTGCTCGAAAACATTTTGATTGTGTGTGTTGTTACGAAACACTGCCCCTTAGCCTGTGTGCATCATCGAATAGCAACGCGAGACCGCGTTGATGCGCAGAATGGCCGTGTTAGAGGGAATAAAATTATTTCATTGTTTCGTATGGCAACACTACTAAAATGCCTTAGATTCAAAGTGTGAGCTGTCAAGTGTCAACTGTCAACTGAGACGTCATTCTCACTGTCAGTGGTGCGTTCGTTCACTTGCTCTCTGAACGTCGCCTGCGCCGGGTGTGCGCACTGACTGCTAAAAATATCAAGATGGCGGACACTCACAGTGAACACGTGGATCCTAATCCGTTTGAATCTGCGACATATATTAATTTGCGCCCATACGGCCATTCTGATCCAGCGCGCTCCTCGCGCTGATTATTTAACAGTTACAGAATAAACAGCATAACTAACAAAATTAATGAATATAAAATTTACATAAATAGGCGTTTATCATACAGAAAAAACTAAAAGTTATTTACAAGGCTTCACCTAGTCATAGGATCTTAGCCTGTGGCATGCGTCACCCATCACGGGATCTAACAAACAATGCTTCACCCATGGCTAAGCCGATTACGGCATCACCGATTACGGGATCTAGCAAACAACGCTTCACCCATGGCTAAGCCAACTCGTGGCATCACCAATTAAGGGATCTAGCGCACACAGGCATCACCAACATAGGGATCTAGCCCACAAACGGCATCACCCACATAGGGTCGATTTAGCCCACGCGGCATCACCCATCACGGGATCTAGCCAACACACGGCATCACCCATCACGGGATCTAGCCAACACACGGCATCACCCATCACGGGATCTAGCCAACAAGACCAGGATCAAGGATACGCATGGTGGCCAGCCAGCGTTTTGGGAAGGATGTTGAATAGGAAAAATAAAATTTTACTCAAACACATAAATGCAAAATTTGCCTCATAAACACATCAATGCATATACATAAAATATTTATCATCGTTCGTCATGATCAGTTATATCAATACAATGCAATTACATAGGTAGGTCCAACAACGACAGTGGAGGAGGTAGAGGACCCCCCACGTAAATCGGTATCTGACGAATCCTCCGCCCATACGGTTAAGCTGCTCATACAGTTGTTGATGTTGATCAGCAACAAAGGTTAGCAAACAATGCTTGACTCCAGCTCAGTACAGCACTCATTCGGCATGTGCGCGCGTAGCGCACACACAAAACCACTGACGTCAAAAGGGTGGGCCACCGTCATCCATACATACCAATCAGTAAGGGACCGCTCGTCCATCCTCTCCTCACACCAAGGTCAGGTCATCTGTTAGGATGCCATCATCAACCTGCAACACTCAAAAGACAGGTGGTGGGCAACATTTCCCACCCAAATATTAGTTCCATGAACCTTCGTAACTGTAGATGAAATAAAGTTCGACTCTTACAAAGTGGTCCGGTCTATTAAGCTATATCTATATATCAGGCATGTTCAGCCCCCCTATAGTTATCTTAGCCACAACAGTGTTGGAGCCTATATTTTAAGCATAAGGTAAAATACAAAAGACACTGAATTTTCTCAGGTTCTGTCTGACAGTGCCATTTTAGATAATCTTAATATATAAAATCCTTGCGTTACTGACTGACTGACAGACACGCTACAGCCGAAACTATTGGGCGCAGGAAGGTGAAATTTGGTATGTATGTTCCTTGGGGACCGAAAGGGTGCACTACGAAGGGATTTCCCGAAATTCTCACGGGATCGGCCAAAACGGGTAAATTAAAAAAAATGCAGGCGTAGCTGCTGGCGTCCTCTAGTCAAATATAAAGTTATCAGGAGACCCATATTTTGCAGTTTAGATAAAACAGTTAAAACTTAATATATTCAAAATTAGTTTTATCCACATCGAACAGGAAAACAAAATGGCAAAGACAAAGAGAGGCCTATGTTTAGCCGTGAACAGTCGGACTGTTGGTGATAAATATGAAATAATTTCAAACCATGCAGATCCAAGGATTTCGAAAATACTAGTGCTACAATTATTATTCATGTATGAACATGAATAATCCAATATTGAATATTTTTAGGCATAGTGCAAGCTGTAAAATTGTTGAACTGTTTGCCAACTGAGCCATAAAAGAGAAATTTACAAGCTACCAATATTACAAAGCAAGAGTAGTGCCGTCTTATTTCTAAAAATGATTCCACTCAGCTTATAAATTTACTACAATAAACCATAAAAGTTAATTGTATAGAATTATTTGTGCCGACCATTAATTATAAAATACCAACAACACTCAGTTGTTGGTATTTTATAATTAATTCAACATTTTATTTATAAAAATAGACATGAAATAAAAATGAATGTTTTTATTTATCATTTGTCTACTCTTTCATTATGTAATTCAACTTTAATTTTATGTATTGTAAACTGACTAATCACAACTGACTTCGAAATAAAGCATGAGTAGTCGACACAATTACTTTTATTGGCTAAGAATAAATACTGCTAAATGGGAAAAGAGATAATATGGATTGTCACATTATGTTCTTTAAACCCACTTATCATTATCCTAATAATCATACTCCTAACTGTCTTGCGTCCCAAAAGAGCTAACCAATAAGGTTGGCACTAAATTTTATTGGTTTATCACTAGTTGTCATCTTGAATATAGGTGCAACTTAAGTTTGCAAATGAACTCACAAATAAATTAAATTGTATTTCCCAAGTGTGTATTTACCAAACACTAAGGCTTGGTATTTATAAAAGACTAGCAGTCACCTTAAGACTTTCAACCTAAAATGCTTAGAGATGGACTTTTATAAAACCTAAGTGAGTGCATATGTCCATAAAGAAATCTACTGTCCAGATCCCATGTTTCTAGCTTCAGTAGTTTGGGTTATGCAAGGACTTATCATGGTCGGAACAAATAATTCTATACAGGTATAAAATTAAGCGACAAATATTAAGATATGTTGGGTTACCTTGTTTTATAACCTTAACTTGTGCTGCAAGTTGACAGTAAGAATTTCAACATAATGTTAAAATGAAATCATTAAGGCACCTATAGAGTCCACAAATATATAATAAAACCTATTTTGTAACTTTACAAATATTAGCTTTAAAAATGTGTATCACAGATTTATTTTTATATCTACCTTCAGAATATATCTGTACTAATATAATAAAACTGAAGTTTGTTTTGTTGAATGCACTTATCTGTGAAACTACTGGTTTTATGCAAATAATTATTTTTGTGGTGGATAGTCATTTATCAAGAGAGGCTTCATATAACCGCGCCGTGAGCACTAGCCATAAGTAATGCAGTTAGTTAGCCTTATGTAATGTGTAACCAAGGGCTATAAATAATGTTTTGATTTCTTTAATGTTTTACTATTGGGATAACCTATTGACTACCAATTAAATTCATATTCAGCACATCAATTAGCTTATCTAAACTGAAAGCAAATCAGGTAATTTATACAATGGATCTATATCAGAGCGTCAACTTGAAAAGGGCAGTTATACCGTTCTTTACTAATAATTACATTAGTAGAACCACATAACAACAAAGCTACTTTCTCTTTCTTGTGTAGATAAGTAAGTTTTACAGAAAGTTTCCGACATGGCCTAACGATTAATAAACAGACAAGAGCCCCAGCCGACGCACGGCATAACATGACTATAAGCACAGTAGCACCGCTATGTACCAAACATGGATAAACGACATTTACCTATAAGTTCTATTTGGGGTGTAACGTTCGTAATTTTGACTGTATAATGTTTATCTGGTAATCCTTACGGGGACAGTAGTAATCGTGTAAGCACCATACTTTATAAAATTAGGATGTTTCTCAAAAACTCTAATCAAATCAGCTCTGGATAAATACCTCTGGTCAGTGCATCAACAACCCGCATCTGCAACTTCTGGTAGCACTCGGAGCAGAACAGCGTTCACGCCACAGCACACGTAGTAGTCGCTCTGTCGCTCTCACTCGCACGTGGCCTCACGTGAAGTGTAGACGTGCTCGCCATAACTCCGACACACCGTGCGGTCTTCGATCAGGGTTGACTAGCGCCAAACACGGCTTCCAAGCGCTTGTCGCATCAGTCTTCAGGTCATCATTGGTAATGGCGGCCAAGGCAAGAGATCCATCATTCTCGCGCCAACCGTAGATCCCGAAGTCTCTTAGGGGGCGTTTATCCCAACGCTGCTGTCCGCGATAAGCCAGGGTTATCGTGTCCAGACTCCATTATAATAAAAACACTCACGTAATATTACTTGGTTTATTTTCAGACAATTTCTAGCACAGAATTGCACAGAATTGAATTAAAATGCGAACTACAGTCCTTTTTATAAACTAACCGTCATTACACTTAATGTAACGTTTAACAACTCCTTTTCAACATATAATTGAAATTACTGTACGATTAATTATAAACTAATCAAAAATCGACATTAATATTGTAATGGATTTTGCACAACACCAAATTATTTATTTTACACGAATAACAAATTTATTTTATTAACCAAACGCTGCTTTACAACATTGTCAACAGATGGCGCTATCAACAGGATGCAAATATAAACGCATGTTATTTATTACCGTAAAAATAAGTGTCAGAATAATGTTATTTAATACTAATTGATTTTACGTTGAAAGTTCTGGAGTTATCTTAATAACTAAGCGATAAATTAAATACCCAATCTTTATTAAACAGTTAAGCAGCCAATACAATGTCTAATATTGTAAAGTACTGAAATTCTCAGTTCTGTGTTCACAAATAGTTATTTAAATATCAATCTTAAATATTTTTTACATTTTCGTAACAATATAATCATTATATAATAATTTGCGCCCATATCTACGTATCGACTACGAAATTACTAGATTTTAGTAATTTTATGAAGATATTCGCTTTAACTAATTAAGAACTAAACATTTGGTATCAAAATTGCGTACATTCTACACATGTGTCTCTGTATATATAAAATGATTATATAAAAGGGTGCGTAGAAGGCATGACGATGCGGATGAAACTTAAACCGGGGACCAAGTAGTAAAGTCTTTCTCCGAGGTAGGTACTTAAGTCGAGAGCGCTACGGAATCTGTAATGGCTTCGTGACGAAACTCGCGATATTCTCAATAACATACCTACACCGCCAGTTTAGGTAACTATTTACTTTGATATTTATTTTTAATGACTTGTAACGGATTTGTATAGCTGGATTTCATGGGAGTTTTAATCTAATTTATACGTATCTATAAAACTGAAATACGTTTGGTACCTGTATATGGTTATTAAAAATACCTAAAGTTTTAAGAGCAGACCGCATGTTTTAGCGCAAGTAATCGATTTCGAATTATAAACCGTCATATTAGATTGTAACTGTTTTAGGTGTTTCATTTGCTAGATTATGAATATTTGGTTTCATCAACACATAAACACATTTTTTCTTAATAAAGTAGTGAAGTTCCTCTTCCATTAATAAGGGGATTAACATTTAAACCCAAGGCCACAAATCCTTCTCAACTGTATAAGCATCTTAAGGAAATTTTAACCCGTGTTTCGGTTTCAAGGTTTGACTTTGCCTCGTTTAAAATTTACCTTCATGAATTATTTTGAGCATTACGTATGGAGCATACTATATTACCCAGCGGACTCCATGGAGTATATAGAAAGATACGTCCACTGGGTATAAACGTACATTTGTATGCTAGCGTACGAAATGTTCAAGAGTACTTGTTATATTAACGTAGTGGGTTTCCATTCAATTTCTTTCTTACTGTAAATAGATTAAGACCTTAAGTATTAAAAAACAGTAGTGACTGCTATCAATAGTAAAAAAGGCAAAACGTTGTTTAATTAAGACATGCTGTAAGTATGTATTGTATGACTGTAAGCATGATACATATTATACAATACCTGTGTAACTATGTGTCAGGAAGACAACGCACATCCACACACGACAAGCTGCAATTTGACATATTACTATATGTTCTTTGGGGTGTGTAAGGGTGCACTAAGAAGGCACTTGCCGAAATTCCCACGTCATTGGTGAGAAACGGATAAATTAAATAAAAAATAATGTACGCGCGACATTCTCTAGTACGTGATATATTTATTGACTGCATAGTTTTTTAGTGAAGTCACCACTACTAAACTGCTTTCATTGTGCAGTCTGTCTTCATATCGACGGAGTCCGTTTAACTGTGCAAGTACCTAAAGCTACTAACATATAATTTTAGTCGAGGTTCCGTGTATCAAGCTTTATTATTCTAGTTTGATGTGTCTTTATGACTCCAAGCACTGATGCTCCTTCTTAGACCTGCAGGGGATTAAGCGAAGCGTTAAACAAGATTATTTAATGGCTATGAATCGCTGAACAGATGTTAATGGGACTATCACTGGATGATAGAGGACTATGTAGAGCTACATATACGTTATAATTTGACCAGGTAGGTGGCGCTATTGTCGAGAAACCGATAATAACGTGGGTAAAACCGCGCCAGATTGATATATTATGTATGATGAGATATCAGTTGATAATATATATAGGTACTTACAGAAATACAAATACTGGTTTGTAAATATTTATATCATATGCAATTTATATTCACTACAAACTAAATTTATTAATAAACAATATATATGTTATTGTTTTACTAGCACTTCCTAATAATACATGAAAATAGGCTAAGTATATAAACAATGCATTGCAATGCCATTAGACTGCACGGTTGGCGTAGTGGTTTAAGCGGCCGCCTCACCGCTTGACACTGCGCTGAAGTGTTGTGGGTTCGATCCCCACACGAGACAACACTTTGTGTGATTCATAAATTGTTGTTTCGAGTCTAGGTGTTCATTGTATCCGTTAGTTGTATGTTTGAAAAGTCCCCCAGGATACAGGATTTAGTCCTAATACGGGAGTTGTCTTTTTAAAATAAAACAAAAAAATATAATAATACAACAATAGTTTGGAATAAACTAAATAATTTCGTTATTTGTTTATGTTTATTTATTTCAGTGCCGTACAATTTATTTTATGTAATTCGGTTCATAACGGAGTGCTTGTGTCTATGTTGATGTACGGTAGTGAGTGTTGGGTATGGCAGAAAACGCATGAAAGCAGAATTAACGCAGTTGAGATGCGTTCACTGAGTAGTAGGTATGTGTGGGGTGAGACTGAGTGATAAAATTCCGAATGAATTAATATGAGAGCGATGTGGCCTGAGAGAAGATGTCGTGACAAGAATTGAGAAAGGAATGCTGAAATGGTTTGAGCACGTGGAGGGAATGAGTGAAGAAAGAGTGACGCATCAAATTTATGAGGCAAACGTGTGTGGGCAAGTCGGTCGCGGCAGAACTCGTCAGACATACGTCGATCAGATTGGGGACATTTTGAAAAATGGCAAGGTCCGAGGCACCTGGAACCGGCGAGCATGTATGAAAAGAGTAATGAATGTAGAGGAAGCGCGTGAGATTTGCAAGGATAGATGCAAGTGGCGTTCCGTTGTCTTTGCCTACCCCGAGGGGGAAAAGGCGTGTGTATTTGTATGTATGTGTACGATTCTATGGACTAAGACTAATTATTTGAAAATAGCTGAGCCCACGGTTAAACCCGCATTCTTTAGGGCTACTGCTCCGCTCTCGTGGCTCATAGTGTGATTTATAGCCTTATAGTCTTAATCTATAAATGGGCTATGCAACACAAAAATAATTATTCACATCAGACTAGAAGTTCCTGAGATTAGGGCGCCCAACTCTTCATCTAAATAATATTAGTATAGACGATGAATCTTTTTAAATTTTAGAAATAGAAAGTATATCTATTGTTTAGAGCTTGCCCTAGACAGACTAGGAATTGTTTGCAGACGCAGTGGAAGCTTATTTAGATTCATCCAACTGTTTAGGACATTCAAATGTCTGAAATATGTGACCTAGTTTCTTGGCGCTAAGAATTAAACAAATTAATTACCTGGGGATCTTCTCTAGTGGCCTGGAGGAAACCTAGATAAAACACGCACTAATTTTGGCCAAAACAGAGGTGATTATCGTTAGTTACCAAACTCCAAACGGCGTCTTCAAGACACGATGCACGTGGTACACACAAGATTCACAATTTAGTTTTACAATTGTCAGTTTATATAAGAGAGGGTCAGGAGGGAGGTCGGGAGGTCAAAAGCGGCAATAACAAGGTTTAATTCAAGTTAATTCAATTATAAAAATCAAACGAGATAACAAACGGTGTGCTCAGAACCAAGTTTTAAGCGGAAAGGGATGAGAATGATTTTGTCAGTTCATAGTGTGACCAGAGTCAAAAAATAATTACCATACATAAAAAATGTTTCTAAGCTGACATTCTCGCTCAACTATCATAGACAATATATCTATTTCAAACATCTATGTACTCACTTATATTAACAGATATCGTTAGAATTAAAAATAAATAAGTAGTAGTCAAAGTATGTAAAATTCTTGCGTTACTAACTGACAGACAACGCACATCCGAAACTACTGGGTCAAAGAAGCTGAAGATGGAATGTGTTTTCCTTGGAGGACGTAGGGAAGCGCTAAAAGGGGACTTTTCATCATCATCAGCCCTTTATACCGTCGCGCTGCTGGGTACGGGCCTCTTCTCACTATGAGAAGGGTAAGGTCCACCACGCTGGCCTTGTACGGGTTGCCAGACTTCACATGTCTTTCAAGAACATTATGGAGAACTCTCAGACATGTAGGTTTCCTCACGATGTTTTCCTTCACCGTTTAGCAAGCGATAATTAACAATTTAATATGCACATAACTCCGAAAAGTCATTGGTGCGCGCCGTGGATTCGAACCCGGACCCTCTGCGTAGCAGTCTGTCGGTCTCTCCACTAGGCTATCGCTGCCTCGAGAGGACTTTTGCTTGGGGTAAAATAGTCCCACGCAAGCAGAGCCGTGGGCGAAGTCTAGTCATAAAATATTATTTTAACATAAGTTATGAAATTATTGCCAGGAATGTCGCAAATGTGTTAGTAGGTCATCCACGTCTTTAATTAATTACACTAAAAGTCAATATTGCGCCATTCACGGGCCAAATATTTAAAATTGAGTGATACTATTACCTATTTTTTTTCCATGTGTAAACGTTTTTTAGCAAATCTTAGTAATTGTGTCTCTGCAAACATGTATTTATGTTGAACAATTACTAACAATATTTGTTCTACTTCGTCTAAGTGTATTTGTTTAATTTTAATACACGATTGTACATCAAATTCAGTCATTACCATCATCATCCTAGTGCCGTCTCGGTTGCGATCGAAAAAATATGTTTCAATGTTATATATAGTAAAAGGAAAACAAATATAACGCAGTAGGTAAGTTTTTTTTTACTCGGTAACGGCTGAACATATTCCTCGTCATTTCTGGAACTCCTGAAAAAGTTTTAAAACGTCTTTGATAGGTTCGAATTAAAGTTCCAGTTGTTTACACTAACGTTCTTGTTATTCCTAGAGTTCTAGCATACTTAATTATCATTAGAAGTAATACTCTTATAATGACATCACGATAAAATAGTACACAGAATAATTTAACATTCATTTACAATGCTCTACAAATACAGCGGATTATGACGCCACACTGCCATAGGTTCATATTAAATTAAGGGGCGGAACATATCTGACCGAAAATGCGTCGAACGTATCTTCGGTCGCGTCTATTCCGTCAAATGAACCGGTACACATCTGACGGAAAATGCGTCGAGCGTATCTGCACACATTCGCCGAAAGCGTGGCTATTATGCACACATATAAGTTTGTTCGTGCAGGGCCGTACTCAGGGCAGCTCAATATTTTGTGTCATATTCTTTTACCTAATCATTTTTCGTGTTCCCTGATGTTATGTAGTCACTGAAGTCCTGTAGTTATTTATATTGCAATTCAAGTTTGACTTAAAAATATGTCGGACTTCGAAGATTTTTTATAGTAGCCAACAAGCGTTATTTGAATATAATTATATCCTATTTAGGTATGGAGGTTCATAAATAAAAGACGATAATACGATTTGGTTACGGTTTTTCACAAAACTTATACAAATGATATAGAAGGGGTTACAGACTACAATTGCAGAGCAAGACACAAAATGTTTTCTATATAGGTATGTATGGAAATTGTTCCCGTGGACCTTTAGCACCTCATACCCAAAAATTGGCCCTCGATCCAAGCTAGCAAATATGCGTACACTCATAGCACATACTAACACTACATTATTCTACACAATTTGTTTCTGAAAAAATAAGTAAGGTCTGGCGGCCCTGGAATCTTACGATCTTCAAATCACCGATCTGGGAATGACATGGATATGGTATGTCCAATACCTACGAATTTAGCGTGCACACCTGAGAAATTAGCGTGCACACCTACGAAACGTTGGGCAAATAATATGGCTGCCATTTGAGTTGTTCTCCAGAATGTAATCAATATCGATATGGAGCCGGTTAGAGGAGAATAATACATTTTTGTAGTAAGTTACCTTTGTTAGTTTAAATCTTTTGCCAGATTAGTTTATTCCATAATGCAAATGTGGGCGAACATAGCAAAGCGAAAGACGACCCTTGTATGAAACATGTAACAAAATATTCTCTGAGAGCCAATATCGGTTTTTTAGACATATTTATGCACAAAAACAAAATTATTATGTTTGATAGACAACGATTTCACAGCAGATGTACCACAAACCTTGGCGAAAAATATGGCGATAGTGGCACGAATGACATTTCTAATAAAATATCTTCATGATTAATTTATTCAGTAAACTATGGCTATCTCTTTTTTCTGACAGAGATATCCCTAAGACAAAACGAGACAACACTATGTTTGGTGGCTTTATGTCGATTTCGTATATATGTGTATAAAAAAATCATGGCGAAATGTGGGTGTAATATTACACCTCTGCCTACCCCTCCTGGGATACAGCCGTGAGTCTATAAAAATATAATAATATATGTGAATAATGTAATTTTTCTATATGTACCTACTGTTTGCCCTCTCCATTTGTATTCCTAACTCAAAGGTGAAAATTCACGTGGTGCGTGGTGCGCGCGACGTCGACGGATAATCCGTTAGTACGCTCGACGTACTAACGGATTATCGGTCAGGTGTGAATGGTTGAACGTTTTTCTATACATTTGTGTGTATTGGCGTTACGCGACCGATAAAACGCGACGGATCTTCCGTCAGATATGTTCCGGCCCTAATACCAGTGTAACCGAAATGTGAGACTTGTGACGAAGGCTAGCATCGTCATTATCGTCCTATTGCTATCCCGGTTGTAACCAACGCTTTCTCTAATACTCTGTCAAGTCTAACCAGATTTGATCGATTATTAGCTTTTTCACAGAGCGACTGTCGTCTGACCTCCGCAACCCAAAGGGTTAGCGATGTTCCATGGTTTATCCCAGGACCAGCTCATTCAAGAGTACTGATTCCAAATAAATATTGTTAAAAATATTGGTGACAACCAAGTCCGGTATTTTCCAAACCAGTTCGACATTGGAATGTTCAAGAAGCGGGCATATTCCTTTTTAAAAGGTAGGCAACGCACTTGTGATCCTTTGGGCATTGCAGGTGCCTATGGGCGGCGGTGATTACTTACCATCAGGTGACATGCTTGTTCGTTTGTCTTCCAATACGATAAAAAAAAGCAATTTAATACGCACATAGCTTCGAAAAAGTCTGTAGTGCACGCAGTGGATTTCAATCGAATACCCTCAGCATGGCAGATAATGGCATCTTCCCTCGTTTATCGCTAAAGGTGTTTTTTTTACACAACACCATCTAATCCCAAACTAAGCAGAGCTTGTACTATGGGTACTAGACAATTGATAAACATAGATATATACTTTTTTCTGTAAATACATACATATTATACATAGAAACACCCAGACCAAGACAAACATCCAAGTTCACGCACACAAATGTTTGACTTGAGTGGGAATCGAACCCGCATCCTTCAGCGTGGCAGTCGTTTACACTCCCGCTGCGCCAACCGGTCGTCATGCTAATCATCATCAGGCAAAGAGGCCGCGACACTGCTGCTTAAACGACCAGGACATACTGGCCATCAAAACATTCTCTATACTGTTCCGTTTTATTCATCCACCCGGAACGTAGTATAAAGTTTTATTTTTTGAACTCACTTGCGGACCCACTATTCATATCTCTTACTTTTACATTAAACTTCGCATATGAGGTACGTTTAAATAATGTATGTGTAGTCTATAAAGTAAATGCTTTGCGCCTTGAGTGTCGTTAATTATGTATCGTATACTTCCCACATGACACCTCTACATAATTTATCACAAATGTTATATATTACATAAACAATAATGTAAATAGATAAAAATGTAGAGGAACCAGTTGGTGTTCTTCCTGCTACAGGGATGACTCTGTGACTAGGCTAGGTGAACGTGCCTTTTGAACAACGGCTCAGCGGATCTGGTTGAGAACTTGCATAAAATGTATACTAGCTGCGCCCGCGGTTATAACCGCGTACAGCGGCTCCTACTTCACAGCCGTGGCAAATAGCCTACCACCTTCTAGAAGACAAAAATAATAATTTAAATCAAACCAGAAACGACTCCTGAGATATTCAGCGCTAAACTAAACAAAAAAACAAATCTTCAGCTTTATGTTATTAGTACAGATTGGTAATCACGTGTGAAACTCTTGATAGCGCGATCTACATTCCTATGTTCGTAGTTCCGTCGTATTCCGCTAGATGTCACCATTGCTTGTATTTTCACTATAGTACGATGGATGTCAGAAAAATAAAAAAATAACAAAAGGTGTTTGGAGAACTTTGGAGAATGAAGGTATGGTATGTAGAAATGATATTCTTGACTCCAGGATTCAGAATAATTTATTTGTAATTTAGTGCTGTTTATATACAAAATGTACAACTAGGCTGAGCCAATCTAAATGCAGATAAATAGAAATGTAAAATGATCAAAACAATCAACCAATTAATTTAAAGTACAATCGGCCAATAATATTTGAGTTGAGTTTACGTAAGTAATCCGCCAGGTGGTTCATACGTCGCGCGAGCGTTTTCCTGCGCAAACGGGAACATACTTATACTGGTGGCATAAGCGCGGCGGCTCCATTTGCCGATCGGTCGTCGGGAGAAGATGTTGTGCGTTCGCGCGTCAGCGGACACGGCGTACGTCGACGTAATAATATTTGCAGAGCGAAGATTTCTTGAAGTCGTCAGCGTGTGTATCTTCGAGTTCGCAAGAGAACTCTTCTTGTTTCTATTTAACGTTGCAAAAGTCTATAAAACTGTTCTTTTCAGAACAACAACAAAAGTCCTTGAACAGTCCTTGTCAGGACTATTATCACTGTTTCTATTTAAGCACTGAAGTCCTTTTCAGGGCTGTGTGTATCCATGTTTCTATTTACACATCACAAAAGTCACTGTAGGGACTGCTAGGTATAGGATAGCTACAGTACTCCCCTTCAAGCGAAGCGTACCGGCAGCTTGATGGTGCGACCGGAACGTGTTGTTTTGATGTCCGTTTGCGGCGGCGGCGTCGGCGTCGTAGAGTTCGCCGGCGCAGGTACTTGTTGTTTGGTAAGGTTATAATGCGGTAAGGTAACTTCGGTATCCTTGGTAACGGTAAGGTTATTGGTTTTCTGGGTAATGGTAATGTTGCTTGAAGGTAATGTGTTGTTATGGTTTGCTGGTATAATTATTTTCACTATCTTCTAATACGACGTAAGCAGGTTTCAGTCGATCGATTGAAATGTTTGCTTGTCGGTCCGGTAATTGTACACAATACACTTTGTCTGTTCGGCTTATAACCTTGTAGGGTCTTTCGTAGGGTGTCTGTAGTGGCTTACGAACTGAATCTACTCGAACGAACACGTGACTGCAATTGAGTAGGTCTTTATGCACGAAAATATTTCTATTATTATTATGATGCTCGGTGAATGCTTTAGGTTTGTTGCTATGAATGATTTCACGTAGCTTCTCGACGTAGGTATAATCCATAGCTGTAGGTGTGTATGCGCTTGATGTGAAAAAGTCTCCTGGTAGGCGTAAAATGCATCCGTAGGTTAATTCAGCGGGACTCACGCCGGTGTCAGTGCGCAGAGCGGCGCGTAATCCCAATAATATTGTAGGTATTTCGTCGATCCACGAGCGCGTGTCGGTGAGCTTTGCGCGTAATGCATTTTTGAGTGAGCGATGCCAACGTTCGATGATTCCATTGCTTTGCGGGTGGTAAGGAGTAGTTTGATTTTTCTTGATACCCATTAGTTTCATGAGGTTTTGAAATAGTTGGCTCTCGAACTGTCGACCTTGATCTGATGTTAGTGTAGCCGGGCATCCGAAGCGAGTTATCCAATGTTGATAGACGATATTCGCTATTCGATCAGCTGTTATTTCCTCTGTAGGTACGGCCTCAGGCCATCTCGTAAAACGGTCAATCATAGTTACGAGATATCGATGACCTTGAACAGTTGTAGGTAGCGGTCCCACGATGTCTATGTGTACGTGTTGAAATCGATCGGTTGGCGGGAAAGATGCGATGCTTGAATGGGTGTGACGATGTATCTTGCCTTTCTGACATTGAATACAGGTGTTCAAACATGAACATGACATTCTTGGCATTCCAACACACATCCAACTTATCACCGAGGAAGATGCGTGATATTTTAAGATCATGTAATTTATCACGTACGGCGGTCGGCTCAGACATGCTGCATCGGCACAATATACCGACGGCACACAACTAAATACGTGTATATGTGTACATAGAATAAGTTTAGTATATAAGATTATAGTTTTAAGAAATAAACCAGTCATTAGCTCACTCCCGGCTTTGACTCATACCCTACCCCTCACCTCTCACTGCGGCCAAGACACCCTTAGCCGTCACCATGATCGGTCTTGTGAGTCTGCTCGACCGGCAGTGAGAAAACCCACTTCACTACACCCTAATCCTACCCACTTTCCGTCTGTCGCCTTAGGTCTCCCGGCGACAGATATCCCGGCCTAGGGATCCCAGGGACTGCTAGGGAACTAGGGATTAGGGTTGTATACGCGACAGTCTGTGTGACCACAGTGTACACGGCCTCGCTATATACTATACCTAACAGGGCTAGGGTAGACTAGGGAGTTAGGTTAGAGTTAGATCTAAAAGAGGGATAGGTATATCATAAGATAGGTTAGGCTAGATATAGGAACCAGTAGGCTTAAATAAGATTTAGGTACGTGCAAGCTTAGGGCTATACTTAAGAGCTATCGAAGGTTAGGCCCTAACTTGTACAACAGGTTTGCGTCCAGCGGCTGATATCTGCATTCATTGAAGGCCAGAAGTATTTCTGTGATGAGAGCTTGCGAGTTGTACGGGTACCAGGATGACTTATGTTGTGAACATTGTTGAAAACTTCTTTTCTGTATGGCTCGGGGATGTATGGGCGAATATGTGACGTAGATGTTTCGCAATATAGTTCGATGTCAGTATTAGGTATTGTTATTTTCTTGAGCGCGAGGTGATCGTCGCGTAGTAATTGTTGTATAGTGCTGTCTCTTTCTTGCGCTGTTGCTATGTCGTTGTAGTTGATAGCGGACGGGCAAGTTATGGTTGCTATGCGACTAAGGGCGTCTGCGACGATATTTTGTTTACCGCTTACGTGCCTTATATCGGTGGAGAAAGCGGAAATGAATAATAATTGTCTCGTTCGCTTCGGTGTCTCGGTGGTGGAGTTGATCTTGCTCATTGCGAATGTTAGCGGCTTGTGATCGGTGAATATAATGAGATGACGTCCTTCGAAATTTTTTCGGAAATGTTTGACGGCCATATAAATAGCTAGTAATTCTCGATCATAGGTAGAATACTTCAGTTGCGCGTCGTTGAATTTCTCAGAGAAATATCCGAGCGGCTGCCATGTTTCGTTTAAGTATTGTTGAATTACGGCACCGGCTGATGTGTCCGATGCGTCACAGAGTAGCGCGAGTGTTGCGTGGTGAGATGGATGAGCAAGTAAAGCTGCGGTGATGATGCTTGCTTTACATTGTTCAAAGGCTTGTGTTGCTTCGTCGGACAATGTGATTGCAGTTTTATCTCGTTTCTTCACGTTATGTAGGTATGAATTCAATGGTGCTTGAAGTGAGGCGGCGTTGGGAATGTGATCGCGATAGAAATTTAACATTCCTAGGAATCTCCGTAGTTCTTCTATTGTCTTGGGTTTGGGGTAATCAGTGATAGCTTTGATCTTCTGTTCGGGAGGCTTGATACCATCTTTTGATACATGATAACCGAGGAACTGAACTTCGGACTTGCCTAGGTTGCATTTAGCGGGGTTGATGGTGATACCATGTTCTTCTAATCTCTTGAGGACGGTGTGGAGGTGTTCTCGATGCTGGGTCTCGTGTTCCGAAGCGATTAGTATACCATCTATGAATGGATATACAAAATCTAGTCCTCGCAGTACTTCGTGAATGTAACGTTGAAACGTTTGTCCTGCGTTCTTCAAACCGGGACACATTCGCGGGAATTCAAATAAACCCATTGGTGTGATAATAGCGGTTTTCTCGATGTCCTCTTCTCTTATGCTCAGTTGTTGATAGGCTCGGTTGAGGTCTATTGTTGAGAAGATAGTCTTGCCTGAGAGATGATGTGTGAAATCTTTGACGCGTGGAACGGGATAGCGATCGGGTTTTGTGATAGCGTTGAGTCGCCGATAGTCTCCGCAGACTCAAATGTCACCATTCTTCTTCGGGACGATGTGAAGCGGTGATGACCATGGACTCTTGCTTGGCCTGCATAACCCTTGTTCAATCATATTTTCAAACTCTTTCTTCACAATTAAATATCGGTGCGGTGGTATGGGGCGAGCGCGGCTATGTATTGGTGGGCCTTCTGTTTCAATGTAATGTTGCACGTTGATAGAAGAGCTTAACTGCATTGAAGTGAGACGTGTGATGCCGGGATATTGCGCCAAAATGTCGTGATACGACTGAGACTTGTCGATGGTGTACACTGTAGGCATGTTTGAAATGCGAACTGGGGCGTTGACCTTGAGATTCGTGACGCCGTCGATCAATCTCTTGTTTTTCAAATCGACGATAAGTTGGTGATGTTTGAGAAAGTCAGCGCCGAGTATAGGTCTTGAAACGTCGGCGACAATGAACTTCCATTTGTATGGGCGTCGTAGGTTGAAGTCGAGCGTTAATGTTTTCTCACCGTGTTGTGTTATTAGCCGCATATAGTTGGAACGATAGTGGCGTTGCGACTTGTCCTTTCTTTCTAGGTAGTACGGATATGTTCGCACCCGTGTCGACCAGGAAAGATATGTTGGAGTTACGATCTGTTATGTATAGGCGGTGTGAGTTTTCGTGAACGCCAGAGTCCGCCTCCGCTAACGTTCGGCCTAGTTTTCCGACTTCTTATTGAATGTGCAAGGTGACGTGCAGCGTCGAGCTTGTTCTTTGAAACGTCGATGATAATAGCAGAAAGGTGATGGTGATGAGTCTCGACTGCGATTTTGCGATGGACTTCGGTTGTAAGACGGGTAGCGGTTGCGGCGGTAACCGTTGTATTGGCTGTGCGGTGGTCTTGATTTCAATTCGGCTATTTCTAATGATAACTTGCGTAGTTCGGTGACAAGGAATTGTAGGTCGGCTGTCTGAGTTGGTGGTGATGTCGGTGAGGTTATCGTTTGGACGGCTGAGATGTGAGGTGCAGCTGGTGGCGTCTGTTCAATCATTTTGTCGGCGAGTAGCGCTAATTCTTCTAACGACGTCTTAGTTGCAAAGGTTTTGCTGACGGCAAGCACAGAACGTATGTGTGGTGGAAGGTGGTTGGTCCACATGAGTCGCAGCGTACTGTCTGGAACTTTGTCTGTAGCGAGGTTTCTCATACGCCGGAGTAGTTGGGTCGGCTTCTGATCGCCGAGTTCCATCTCTGACAGCAGTTTTTGGAACTGGCGGCTGTCAGACTCCTCATAGGCAGATATGAGACGCTCTTTTATCGCCTTGTACTGGTCTTGCTCTGGTGGGTTGTATAGAAGGTCGGTGATCTGCTCGATGTCTTGGCGTTCCAGCTGTGCGATTACCATCTGAGCGAGCTGGGCTTGGCTTTTCTTCAGGTCGTTGGTGGCGGCTTCGAAACTGACAAACCACAGACGTGGTCGATCACGCCAGAATGGTGGGATACGCATGGTTAGCGATATGCCACCAATTTCGGTGACGGTGTTGATACTGTTGATGGATGTAGAGTTGAATGAGCTGGCCGGGATAGAATTTTCTTGTTGAGACATGACTGAAACTTGTAGAGACTTGTGGAGCAGGGATTCGTTGACTATGCTGGTACTATGGTTGAATTGGGTTGAATGAAGAATATTGCGGTTTTTCGGTGGCTTGATGGGCAGAGCTTTTCCGTTCTTGATTTGTACTTCTTGTGTTCCGGAGAGGGTCACCACTTTGGAGAACTTTGGAGAATGAAGGTATGGTATGTAGAAATGATATTCTTGACTCCAGGATTCAGAATAATTTATTTGTAATTTAGTGCTGTTTATATACAAAATGTACAACTAGGCTGAGCCAATCTAAATGCAGATAAATAGAAATGTAAAATGATCAAAACAATCAACCAATTAATTTAAAGTACAATCGGCCAATAATATTTGAGTTGAGTTTACGTAAGTAATCCGCCAGGTGGTTCATACGTCGCGCGAGCGTTTTCCCGCGCAAACGGGAACATACTTATACTGGTGGCATAAGCGCGGCGGCTCCATTTGCCGATCGGTCGTCGGGAGAAGATGTTGTGCGTTCGCGCGTCAGCGGACACGGCGTACGTCGACGTAATAATATTTGCAGAGCGAAGATTTCTTGAAGTCGTCAGCGTGTGTATCTTCGGGTTCGCAAGAGAACTCTTCTTGTTTCTATTTAACGTTGCAAAAGTCTATAAAACTGTTCTTTTCAGAACAACAACAAAAGTCCTTGAACAGTCCTTGTCAGGACTATTATCACTGTTTCTATTTAAGCACTTAAGTCCTTTTCAGGGCTGTGTGTATCCATGTTTCTATTTACACATCACAAAAGTCACTGCAGGGACTGCTAGGTATAGGATAGCTACAGGTGAAAATAACAATGTTGATGGAACAAGCCCTGCTTCGTGATTGATTGTTTGTTTTATTGACTGCCTCGTTGGACTCGCGGCAAACTGCCTCGTTGGTCTCGCGGCATAAATGTGCGCATGGGATTGGGAGGTCTCGGGTTCAATTCCCGGGTCGGACAAAGTGTTTTTGGGTTTTTCCGTTAGGAAATTCTCAGTAGCAGCACGGAGTCTGGTGATGTGCCCGGTACGGCAATAGGCTCGCCCCCTATTACGTAGGACCTAAAAATTCATGGCGAAATGTGTGTGTAATGTTACACCTCTGCCTACCCCCTCGGGGATACAGGCGAGAGTCTATAAAACAGAAATGTTTGTTTTATATTTATATACAAATAATACCCACTTTTGGTTTGCTTGGAATAGCAAATAATTATACATGTTGTTAACAAAGCTAATAAACGCGTTTGTTTTTTATGTATGTTGTGTTAATTAATGAAAGTAAAGCGTAATAGATTTCAATTTAATTTTGGTGTTAGCGTTACTTTGTCAGCGTCACCTTTAAATGTTGAATGCTCTGAAGCAGTAGAAAATAGCGTGGATCTAAACTGAAGACACCTAATCGTATTCAGATTACGTGCGGGTTTTCTATACTAAATCTGTATTGTATATAAAATCCTTGCGTTACTGACTGACTGACAGACAAGCAACAGCCAAAACCACTCGGCGCAGGAAGCTGAAATTTAACAAGTGTGTACCTCTGGGACCGCAAGCATGCACTAGGGCAGCACTGGGATCAGGAGAAATGTGCGGGCGCAGTTACGAGCATCCTCTAGTTTCTTATTTATTTATTTGGGTTTGCTAACAAATATAACAGTAATACAGGCAAATATTATAAACATCTTACTTTCTAGAGTAACAGTTACATCCAATTATAAGCAAACAGCACTTACACTTACAATAACAAACGTAAGTAAGTATTACTAATAACAAGTTTGAACACATTAAGGATTACAGTTTAGTTTTTTTTACATAGCATACCTTTTTCTGATACAAAAATTACCAAAGCATACAGAAATAAAAATACATTTATAAGAGAGCATTACATTTTATAGTTTTGCGATATTTAGTAAGAGAATCAGCAAATATATCAACATCGTGATTGCAAAGGTTAAGTAACTTGCACATGCGAGGGACAGAAGAGGTAGAGCCTAAAACAGTTCTTCTGGGTTGCGGATAAGGGAGACTGATGTATACTCCAGAATATTTGTATGGCACTCTAAAATTGATTCCAAGAAGGAGTTGCGTTGAATTTTGTTGCGGACAAGTTTATATAAGAAAACCAGGTCTAAATATTTTCTTCTCTTTTCAAGTGTTTCCATTCTGTATTTTTTTAAGTTTATCCTGAAAAGAAACCATTCTTGGGAAACGCGAGGGGGACAAGTGTATAAATATATTATTATCGTTATTACACATATTATAAGTGGGGAAACTTAATACACAGTAAAATCAAGCAAGAACAGGTAGGTAAGGTTATGCAAAGATAAGTTTAAATCATTAAAACCAAAAAGTTCTAAAAAGGCTTAAAAATAAGAAAATGTTTTCAAGGTTATTTATTTAAATATAACTTCGCATATCGTAATCCCAAGAAGTTTCAGAAAACAAAATCCTTGACATGAGTGTTACCGCTAAATACATAGCACCAACAATGTGGTTATCGAAGTCCAATCCATAGCCAAACCTAAAACAATATTTGTTTTTGTTCTCTCGTTATTATTGGCAAAACATTTGTTACTGTGTTATCCGCTAAAATAAAACGATAGGATAAGTACCTACTTAAGTTAAATAAATATTTGATTCGAGCGGATATTATTTTCAGTAAAGCCTGTTATTGTATTCGTAATTAATTGAAATACTGGTTTAAAAATGACTGGTTTGACAATTACTACCTTGATAAACAACGAAAAAACGAACGAAAACTGTGTAATATTTTAATAATGCCTTAGAAATCTAATGAATAGGAAAAAAATTATATGCTATATACTTCGTAATACTTCGCGTAAGTGGATAATGATAACATATCGTACCTATCTCTATGTTGTTACAAATTTAATTTGCTTATTTTGAGTTTTTTTTTATAGGAATTGACGGCAAACGAACAGACGGATCGCCAGATGGTAAGCAATTACCGCCGCCCATGGACACAAGCAACACCACAGGAGTCACAAGTGCGTTGCCGCCCCTTGGGATTGGGAAAAGGGAAAGGATGAGGAGTGGGATGAGGGAGAAGGAATAGGGGATAGGGCCTCCGGAACTCTCACTCACCAAACGAAACGCAACAGTTTAGGTACTGTTACTTTACGTCGATTTTCTGTGAGAGGGTAGAACTTCCCCGGTCGAGCTGGCCCATTTATGGTGAAATCAGCAAGGCTCTACTACCTGTTAAAAAATCTGATCAGATACTGAAAATTTATTGACTGCATAAACGAAATCTCATAAACCAATACTTTTCAAGATAATCACTTACCTACGAAAAGGTATAATGTTTCAATCTGAATTTTATTGATTGTAATAAAAGATGACAACAATGATAATACATCCTACCAAATAAAACGTTGTTTTAAAATGAACTTCAATTGATTTGAATTTTAGAAGCCTGAAAGATATTTTAAAACGGATATTCAAAGTAACTAAGCCGAAGCTTCAGTCTTCGCCTTTGTCTATAATTTATCACGGGTATTATAAAACTTATGGGATGAATAATGGTACGTGTCATATAGAAACTCTTTAGAATATTCTTTGAGGATGAATTATATTGTTTCTTAAATTTAAATGTGATTTTTGATCGTGAAACCGTAAAATAATATAAATTATTAAGTTTATTAAAATTTATTAAATTAATAATTGAATCAACTTATATTAAGTCTAATAGTTAATTAATTTTAACCGAATAATTTTAGTTTATGGTTTGGATACAGCTATATAGCCATAATTATTATTATGATTGTTTTCTCGAAATGCATAATAATGATAGCTTGTAATCAGTAGCTTCAATAATTATAAAAAAAATATTTTCAAGCAAGAATATTGTAAAATATTTAATATTACTTAATTATGTCTGTCAATGGAATCAGCTGCAAACGGCGACACAAATGTAAAGGGAATCAAAGTAAGACAGACAGACGTTAAGGAGCGACATGAGAACACTCTTAGAATTTATTGATTGTAAAGGCACATAATAAAATATTGGAATTCGCTGCTCGATAGCAATTATTTACCTATCTACATATGAATATCGTGAGAGATTTGAATATGTGGTACATCAACCAGATATTTTTATTATTTACTAATGTAAATTAAGTGTATGGTATACTAATGTATGGTAGTGAATCATGGGTATGGCAGAAGAAGCATGAAAGTAGAATCAATACTGTGGAGATGAGAGCTTTGAGGAGTATGTGCGGAGTAAGGCTGATAGATAAAGTGAAAAACAGTGTGATACGAGAGAAGTGTGGTCTAAAAGAAGATGTAGTGACAAAGATTGAAAAAGGAATGTTGCGTTGGTTTGGACATTTGGAACGGATGGATGAAAGAAGAAATACGAAAGGAGTGTATCGTGCGAGAATGAATGGAAATGTCAGTAGGGGACACCCTAGGCGGACGTACGCCGACCAAATGGGTGACGTACTGAAAAAGGGCCAAATTAAAAGTACCCATAACCGACGCGCATGCATGATGAGGTTAATGAATGTCAAGGAAGCGAAAGAGGTATGTTTGAACCGAAGCACGTGGCGTTCTATAGTCTCTGCCTACCCCAATGGGAGACAAGCGTGACGATATAGATAGATAGATAGAAATTAAGTGTATATATTTCAGTATGTTCCGTTATAACGTGTGTACGGCTGAGACGAATTAAGTGATTATATTTTTATCATAAATTGACCTTAGATACCTATAAGGCACTTTTTTTGCTCAATAAATCTCGAAAAGACTGAAATAGGAGGTGAAGCGAATCTATCATCATTATGTACCACAGAACAGAGGGAACTTCAAGCTGGTGATTGGCGTGAAGTGGCCAAAGGTCGGGTGAAGTGGCGTTCTCTCGCATTGGAGGCCAAGGCACATTTTGGGTCGATCAGCCATTGGAGTAAGTACCACAGACCATATGAGTACGGATAAACGTTACTAGTCTGTAATCCGTGGATAAACGTATAAGATTTTTACATTTAAATCTTTGATAAAATGTTGCGTGCGAAGCCGTCGGCAAAACCTAGTTCTGAATAGAATTACTCGAATAGAAACTGGTAATAAAAAAAAATCTTAAGCAAGGTATCGTAGTAAATCGTTTGTTTTAGTCACCAAAAATAAAATAAAGAAATCTACAGCGTTTTAGCGACTTCAACTTGTAAATGTTAACAATTCAGATATGAAACAGGACTGGCACTTATGACTTCAGCGACACAATCCTTCATATGACTACATGAATATTCATATTTGTAGGAAGGAATTCTACATGTTTACTACATTCTCAGAATGATAGCATTACATAAAGCTATTGTGTCCATTGGCAGTAAAGCAATATCCAAGAGTGGCTAAGCTTGTAAGGGACTCGGAACGCCGTCAGCGTTTTGCAAGTTTTATGTCGTATATAAAAAGCAATGTATAATAACTATATGATTTTCGACTATTTTCGGCACTGATATTAAACTATATTTTATAAATGTTGTCTCGGTTTATATTGGTTTAACAGAAATCACTTTCAACCCGTAAAAAGTTCGTTATGCCGTCCCGAGAAGTCATTGTCCTTGCGTTAATGAAAATACGGATAAGATCCCAGGTCGAGTGACTTTTGTATCGTCGAGTATAACATAACATAGCTTCACGCCTTTATCGCCGAAGGGGTAGGCAGAGGTGTATTACGCACCGTCCACACGTCCAAGACCAAACATTTGTAAATATTTTTAAAAGTCATCAGTTATACCTGAAAAAAACTGCATGCAAACAGTAGTAGGTACCTACTTTCATTTCAAACTGCACCTTAAACAAAAATGAGATACTATTTTTTCAGAATTTTATAACTGTGTGCTAAAAATCAAAAAGCTTGGGACAAGTACAATCTTATTAAGTAAATTGAAATTAAGAGGCGCTTAGGTTAATGATTAAGTCCCGCTTCAGGGTTGACATTTTCTCTTTGTGTAATTATGAATGTTTAATAAGCTTTTCGTCTTTCAATTTAAGTAATTAGTAAGCTTGACACTGCGCCGAGTGTCGTGGGTTCGATTCCCACACGAGACAACACTTTGTGTGACCCATAAATTGTTGTTTCGAGTCTGGGAACACCCAGACTCGAAATTGTGTCCGTTGGTTGTATGTTTGTAAAGTGCCCCGCGACACAGGATTTATACCTAGTGCGGGAGTTGTCTTAAAAAAAAATTGCTGCCCATGATATTAAAATTGATCTGAATGTTGTAGGTAATAACTGACAATACGTAAGACTATGGATGTTTTTTGTAAGGAATACAGTACCATTCAGTAATCTAATACATATATTATTTGATAAATACTTGAAATCTGTTTGCATTCATTTACTCAATTTACGATAACTATGATGATGTAGTGTAGTCAAAAATGCAATTATTAAAAATACTAAACTGAACTGAATTTTGTAGGCTTTCAATACAATTATATCTTGTAATAGAGCAACGAGAAAAAGCACCTACAATTTACTGAATCTGAAAGTATATTACCGATATATTCTTTGAAATCAAAGAAACAACCGTTTAGTGTTTGATTTGTAACGCGAAAGGCAAGCAAAAGAGCCTTTTAAGAGCCCCTAGTCTACAGCGATTACCTGTGCGAATGCTCTTTTCAAAATGAAAAGAAAACAGTACGATGTGTCCTAGCATAAATTCCTGGCACTCGACCAAAATTGAAAAGTCCACTCTGTAGAAGCTTCCGTTTAGGTAGAAAGCACAATCTCAAATTGTTTACGCTCTTATGCCCCTTAAGACAAGAATGGCGGCTCTAAGATGGCTAAGGAAATGAATATTAGAGTGTTTACATGTTTGTAACATACGTATGGAAACGAGGAAGCGGTAATAGAAATGTGTGATAAATAATCTTCGCGCAAATTTTGTTTTACCTTCTTTGAGTTATTGAGTTTAGTACATAATAACGTTAATATTTACAGCCAACTCAGGCAACTTTGAATGTCAAAGGTTTATTGAATCAGCTCTTATTCAGTTTAGTGCTTAAATACATTTTATCGTATTTTAATTTCAATATGGGTATACTCAAATACATTACTCAAATAAGTGCTAATGATTAAATCGTTAATTCTACGTAATGAAGTTATATAAGTGTACTTAGTCTTAATTTAGCTGGTCAGACTATACAATATATATTTTAGATAATACAATGTAAATTTATTTTGACTAGGTACACGACTTAAATATTTTATTATGAGTTATAAAAAAATATCATTTGATGATTATGCCTTATTTTGTCTCATTTAATAAATTCGAGACGAGTTGTCGCGAAGTGACACAAATAAAAAGAAATAGCGTGAGATTTTGATTGACAAAGTATTACGTTGACCTTAGATTTGACTAACCTTACCTATCTAAAGCTGGAGGGCGTGAGTTTGATTCTCAATCATGACAAATATCTGTGTTATGAGCATCTTAATAATGTTCTGTGTCTTATTTACCAGATCAATGAGTGTTAGTGTTGCCAGAATGTTATAATTATTTTTCAAGTGCAAATTTAATTAATCTATTGCACTAGGAATAAATCCTGTGCCGCACTTCCACTTACGAAAATCAAAGCTGTCGTTGTGACTATCGTAAAAGCATCATTTGCTTTGACCACAAAGGATAGAAGACTGGAAGTTACCACTAAGAGTAAAGGCCTTACCGTCAAATATAATGGCTGTGGTCATAAAGCTTCAAAAACCGATTTTGAGAATGGAAATCTATATTATCAAACGTTATCTTTCGGTAGGTATTCAGTAACTAGCTGTGCCCATTGTTTCACCAAGATTATTATTCGATTGGTATCAAATTATATTTGACTGTGAATTGGTTAATCCCTACTTTTAGGATTTATTGTACGCCCTTCACAATCAACCTTTAACCTGTTTCTATAATAAAATCAGTCTGAGTTACCTGGTAAATCAGCAACTATCAAAATTTCTATCATATTCGATATAGTCATTTCGGTGATAGACCGGCACTAACTGACAGTTGAACAAAAACATGCGTTTCTTAAAAACTTTTAATATGATATTACGAAAAAGCGCACCGTTTTATCATTATTTATTAATTTCATTTATAAATTAATAGATAATGGATATATGCCGTGTGTTTAACCGAACGCCGCTGTCCAGCCAGCCACAAGGTTATAGCTGCTAATGAACAGTGCATACGAAATGTTGCTGTTTGTTTAACACTAAAACAACTAACATGCAGAACACCTTAATTCACAAACTCACCTTAGGTCTTGTATACGTAATACGAGTTCAAGAACTAAATATATTACGATGTAAGTAAACACAAAATAGTGATCGTATTTATGCGATACCTTAAACATGGGCTTTAGGCTATTTATTTTAGTCATTACTAACATGCATTGGACTTCCATTAAGAATGTGGTTTACTTTTCAAAGAGTAATTTCTATTCTTAAAGTCATAACTTAGGGACCAAAATATAAGATGAGTGCTCCCGTGACCACAGTTGTAGTAACCCATGGTAATACGTCGAAGCATGCAGAAGTTATTGCACCTTTATATTCAAATAAATTCGAGATTTATGCATAGATTGCGATCCGTTACATAAATATATTAAGCAAGTAAAAAGTAAATAGTTGTAGCCAAAATTTGTCGAAATCGTATCAATGCTTTAGTTACGAAAGGGAATACTTTTTCGTAACTAAAGGATTTTACCCTTATTTTCATAATTACACTATATATACGCGTTACATAAATACTACAAACATTACTAAGTATAAGAAATAACTACTTCAGCTTCTATATTTTAAGCATATGCCTTTGTCAAAGAACCAACTAAGCAAGAAATCTAGAGAACAACAGGTAAACAATCTACTTACAAAGCAACTACACCGGTACAATGCAATTAGACTTTTTATTTCGCTATTATATACAAGACGCAAACGCTATCCCATCTGTGCTGCTTGCAGAAATCGTTACAGCCAAGATTTGTTCATAAGAGGAAGCAAGATTGCCTACGTTTATGCGAACGATGCAGAAAGGTCGACTTAAATAGAGTACATTTGTATGAGTGCGTCTTGTCGTGTTTGAACAACGACGCAATGCATTGCACACTCTATTTCGACCTGATGTGAAACGGTGCTCAACTCATGTAAACCTCTTTCCAAAACATCTTTAGACTCTTTTTCTTTTTACTTGAAAGCAACAGAATTGAATAACAAAGTACACTTGTGATTGGTAAAGCTTGCAGTTTTGTTTTCTTCCTTTTTGTTTGTACGTGTATTTTTTAAAGATACTGTTATGGTCAGCGTTGTTTGAAAAGCGACTTTGATGAATCTGTACTACTGTTACTCTTATATAAGTCACTTTGACAATAAAAGTTCCAAGAACAGTCCGAATTTATTATAATTCCAAGAACTGTTCCTAGTAGTTTGGTACATAATGGATGACAACAACATTTGTTGCTTTTGATTTAGACCTAGCTACCTGACTTGTACCTACAACTATCAAAAAAGAGTAAAATATAGTTACAATTTCGTTCGAACAAAACAGGACAAAGAATAATTGCGAAAACTCTATTACTAAGACTTATTATTGCGCTAGTTCGACATTAAAAGACTTTCTTTGAAAAAATGTTATTATATTTCTTTTCCATCCTGCGTAGCTGGCAAAATTATTCTGTAATATAGATTTTCTGGTTGCTCCGAGATATACTAATAAAAAACAAAACTTTGTTTATTCCTCAATTGAAATAAAATAAGTTTATCCTATAACCGAACGCACTGGGTTATATTACATACATACATATTATACATACATACATACATAGTCTCACGCCTATATCCCCGAAGAGATAGGCAGAGGTATATTGCTACACCCACTTTTCGCCAGATTTATTTTAGTCCTACGTAATAGTGTGTCCGTGTGGTGACGGATTAAGAATACGGAATTTCACCACCCCATGTCATCCCATGGGTGTCGTTAGAGCCGACAGAGGGAGCATATTATGCAGAGAACAGCATTGTAAGAGAACCAAAACTTGATACAAACCCTATACCAACCCGTTTGGCCATCGTGGTATAGTAGGCCGATTCTTCCTTTCAAAGGAGAGGCCTAGTCCAGCAGTGTACTGTTAAAGGCTGATGATGATGATGATGAATAGGGGGCAAGCCTATTGCCGTAACGGGCACATTACCAGACTCCGTGCTGCTACTGAGAATTTTCTAACGGAAATAATGTAAATGGGTTTTATTAATTTCCCAGTAGCACAGAGTTTAACTCCATGCTATCGTAGGTTCATTGGGGGTTTGTCTAAAATGTTTAGCACATTCACTACACGGAACTAGATCTGACGAACACACCTTAAGGACGCGTTTACAAAATTAGTAGGTACAAAATCGCGTCACTACAGCGACACGGCGGCAACAGTACGTACTACGTACGGTAATTTGCGGAAATGTAGTTCAACTAAATAACTTTGAGACTTAGATTTTTTTGTGATATGTATCTATGTGTTATAGGCCTGGCTGTGCAAATTACGTACAAATAAGTTTCTTATTTTTATATACCTAAATGGACATTATAACTTTATTTTTTCCATTATGTTGATTCAGGATATATTTCGGTATTTAGATATTATTTTGTTTCTTGCGTTGAAATCTGGTAAGATTATGTGGACTGATGGTATACCATCCCATTCAAGTGTTGCGACTGGGACTCATAAAAGAGTAGACCTAGTTATGCCAGGTTGGGGCTCATTTTATTTGTTTTGGTGAGACCCTACCACTGGTACTAGTGAAGTAACCTTCCAAGGTTATTCGATGAGTCTTGCTGGTACTCATATGTGAGTAGAGCTAGGCATGCCGAGTTTGGGCTTATTTTGTTTGTACATAAGAGACCCTACCACTGGAACTTATGAAGTAACCTTCCAGGGTTATTCAATGACTCTTGCTGGTACTCATGTGTGAGTAGAGCTAGGCATGCCGAGTTTGGGCTCATTTTGTTTGTACATAAGTGACCCTACCACTGAAACTTATGAAGTAACCTTCCAGGGTTATTCGATGACTCTTGCTGGTACTCATATGTGAGTAGAGTTAGGCATGCCGAGTTTGGGCTCATTTTGTTTGTACATAAGAGACCCTACCACTGGAACTTATGAAGTAACCTTCCAGGGTTATTCAATGACTCTTGTTGGTACTCATGTGTGAGTAAAGCTACGCATGCCGAGTTTGGGCTCATTTTGTTTGTACATAAGAGACCCTACCACTGCATTTTATGAAGTAACCTTCCAGGGTTATTCAATGACTCTTACTGGTACTCATATGTCAGTAGAGCTAGGCATGCCGAGTTTGGGTTCATTTTGTTTGTACATAAGTGACCCTACAACTGGAACTTATGAAGTAACCTTCCAGGGTTATTCGATGACTCTTGCTGATACTCATATGTGAGTAGAGCTAGGCATGCCGAGTTTGGGCTCATTTTGTTTGTACAAAGGAGACCCTACCACTGGAACTTATGAAGTAACCTTCCAGGGTTATTCAATGACTCTTGCTAGTACTCATGTGTGAGTAGAGCTAGGCATGCCGAGTTTGGGCTCATTTTGTTTGTACATAAGAGACCCTACCACTGGAACTTATGAGGTTACCTTCCAGGGTTATAAAATGAGCCCAAACTCGGCATGCCTAGCTTTACTTCCATATGAGTACCACCAAGAGTCATCGAATAACCCTGGAAGGTTACTTCATAAGTTCCAGTGGTAGGGTCACTTATGTACAAACAAAATGAGCCCAAACTCGGCATGCCTAGCTCTACTCACATATGAGAACCAGCAAGAGTCATTGAATAACCCTGAAAGGTTACTTCATAAGTTGCAGTGGTTGGGTTTCTTATGTACAAACAAAATGAGCCCAAACTCGGCATGCCTAGCTCTACTCACATATAAGAACCAGCAATAGTCATCGAATAACCCTGGAAGGTTACTTCATAAGTTGCAGTGGTTGGGTCTCTTATGTACAAACAAAATGAGCCCAAACTCGGCATGCCTAGCTCTACTCACATATGAGTACCAGCAAGAGTCATCGAATAACCCTGGAAGGTTACTTCATAAGTTCCAGTGGTAGGGTCACTTATGTACAAACAAAATGAACCCAAACTCGGCATGCCTAGCTCTACTGACATATGAGTCGAGTCATTGAATAACCCTGGAAGGTTACTTCATAAAATGCAGTGGTAGGGTCTCTTGTGTACAAACAAAATGAGCCCAAACTCGGTATGCCTAGCTCTACTCACACATGAGTACCAGCAAGAGTCATTGAATGACCATGGAAGGTTACTTCATAAGTTCCAGTGGTAGGGTCTCTTATGTACAAACAAAATGAGCCCAAACTCGGCAGGCCTAGCTCTACTCACACATGAGTACCAGCAAGAGTCATTGAATAACCCTGGAAGGTTACTTCATAAGTTCCAGTGGTAGGGTCTCTTATGTACAAACAAAATGAGCCCAAACTCGGCATGCCTAGCTCTACTCACATATGAGTACCAGCACTACCAGCAAGACTCATCGAATAACCCTGGAAGGTTACTTCATAAGTTCCAGTGGTAGGGTCACTTATGTACAAACAAAATGAACCCAAACTCGGCATGCCTAGCTCTACTCACATATGAGTACCAGCACTACCAGCAAGAGTCATCGAATAACCCTGGAAGGTTACTTCATAAGTTCCAGTGGTAGGGTCACTTATGTACACACAAAATGAACCCAAACTCGGCATGCCTAGCTCTACTCACATATGAGTACCAGCACTACCAGCAAGAGTCATTGAATAACCCTGGAAGGTTACTTCATAAGTTCCAGTGGTAGGGTCACTTATGTACAAACAAAATGAACCCAAACTCGGCATGCCTAGCTCTACTGACATATGAGTACCAGCAGGGTTCGAGGATATATATCAATGGATATATATCAAGATATATATCCGATATATATCCGATATATATCAACCTCGATTCTACGATATATATCAAATGTTTTTTGTGATATATTGCAATACAAAAATGGTTTAAAAAGAATATTATTTTTGCGTTTTTTACTGTATTTCTAATTCCCAAATGTAGATGGCGTGGGAGTAGAGTTAAAACACACTCCCTAATGGTAAGTTCTAATCTAAAAATGGTAACACTTCTGCCAGTATTAATGGCGTCAGTCCGTCAGTGGTGTCAGAAAATTGATTTGTCTGATTTTAAGTACTCAAATGAATGAAACATTAAAGTATGTTTATGAAACACATATGCAAATAGTATTCATAAATAATACAATGAAATAATTATATGACTTTCATACAAAATTGATATATATCAAACTTGATATATATCCGATATATATCGTAAATATCCGATATTTTGATATTTATAATAAATATCGGATATTTTCGAACCCTGAGTACCAGTAAGAGTCATTGAATAACCGTGGAAGGTTACTTCATAAAATGCAGTGGTAGGGTCTCTTATGTACAAACAAAATGAGCCCAAACTCGGCATGCGTAGCTTTACTCACACATGAGTACCAGCAAGAGTCATTGAATAACCCTAGAAGGTTACCTCATAAGTTCCAGTGGTAGGGTCTCTTATGTACAAACAAAATGAGCCCAAACTCGGCATGCCTAGCTCTACTCACATATGAGTACCAGCAAGAGTCATCGAATAACCCTGGAAGGTTACTTCATAAGTTCCAGTGGTAGGGTCACTTATGTACAAACAAAATGAACACAAACTCGGCATGCCTAGCTCTACTGACATATGAGTACCAGTAAGAGTCATTGAATAACCCTGGAAGGTTACTTCATAAAATACAGTGGTAGGGTCTCTTATGTACAAACAAAATGAGCCCAAACTCGGCATGCCTAACTCTACTCACATATGAGTACCAGCAAGAGTCATCGAATAACCCTGGAAGGTTACTTCATAAGTTCCAGTGGTAGGGTCACTTATGTACAAACAAAATGAACCCAAACTCGGCATGTCTAGCTGTACTGACATATGAGTACCAGTAAGAGTCATTGAATAACCCTGGAAGGTTACTTCATAAAATGCAGTGGTAGGGTCACTTATGTACAAACAAAATGAACCCAAACTCGGCATGTCTAGCTGTACTGACATATGAGTACCAGTAAGAGTCATTGAATAACCCTGGAAGGTTACTTCATAAAATGCAGTGGTAGGGTCTCTTATGTACAAACAAAATGAGCCCAAACTCGGCATGCCTAGCTCTACTCACACATGAGTACCAGCAAGAGTCATTGAATAACCCTGGAAGGTTACTTCATAAGTTCCAGTGGTAGGGTCTCTTATGTACAAACAAAATGAGCCCAAACTCGGCATGCCTAGCTCTACTCACATATGAGTACCAGCAAGACTCATCGAATAACCTTGGAAGGTTACTTCACTAGTACCAGTGGTAGGGTCTCACCAAAACAAATAAAATGAGCCGCAACCTGGCATAACTAGGTCTACTCTTTTATGAGTTCCAGTCGCAACACTTGAACGGGATGGTATACCATCAGTCTAGATAATCCTACCAGATTTCAACGCAAGAAACAAAATAATATCTAAATACCGAAATATATCCTGACTAAACATAACGGAGAAAAAAAAGTAATAATGTCCATTTATACAAAAGAAATTTACTTGTACGTAATTCGCACAGAATACGAGAAGTATCAAATTGATTTTAGCGAATATTTTGTATTCGTATATTGCTTTTTTCGTCTTCGGGCTGCAGCGACAAGCGACATAGAGTCCACTCCCGACGGCGCTCAAGCGCAGACTGAGATCTCATTGCAGAATTTGGATATATAAATCAAGAAAGTGGCTAAATAAAACGAACCTTATTGCCACAAACTAAGACACACGTATGCGAGCAAAATAAAAAAAAAATGTAAGATGATTTTTTGCTTTTTTTGAGTAAATTTACAATATTTTGAAAAAAAATAATCAAATTGTTTTTGAGTTGACTATATTTACTACCCTATTCTATCTTTGAAAATCTAAATAAATGTAAAAATAGAGAGAAAATTGTACCCAAAAATAGCAGTATATGCCTATTTTTGATTTAAGAGGCCGTTTCGAATCGATTTTACATTAATATTAATTGAATATTTTTTATTTATTTTCAAATTGATTTATAGATAAAAAAGTAATCAATTTATCGTAATCATTAGTTTTATTAGTTATTATCTAAAATTGTCGTAAAATGTACCGGAAATATGTGGTTTTTTGATACAAGCGTAAACGCGTCCTTAAATGTGCCGCTTGCGCAGGCTACCACTGCAGCGGATTTCATACAAAAATAACACGCGTGCTATGTCCACATTTGTTAGACTAAGAAACACTCAAATAAATTTAATATAGGTGCAAATTGTATGAAAAATAAAGCAGAAACAGATAAAAAATTATTCATAGAATAAGATTGATAAACAAATAACTAATATGTTGAAACTGATGAGTATTTTGCTGCTCATATTCATCACATATGCTCATATTCATACGGTTCACAGCTGTCACAGTCCTGTGCTGTTTATAGACCCCTGCTTATCTAGACACAATAATGTTGTGTGTCAATAGGCAAACTTTCCAGATTAAGAATACAATGAGTCTCTACCTAACTATTTAATTCCGTAAGAGCAAACTACGGAAAATACCCGGAGCAAACAATAAGTATATTCTTCAAGAGACGGAAATCTTAACATCAAATCCATTTTTTACATTGTGTGGTTGCCATACATAGTATGTACAAAATAAGTAGAGCTGGCGGTGGTCATGTACTACTTACCCACTAGCCCTACTTATTTTGTAAGCCGTGACAATCTCATACACGTGTTATTTCCAATGTCAACAGTGATTGTTCGATCTGGTTTACCAATGAGCGAAATGTGTGCTTTACGGATATGCCGTCTCGTTAACTGATTCGATTGTATATTATTATGCTTGTGTACTTTTGCTGCTCAAATGGCGGAGAACGCTGATGTTTTTATTGCATAAAAGTTTTAATGTACGGGCTTGATCCATATTGCAATATGTATTAATTTTATAAATTCGAAAATATGTCTTTCTTGGAGCCTTTCATTACTGAATTGCACCTGTTTGGATAAAAAGTTGTATACATAACTAACTCTTAAATTTGAATGTGTCAAAATAATACTCCTATAATACTGTACCGATTATTGTGGCAATGCTAGTAACAATGGGTGATCCACAAATTGTTGTTCTGTCTGAGTGTACATCGCGTCCTTCAATTGAATTTTTAAACTCGTAACCAGTACAGGATTAATGCCCAGTGCGGCTGTTTTATTTAGAAAAATATTTATTAGATTCCTTTTTCGGACTCGGATGGAAAAATAATGTTGCTTCCTGAAGTTTAATAACGCATTAAACAGTTTTGTGACTAAGCCATTAAAAGCGAAAACATAAATATGTAAAAACATAATTTTACACCTATTACTTTAAATAAAAAGTTATACTTCTTATTGCAAGTGAAAAGTGGAGAACGTAATTTATTAAATGACTTCACCTAGAAAATTCAATTAATAAGAAACGTTCAACTTTTGAACTGCATTCACCACAAGTTTGCCCTATTATTTGATGTGAATTGCATAATTTTCAACGCTGGCTGGTTTTATCGGTTGAAAATTGTATTTCATGTCTGCTGTCTGTGGAGTGCCGTTCTATTAAGATGCTTACGCATCATAAGGGATAGTTAAGCTTGTGAACAGCTAATTATTTTTTATTTTATATTCTCACGCCTATATCCCCGAAGGGGTAGGCAGAGGTGTAAATATTACACCCACATTTCGCCAATAATTTTTAGGTCCCAGGTAATTGGGGGCGAGGCTATTGCCGTTACCGGGCACATCACCAGACTCCGTGCTACAACTGAGTATTCAGAAAAACCCAGTAACACTTTTGTCCGACTCGGGAATCGAACTCGGGACCTCCGATCAGCAGTCGCGTACGCTATCCACTGGACCACGGAGGCAGTCAACAGCTAATTATCAGCTATTATAGCGGCTACATTCAACTACAATACTAATGCGGCCAGACAAACACGATAAATAATGTAAACAGTCTGTTATGTATATCGCCATTGCATCATTTATAAAGATCAGCTGAAATATTCCATCCACCCGTTGCCTACATCTTCACAGGATCTTCGCTTTATGTTAAAAAATAATACTCTGATAGATAAAAATACAAGCGTAGGCGTATGTTCACGACGCCTACATTATAATTTTCATTAAGGTCCGCTTTCACTAAAAATACGGTAAAAAGTAAAATACAAATAACAAAATTAATCCCGTAACACAAACAAGGGTATCAACATTAAGAATAAGAATAAGAATAAGAATCACTTTATTTGCTGAACAAAGGTAATCATAGTGGTTTTACAATAATAATGGAACTCTTTGCTCTGCCATATAGACTTGCAAATATTATATTATGTAACATTTCAGGCATTTGTTCATTGCATAAATAGTAAAAAAAACAGTTTAATTTTTATGAGCCTGATCACATGCATTAATTAAAATATATTTTCAATCCAAACATGGCATAGTAACAATAACAAGTCATAATTAATAGTAAATCATGTCAATAAGTTGTATATAAAATGTCAAAAAATCATATAAAAAGTATTTATCATCATTAAAAAGTCACAATAGTAATTGTACATAGAATAATAAGGTAATGTCACAAGTTCTTATCTGATAGAAATTCGGTGATAGTGTAATAACATTTGTTGATCAGAAACTTATTTAGATGGCCTTTAAACATATTTATGTTCAGATTTGTAATAGTATTTGGCAGTTTGTTGTATACTACAGGCGCCATACAAAAGATACTTTCGTGCATTAGGGTCGTACAAGCTTTTCGTATACGAAGCCTATTACATGTATTGTTTCTCCTATTTCTTATAACTTTATCACCTAGCTTTTCAAATAGGTCAGGATTAGATTTTACAAAAACAGCTGTTTCGTAAATGTACAAGCAGGGTAGTGTTAAAATATTGTATCTTTTAAAATATGGTTGACAACTGTCTGTACGTTTTAGGTTAAACATTGCTCTAATACATCGTTTTTGTGCCTTAAATACAATGTCTTTATTAGTTGAGTTACCCCAGAATATTATGGCATATCTCAGTTTTGAGGCAGCTGTACCATGATATGCCATGAGCAATGCATCATGGTTCAGAGTAGGCGCTAGTTTATAGAGGGCATATGCAGTACTACTAATTTTTTTACAGAGATCCTCTGTATGAGATTTCCAGTTCATTTTGCTGTCAATAATAAGTCCTAAAAATTTTGCTGTGTCAACTTCATTAATTTTAATAGAATTATAGTTTATGTCAAGGTTTATAACAGATGGTCTTTGTGAAAATTGCATTATGTTAGTTTTAGAAATATTTATCTTTAAATTATTATTGTCCATCCATTGTATGATTTTTGATAATGTATAATTAATGTCATATTCTTATGAGCTCTTATTTTTGCAATAAATAGCAACTGTGCTGTCATCCGCAAATAATGTTACTGGATTGGGAGTTGTTTTAGGTAAATCATTTATGTATAGATTGAATAATAATGGTGCTAGAACACTACCTTGTCCCACACCATAATTAACATTTTGGATGTCAGATATGTAAGATTCAAGTTTCTTGTTCTTGTGATTTATATTTTTAAGCTCAGTATACTGTTTTCTATTGTCCAGGTACGATTTTATTAAGTTTAATATATTCCCTCTTATGCCGTACATGTCTAGTTTTTTTATTAATATGCTATGATCCACATAATCAAAAGCCTGCGTCATATCGCAGAATATGGCGCAGACTGGTGTTTTACTGTCGACATTTGTTATTATTACATTCAGGAAATCATATATCGCCCGGTTTATGCTCCTATCTTGCCGAAATCCTTTTTGCTCTGGAGCTAGAATATTTTCTTTTTCTATAAAACTGTATAGTTGCTTATATATGTATTTTTCAAACACCTTTGAGAATACTGGTATGAGCGTAATTGGTCTAT